>JANRMT010062829.1:26655516-26693933 GCA_026402145.1 Polypterus bichir lapradei
TATCTATCTATCTATCTATCTATCTATCTATCTATCTATCTATCTATCTATCTATATATATATATACTGTATATATATATATATATATATATATATATATAATATAATAGGCTTTTTCATAATTTTTAAAGAACTTGCTTTTAATAAGGAGTACAAGTGTCATGTGAGGTTTAATTATAAGGTTATAATTAACTTCCTTTAGTATTTTTGAAATTTCACAATGAACTGAGCACTGAGGTACAAGTCAAACATTTCCAGAATCATTTTATTTTGCAGAGCTGAAGCAATACAATTAACGTTTGAACCTGAGTTAAATAAATGTGTATTAATGCCAGTTTTTTCAAGTATTGTAACTACAAGAGGTTCAAACAGCTGTTTACTGTATGTGATGTTAGATCCAAATTCAAACTCACTGATGGTAAGACTTGGTGAAGCCCATGGGCTCAGCACTGAAGTCTTTTCCAGTTGTTCTTCCTTCAGTCCTTTTGACTCCAGCAGTGTCCTCAGGCCCCACACTTGCATACAGATTTCAACTTTAGTTGTATGAGTTGCACTGCATAATGTGCAGCTAACCATTTCCAGCTTTTTTGTGCTTGCAGATGGGCACATCGATGACCTCAAGGGCATCAGCTGTCTGAACCACCAAAGATTTGTAATTCCATATCCTAATTCCAGATTTCCATATATCATCAGGATCAACATTTTCCGACTTATATAACTGCAGCCAAAATATGCCAGAATTTGAAATTATGAAAGGTTAATAGTAAAAGTTTCCAAGCCCTCTTTTTGAAGCATTGGTGACAGTGGAGTCTATATAAATGTTAAAATTAATTCTCTACTAGTATAAATGAAATATACAAATCTGTATTGTGGCATATATTTCTTCAGGTGCATGGTTTGCACTATTCCAGAAGGTGTAACACTTGGGCACACATGGAGATGAAGCTGGAAACCTCTTTGCTTCGTGCTGTATGCATCACATTAATTTCCTATGTGAGTCACAGCAATAAAAAGTGACTTAGCTCAGCATTGCATGGCGATTCTAAGCTGTTGGCTTTCCTTCTTCAAGGCTACCACTCATTGGTCCTCAGTCCTTGAATGACGCAGAAGACATCACAATATATGTTGGAGGCTCACAGAGAATCATTAGCTGAGGTGAAATTTGAGCTGGGAGAATCCTGCAACTGAAAATTCACTTTCATCATGGAGTCGTATCCCTTCTTTGCAGCATTTCATGCACATTTCACTATTGAAGAACAAAATCTGTGTAGCTGTGAACAGCTGCCTTACATCATAGGCATGAAACTGTTAAACTTTGGTTGTTAATTGCTTGTAAAATGAAACATGTCAGAAGCCAGGCTGTTCATTCTTTATTACGCCCATTGTGCTCACAGCTACATGTGCACTTGGAGAGTGGTCGCTGGCTACTGCACATTCACTTGTTTTTGATCATCGTTGCATGAGACTGTAATTGGTTATTGCAAATCAGGCCCAGATGTACACTTTTAAATCACCTTTGGGACATCAGTGCTCATGGGACATTGTTTTTGGCAGAACAGTTCTGTGTGAGACAGAAAATCCCATCGCATCTGATGATTGGTACTGATACACTGTTGAAGCTCCATTAACTTTATTATCAAATCTTTGTTTGCCATAAAAAAAGCCTTTTATTTGCAGAGCTAGCAGTCGCCACCATTTACCTTTTCCTCTCAAGTCTCGGCAGACATACGTGCTATGTGCCATCATCACCTGCCAGTGGCTCAATGGTATCACCCCAGAATACCTTATGTTATGTCATGCCACTCGAACGCACATTTGCAGGGTTTGGAACTGAATTAATATTTGTCTTTTCACTGTGGAGCTCTTTCAGTTGAATTCAGGTTTTCTAGTTTGATTGTCGTCCTGCGGTGGGCTGGCGCCCTGCCCAGGGTTTGTTCCTGCCTTGTGCCCTTTGTTGGCTGGGATTGGCTCCAGCAGACCCCTGTAACCCTGTAGTTAGGATAGAGCGGGTTGGATAATGGATGGATAGTTTGATTGTCTCAAAATATTTGCAGAGTGTTCCTTCTTAAATCTCTGTTGTTTATGTACTCAACATTACTAATGGCAAAAAAGTGTGAAACTAATTTGCTGCATCGTCCCAACGTGTCCTGCAGTATTAGAAAGACTACATACTCAAAAACACATGTTGAGCTCGGGACGCATGTCTTATGGACAAAAGAAGAAGAATTTTTGCACACCTTGAGACTAATGTTCACCTTCACTGATTCTTGCCCAGTGTTCAGAGAAGCTGCACTAAATGCTTTCAGATTGTGTTTTGGTTGATTCAGTTGTTCACCGAGGACAAGTGCTTCACAACCTGACGATAAGCAAGGCAAAAAATGCCTTTTTCGTTCTTTCTTGTATTAGATAGGAAAAAAAAATATTTGGGAAAAGGAGAACTAGGGATAAACATAACACCTCGGTGGTTTTTGAAAACCTGCTCGCTTCAGCAGCAGAACTGCAATTTGTTTGTGGCAAAGTAAAAAGCAGTGCCGAGTCTTACTGCAGCTGAAAATAGATCGATATTGCACCTGCTCCCTCCAAATATAGAATGTGTTTAAATAAATCAAAAAGAACTCCTCTTGTTGCACAGATGTCCAAGGTGATCATCCTGTTTTTTATCATCCCTTTGCAGTCCGGCCTTAATTACTGTTAATGTCTTGAGGTACCCTGTGTGGGTTCTCATTCAATGCCTTTGCAGATGTAAATGGATGTGTAATGGATGGAGGGCTGCTTCTTAATGGAGACCTAAGTAACATAGCTCATGACAGAGAATGCATGGTGAATGAAATCTTCTAGGGCACTTGCATAGAAGAATTAGTCAAAATCATCTCTTGTGCCCTGTTGCAAGATTATGAACATCAGTAACCGTCACTCCCTTCCTTGTTTCCACTCTTTACTTTATCTGGGCAACCACTCCACTCATTACCAGAACAGTCTTATTCAGGGTTATGGGTTGCTTGAACCTCTTCCAGCTTAAAACCAAAGCTGCCATCATAAGGTGCACTGACTGTAGGCTGACATGAAGTTCTATTAATAGTCAATACGTCTCTGTTATCTGTATATACACTTGCCACGCATATAGCCTGCTTATGAAATGTTATTCTCTTATGCATATAAGGCATAATCAGTAGGGGACGCCACTGAGCCCCAAACCCCAGACCCAATAATGTCTGACACAGTCATGGGTTGAAATAATATTTTTTTTTAATCTAACAAGCACCAAAATAATTAAACAGAGCCCAAAACCATACAAACAATGAAGTCCTCTTTCTTCTTCCGCCTCCAGTTGAGTGTTGCTAACTGCCTCCTGACTTTGCCTACTCAAAGTAAGGTAGTGGGCTTCATTTATACTGAATCCAGAACAGCTTCTGGTGACCTGACATACTGTAACTTATGGTGAGTACTTTTGGGTTGTGTGGAAACCAGGGTAGACCTCTCCTGACAGCGCCCTCTTGTGGCACCCAGGGACCCAGACAGGGCCGCATTTCCGGATGCCAGTTCACATGAACCCTTGCGGGTGTCCAAGCTGGGACGCCTCCAGTGGACCACTGCCACTTAACGTATGGTGGATGGAACTGGTCCTGGCCTCCAGCTTCGGCTTGTCCATCCTCTGGCACTTTCCATTTAATCCTGATGTCATGCCATCATCCTGCCAGGAGGCCTGTCTGTCCTCCATGGCACTCACAGAGGATAAATCAAAAAGGAATAGATAGAAGCTGACATAATACAGCACGTTTGTGATGGCTTATAGGTATTTTGAACACAGACAGTGCAGCGCTCTGTCATTAGTTTTGTTAAGCCAAAGTCAAATAAATATGGTGACTTTGTTGCGGGATTGCAGTAAATGTTGAACAATACACCGTAGTGAGATTTCTTTGGGCAGAGGCAGTGAAACTTGGAGTTGAGGAATTGTGGATGCTCCCCTGTTTGTACTTTAAATTACAATTAAAGGAAAGACTCATCTTAACTCAAATTTCTTATTAAATTAAATCGTAAAGAATTTCAAGTTGGTTGCTTGTGTTCCCTTATGACTTAATCTTTCTTAGTCCAATTAAATAGGCTTACCATCTTGATTAAACTTTGCTAGTTTTTTGGTGACTGATTCAGTGTAGCATTTCCAGTATCTGCCAGTCGAACATAAAAGGAAACGAATAGCAATGTTTTTACTTTCTCATATATGAAGTATAGGGAAAGTATTGGAATCCTCAAAAATTCCATTTTCAAACTTTTGATGAATCTAGACATTTTAGACCACCCTGAGTCCGAAAATACCATTTTTGGAATTATGTCTGTGTGTCTTTCTGTGTGTGTGTGTGTGTATGTAAACACGATAACTTGAGTACACCTTCACTTAGGTCAACCAAATTTTGCATACAAGTATTATGTACAAGACTATATTTCTATCAACTTTTGTGCTATTTCGGTTAATCGGTTAAGTGGTACTTTATCTTTTATACATGCAGCTGCAGAGTCAGATTTATTCGATTTATACTTTACTTTTATAATAATTATTCAATATATTATTAATTTGATTTGATTTGTTTTTGATGGTTCTTTAATGTACATAATATAAAAATATAATCATTGTCTTGAGGTTTACTCCTCAAATATCCATCCCCATATCTGAACATATGAGAAGGTCTAGGGGAGACCACTCCTGAATTTTTTTTAATGGACAGACATATACATTGGTTAGAACAAGCACAAGTTCGAGAACCAAAGGAATAATTCTGGTAAGAGACTCCATAGTAAGTGTCAAGAACCTTCTAAAATGACATTTACATGCCTGGTGGTCAAGAGCAGGGATTGGCACAAGGCAACAGTGTAGGCCAGATAGACTGTTTTATTTTTGTGTTGATTTCAAGGAAATGTATTTATTTAGTCTAAATTTTCTTTGATATCAGATTTATACATACTTTATTCATCCCATCAGGTAAATTCAGGTGTTCAGTAGCTCAGGCACATCAGTTAAAAATTGTTACAAATTATTAAAAAAGTCAAGTAGAACAAAACATATATAAATATATAGTAAAAAGTACAAATGGTCAATTGCTAAATTATCAGAAAGTAGAGTGGTGACCAGGTGCTGAATCTCTTGTGTTGACATCAGAGTTATAAAATCTCATAGCATTAGGAACAAATGATCTTCTAAAGCATTCTGTTCTACAGCATGGGGGGGAGAAGACAACTGCTGCATTTGCTTTTCTGTCTTGCCAAAGTGTTGTGGAGAGGGTGACTGCTGTTGTCAAGAATGGCCTTTACTTTCCTCCCCATGCACCTTTCAAGCACAATTCCCAGTGAGTCCACACCGAGCCAGTCTTCTTCACCAGCTTGTACAGCCTCTTAGTGTTCTTATCTGACATACTGCCTTCCCAACACACGGCAGCAAAGAAGCAGGACATTGGCACCAACTGTTTGATAGAACACAGACAGCATTTTGTTACATACATTGAACTGAAAAGTTTCTGCTGTATTTTTATTAGTAATACAGACTATTAGTTAAGTATATAGTACTAGGGTGATGGTTCACTTTGTAACCATAAACCACTGTGTGACCATGGCCAATTATTGGAGCTGTTAGGTGTCTGCTGGTCAGTTGCACCTTCAGAGGTGGGTGCCAACTGAGCAGAGAACCCAACACTAGTGTCTGGGCTGAGGAAACTGAGAATGGAGAATAGAGTGCCACCTTTCAGGCTTGGTGGATAGCATATGTTCCAGTTTGTGTACAGATCCAGACAAGCAGAAAGCAACTGACGAGCCATAGCAGTAGGTAAGAAACACAATAAAACAAATAATATATTTAATGCAGGCTGTAGTCCAAAAATATTAAGGTGGTCAAAACACACGATATTCAACAAACTCAGGCAAAAGAATGTAAACAAGGTGAAGTGGTGGCAAAATTTGAAAGGGCAGGTAAAATATCAAAATGCTGAGCACAAAAATAAAATTTTCTGCACAGAAGCACAACACTAATCTAAAGTCCTTTACAATGATGTGAATGCACAATGCTGGAGCACACAGTTCCGTTAAGATTCCCTTTTTATTTTCATTCTCTTTCTATTACAGTGACTTTTGCCTACTTAATGTTACTAACTTATTATGATCTTGGTTTTTGTATGGTGTAGAAGGCATTTCTATGAATATTTTGAATTTTTATATTTGTTTTCATGTTGTTATTATTTTATAATTTTATTAGCTGTGCTACCCTCCTAAAATGGGTTGAAATCTGACTAATCAGATGAGACCTCAGCATTGTTTGTCTCTGTTATATGCTATTTGGTTTGAGATTCATAGAGGCAGTGTTAAGCAGTGTTTGTGATGCCATCTTTTGGAATGATAGAGGTATAACAAATGGCTGGATGCACATGGACACTTATACTTTTATTTAGGTTGATTTTGATGATGTCACTGTCGCTGTTTTAATTTTGATTACAGGCACCACCATTTTGTGTGTTTTCTTGTTTATTTGTGCTGTGGTCACATTGTTGCTGGTGATGATGACTTGTTTCCATCATGTGACCTCCAGGTGTGAGACATATATGTTATTTTTTTCTGAACTTTCCTTGGTCTTTTATCAAATGTCTTTCATGCAGATATGATTCAAAAAGAATCTACCATAAATACTTGATTGATGGAGTGCTGCTAAGACAGCTGGCCTTCTGACAGATTCTCCTATCTCAGCAGAGAACTTCTGAAGCTCTATTAGAGAGACCATTGAGTTATTGATCACCATCCTGAACAAGGCCTGTCTTGCTGAGTTACTCAGTTTAAACAGACAGGCAACTCTATAAACAGTCCTGGTGGATCCAAACTTCTTCCATTTCCCAATTATTGATGCAACTGAGCCATAATTTGATTGTGGAGGTCTACAGAGAGTTCGTTGGACTACATGACTTAATTTTTGTCTTGATGTGAAGTGTGAATTGTGAACCTTATATACACAAGAGTGTGCCTTTCTAAACGATGTCCAATCAACTCAGTTTACCACAGGTGGACTCCAACCAAGTTCTAGACACATCTCAATGAGATTTAAAGCAAACAGGATGCACCTCACCACAATTTAGAGTGCCATGCTAGTGTCTGAGTGCTTACTGTATGAAAGGATAGATTTTAGTTTTTGATTTTTAGTAAATTTACAGATCTTTCTGAAAACATGTTTTCACTTTGTCATTATGAGTTATTAAGTGTAGATTGATGGGCAAAATGGCAGATTTATCAATTTAAAAACGAAATCTACAGCACCATAAAGTGTTCACTAAGTGAAGGTTCTGAATACTTTCTGAATCCATTGTATGTTGATTTTCTCAGGGAATGTCAATACAACTGACTTTTACTAGTGTGAAAATTACTGAATATGTATAAGATGTCTTTTTACCATTCTAGAATTTATTTCTGTGACTAAATGACATACAGTCCAAGTTAGATGCAATATCGTAACACAATAAAATGTGACAAATGTGAAGGAACTGTGACTACTTTTTATAGTGACTTGTGTGTGATGGTGTCATCATCACTTTTAGTGTACTGTGAGCTGACAAAGAAGATAGAAGAGCTGTTGAATTTGAAAGTGCTACTTGGGCCCGCACTATTGTGAGATGTAATGGGTAATTAGGAGTCCAACCTACAGTACGGCAGCCCCTTCCCTTAAGAAGCCTTTCTACCTCTGGCGTGGCCACTTTGACTTTCTATTTTCTTCATTCCTCATCTAGCTTGTAAATTGAAGGACTGGAATGCACACTTGAGATTCCCGATGACCCCTCAGTCCTTGGCTGTACAGAACATTGCAGACTTATTAGGGCGTCAATTTGGTTGTTTGAGTAGTGACAATATGCACTCACTGTCTGCTGAGCTGTGATTCATTTGCAGAGCAAACCAAGTTTGGAAAATAAATAAAAAAAAATACAGATACACACATTGCAAGGACTTTCGAAAAATTACAGACTAAATAAAATGCCTTCCTTAGTCATTTCCATGGACCTGTCATGAATTTCAAATAAAGCAATTGTGTTTGAATTTGTGTCAAATGTTTTTACTAATGCCCCACAGCCTGGACATGTCTTGGGCACTGCTTAGAATGAGATTCATGTTCTCTCCCCTCATTTGTATGATTCCCCTTCTGATACTCCGGTGTTCCTTCATCATCTGAATGATTGATATATTTTTGACCAATTGCCAGTTCTCATTTGGTCTCATATGAGCGAGTGTGCCCTGAGATGGACTGGTGTCCCGTTCAGGGCTGGTTCCCATCTTGAGCTCAGTGTTGTCAGAGTAGGTGCTGGTCCCCTTGATCTGGAAATGGGTGAGCAGGATAGAGAATTGATAGAAGAGTGTTTTTAGCAATAGGGGTGAGAGTTAATTCTTGATTATTTTAGAAGTAGAGCAGACTAATGATTGAGACTAGACTTGAATCCTAAACTTTAACCTGCAGGCCAGGGCTATGTGAGCTTGTGTAGTTCTAGTAGAAAAGACCGTAGCAGCAGACTGCATATTTTAAAGATTTTGAAGCAAAGGTGAAGTACACAAAAATGATTAGAGCTCAGTCCCTGGTAACTGTCTTCTAAGACATGCACTTTCTGAACATTTCAATTTATTCGTTTCTTTTTTTTCCAAGAAAACAATTTAGCTGATTCCCATGTGGCTGACCTCGGCCTGCATTTAAATGGTGTATTTTGAGATGGAGTATGAGTGTGCATATGCTTGATGGCAGTTTGGGGAGCGGTGCGGGGGCAGTGGTTGTTTTGCATGATCTAGTGGCATCAAGGGAGGTGTAGGTCTCCTTCTTCAGTTTTTAACACCCTTAGGTTCCTCAGCTTCTGAAGTGGTTTTCTGGTGTTTTGCTGCTGGATAACAAAACCCTAATTTAATTTTGTGCCTTCCAGGCGTGTCACTTCACTTCATGCATTGTGATGTCAGCAGTCTATGACGCTTGTAGCCCCCAGGAAGTGAAGCGGCCCGCTTTAGCGGGCGACACAAGCAGCTCTTAGTGACGGTTTGCAAATCTCTTCTCATCGCCTGTCAAGGTTCAGAGAGAGGGGAAAAAAAGAGCAGCTTGATCTCTGTGGTCAATACCCTGGGGCGTATTTGGAGCATTTAAACCTGTGAAAATGCTGTCCTGGCGACAGCTGAAATGGCAGGTTTGGAAAATATTCCACTACATTTTAATTATTTAGAGTCAACAGTCATTGAGTATATTCCCGAGGAATTCTGGCTCCATGAATTACTGATGAAGGCCTCATGTGTCTCTTGGGAGTCTCTTAGTAGTCATGGTTTTGTTCGTCTGGCTCGTTCTGAGTGGATTTAATTGCCTTATGTACGCTCTGTTGTTCATGTATCATGTCAGGCATCCTGTGGGAGTTGGGGTGATTCCTGGTTCTGCATTTATGGTGGGCAGAGTTCTTCATGCGAGTCCCCAGATGTTTTACATAGGCATCTGTGTGTGACCTGGTTATTGTCTGGGTGGAGTTTTCATGTTCTCTTTGTATCTGCATGGAGTTTCCCTCTCATATACCAAGGATATGAGTGTTAGGTTAGTTGGCAGACCTAAATTAACGAGGTAGTAAGTGTGTGTGAGTGTGTGAATGGGTCCTCTGATGGACTGCAGCCGGTACTGGGTTGCTTACTGCCTTTTGTCCAGTGTTGCCCATGACAGGCTCTGGCACTCCTGACTCTCCTGACCATGAAAGGCAATGGTAAGAGGAAGGGGAATATTCTTCCATCTTCTCAAAAAACTCATGTTCCATATAATAGCTTATGCCAGGGGATTGAACAGCTATGCATGGCATGAGTGGTCCGAATGTTGTTTTTGATGGCTTAATGAATGGTTAGTTGTTGCACATACATTTTTCCTCTGTTATACCAAGACAGATGCCTGCATCGTGGTGACTGTACTCTAGAGATCTGGATTTGAGTTCCTGTTCAGTTATGGTGTGGGCCTTGTATGTCTTCATCAAGTGTTTGTTTTCTTTCCACATAACAGAGATGTATGTATTAGGTTCATAGGCAACTCTAAAGTGACCTACTAGGTGTGAGCAAAAGTCTTCCATCTAAGGGAGGTCCCTTCTTTGCATCTGCTAGAGCAGGTGTTGGTCATTTGTTACCCTATAATTGAAAAGATGGTTTGAGGATATAAATGAATGATCAAATGAATGAGATAGGCTCCTTTGTCTAGTGTTCCTCTGAATTTTTTATTCTGTTGTGAAGCTTGTTTTTTCAGATTTTTCTCAAAGTGATTGTTGACCACCCTTAAAGCAGTTAATTTTCTCTGACCCATAATCTGGTGTCCATTCTTATGAAGTGTTGCACTAATTTGCTAAAAATGATGGCCTGAGCATGTGGCTGAATTTCTATTATAGGCAGAGCCTTTTAGTCCGACCCATTTACGATATTTAAAATGCCATAAGTGACAAGGAAAAGAGGAAAATTTGAAACTTACATAATGTAGTGGCAAAACAAGTGTATAAAACCTGCCTTGTTTGTGATTGTCAGTATTTCCACTCCCTTTATTTTCCAGATCTCAGTATGGGGCTCTGGCCAACATCATCAGGTCCTTTCTGAAATAGCCCTTCTTTAAAAAAAGCTCACTTACACCTGTCCTACAGCAATTACTAACACCACGTTTTAGTAATCTCACAGTAGTAATTTGTGACTGTTTCATCAAAATCATTTAAATTTTTAGTTGTCTTAGTGTAAATCCTTGTGCCGCATGTGTATGAGGTCTGACTCATCATGCAAGCTGCGTGTTGTTTAATGTGCTACCCAAGCCAGCATCATCACCTCAGTGTCACTTTCCTTTCTTCCTGCTCTGCAAAGATGAATCTCATTCATTGCAGATTTGCCAGACTGAAGCTTTGGGTCATGCTGACGTGGGGTTGAATAAGGCCTAAGAGGCTAGGGGGATCCTGTCATGTGACAGTTAGACCAGAAGTGATCTCTTTCTGGCTGCTTTCTTTTTCTCTCACTTGGGTAGTATTACTGTAAAGAACTGGAGGTAGATTAATGGTGTCTCTGAGGTAAGCTGGAAGCAGCAAAGGCACACACCGTGACTTCATGCCCATCTTTATTCTGCACAGGGCTGAGATGAGGAGAATAGTGTGGTTCAGTGATGCGAGGTGTGAAATGAAGAGCAACGTATGCAAACGTGTTACCTTGTCTAGAGCTTCATGTCAGCCCTTGTGAAAATCTGCATTACTTGTCTTATATTCCTTTGAAGCATGTAGTTAACACACAGGTTTACATTTTGATGCAAGATGAATGTATCTGTTCTACAAGAGAATGATTTTTTTATTGTCTATTTTTGCTTTAACTGTGTCAACTGGATTGCTCACGTTTAAGCTCAAGTTTATTGTCATATACACAGTACAATAAAATATGACTTTGTCTCTCATGTACTACAGTGACATCACAGTACTACAGTACCAACAGCAGAAAATGAGTGAAACATCTCACATTAAAAGCAGCATTAAGCAATATATTTAGCTGGCATACCACATACGCTCATGCACTTGTACAAATAACTGTTGGGTAGCCTCGTGACTTTTGGATAAACACTGTTCCTGAATCTAACAGTGTGAGTCCTGGTGGATCTGTGCCATTAGCCAGGATGGAGAAGTGTAAAAAAAAGTGACTGGGCGAGTTAGCTGCGGTCTTTAATAATACTGCTTACACTTTTAAGGTACTGTGTGTCATATATGAATTAAACTGTTAACCCTATACTGTGCTTTGCAGTCCTGAGCTGAGTAGGTGCTGTACCAGGATGTTATAAAGCCAGTGATGATGAACACTAGTGATGGGAGCTTTGATTCACTTAACAAATGTGATTGTTTCAAACTACTTGTTTATCTGAGGTCCTGAGGTGGTTTGTCGTGTGGTGGGTGCAGCAGCGTGCGATATCAGTGCATGCTCCCAACTTCAGCCTTAACCTGTTTAAGTGAATTGACTCATTTGTTTAATAAATAGGATCTGGGGATGTTGTATACAAGAGTAAATCAAAAAGTAAAGGCAATCTGAAAGTTATGTGGTAACCACAACCGATAGAAACTAACACAATACAACACATTCGTGATGGCTTATGGGTAGTTTGAACACACAAAGCGCAGTGCTGTGTTTTTAGTTTAGTTGAAGCTATGGTCAAATGAACATGGACGCTCCATTGCAGGAGTGCACCATGAATGAACACCACGCCATAGTGAGATTTCTTTGGGAAGAGAGAGTGAAACCTACTGAAATTCAATGAAGGATGTTGGTTTGTGCAGATCATTAAGCTGTTTTTGTACCCATCTTGCACAAACTTTATGGTACCCCATGTCATTGTGCACTATGGCATGTGCAGATCCATTGTCGATATTGAAAATTTGCAGCAACAGCGGACAACGTAATCCATTGATCTTTCCTGATGTAGGCATTCGCCATGTCGATGTGGGCTTGTATGCGCAATGTTGATGGTCAACTAGACTGAACTTTGTCAGTTACTCTTGTTCTTCCTGCTTTAAAATTCTCTACCCATTCATTAACTTTTCGTTGAGTGAGTTATGCTATTTTCATTTCCGTACTTCACGTCCACTGCCCAAAGAAATTTTACTATGGTGCGTTGTTCAACAGTGGTGCAATCTCGCAGTGAAGCATCCACATTCATTTGACCTTGGCTTCAAATAGACTAATGGCAGAGAATGAACATATTGTGTTGCATCAGTTTCTATCCATTGCAGTTACTGCGCAATTTTCAAATTACCTTTACTTTTTGATTTACCTTTCATAATCAAACAGTTAATATATTATTATATATACAAGTAATTTCACAAAGTATTCAGACCCCTTCACTTTCTTCAATTCATTGTGTTGCATATTTGATTTTAAATGGATAAATATGCCATTTGAGCCCATCAATCTATGGTCAATAACCCATAATGACGAAATGAAAATATGTTTTTAGAAAAGTTTGCAAATGTATTAAAAATCAAAAATAGAAATCTGTAATTTCTGTAAGTATTCAGACCCTTTACTGTGGCACTCCAAATTGTGCTCAAGTGAAGTCTGTTTGTTTCAATTCTCCTTGAGTTGTTTCTAGAACTTGATTGGAGTCCATCTATGGCAAATTGATTGGACATTGTTTAGAAAGGCACACTCCTATCAGGACAAAAACCAAGCTATGAAGTCGAAGGACCTCTCTGTAGACCTCGAATTGTGGTGAAGCAGGGCAAGGGTACAAAACCATTTGTAAGACTTTGAGGGTTCTCACAGTGGCTTCAATAATTATGATGTGGAAGACGTTTAGAACAATTAGGACTACTCTTAGAGTTGGTTGTCTGTCCAAACTGGGTAACTAGGCAGGAAGGGTGTAGGTCAGGGTGGTGACCAAGAACCCAATGATGATGAGAGACAACCATCTCAGAAATTTATGGTAGAGTGACTAGACAGAAGCCACTGTTGAGTAAAAGATATATGAGGTCTGTCCAGAAAGTATCCAGCCATGTAATATGAAAAGTAGATACATTTATTAAGTAGATACAAGAAACATTGTACATAGGACAATGACGCCTCAGACCCCTTCAAATTAGGCACCTTGAGACCGCACACAGTTCTCCCAGCATCTCTTCCACTGTTCAAAACACTCTGCAAAAACGTTTGTTGGAATCGCCATCATCAGTCTGTCCTTGCACAAAAATGAAATGTTCTGTCATCTGCCTTGTTGTATTTTCCTAAATCTCATCTACAGTCTGAAATATTTTTCCTTTCAAAGGTGATTTTAGTTTTTGGAAAAGCCATAAATTACTGGGTGCCAAATCTGGGCTGTAGTGGGGCTGAGTCACCTGGGTGATTTGATGCATGATCTTTGTTGATTGCAGCCCGTAAACATTCAACATTCTCAGGTGTTCTGCTAGGTGCAGGCCAGAACGTGGATCACTTTCAACAGATTCTCAGCCATCTTTGAAGCGTTCGTACCACACTTTTATTTGTGCTGTACTCATTGTATCATCTCTGAAAGCCTTCTAAATCATCCGAATAGTTTCCCAATGTTCAAGCTTATCGCAAACTTTGATGCAGATTCGTTGCTCTACTCGCTCAGTCATTTTGAATGTGACGGCCACACAGTACACATGCTCACTCAACAGCGTCTAGTGTCCCCATTAAATAGTCCAGTGCAGTTGTCATTGTTCACGCCAGTTTACAGGTTACCAGCTGCCAAGTTACATTGATGCCACGCAAACCATTCTTGTTATTTTAACAATGGCTGGACTTTTTCCAGACAGACCTCGTATGACAGCCTTCTTGGAGTTTGAGAGCATGAGAAAAAAGATTCTGTGGTCAGATGAGACAAAAATTGAACCTTTTCGGCAGAAGTCCAAGCACTATACCAGGCACTGCTCATCACCTGCCTAATACCATCCCTATAGTGAAACATGGCGGTGGCAACATCATGGGATAGAGATGCTTCTCAGAGGCAGGGATAGAGAGACTAGTTAGAACTGAGGGTGGGATGAATGCTGTCACATATGGAAAGGTCCTTAAAAAAACCTCCTCCTGAGTACACACCACCTCAAGCTAGGGTGACAGTTCACCTTTCAGCACGACAATAACCTGAAGCTTACAGCCACGACAACACTTGAGTAGCTTTGGGACAAATCTCTCATTGTCCTTGAGTGGCCCAGCCGAAGCCCTGACTTAAACCCCATAGAACATCTGTGGAGTGACTTAAATATGGCAGTTCTCATCAAATCTAACAGAACATGAGAAGATAAACTGCCCAAATCCAGATGTGCAAAGCTTATGGAGACTTACTTAAAAAGACTCAAAGCAGTGATTGCTGCCAAATCTGTCCTGGCACAGTGTAGGTGTCTCATGCAGAGCTGGACTTGCAGGTGCCAGTCCTATACAAAGTCTGAGCTGAACGTTTCTGTCTCAGACAGAGTTAAGAGTTTGCAGTTGTCTGTCCCAACACAGAGTTGATGTCACAGCAGTCTTTTCTGGAGGTGGCAAGAATGTTTCTCTGCATTATTTTTGATCATAGACCAGAGTTTCAGGGATCTGTCCTAACACAGACAACATTTTATAGAGATGGCATGTTTAGACTCCCAGCACAGGACTCAATTCACAAAAATGGGATCAAAATCAGTGGAGTCCTTCATGTCACACAGTCCTGGCACAGCGCAATGCAGCATTATAAGAATCTGCAGTTATGTATTGGTGTATGACTGGAATCAGATCTGTCTCTCTCAGATCAGTGCCAATACTGTAGAAGCTTATCCTGTCATAGAGTTGAGGTCACATCAGTCTGTCCTTGCACAAAAATGAAATGTTCTGTCATTGAGGTGAAACTGCAAGAGTCTGTTTTGGCACTGAGGTAATGTGGCAGTCTGTCTTGGCACAGAGCTGATATTGCTGCAGTTTTTGGAGCCACCATACTGCCACAGTGTCATGGACACCGATGTCTGTCCTGATACGTTGAAATATTCCATCAGATTACAGAACTGAAGTCACAGGAGTCTGTCTTTGGAATTCTCTTTTTGCAAACATTTTCAGAGCAACTGGCACACATCAGTACGTTCAGAAGATTGTCCCACAGCATTACAGGCATCTCAGGAGTTTGGTTTGGATAAAAGCGTGAAAGAAATTCAGCAAACCTTAGCACTGGTATGGACAGCCAGTTGTGTTTGCCAAAGAATATTATCAGTATAATATTATGCATCACATTCAGTGATATTTTAGATAGCATAATATATCTAATTTAACCACTCTGATCTTTTAGATGCTCTTTCTTGGATGACTGCTGACTTTAGAAGGAAGCCTTGGGAACACCTTGCAGCATTTTGTCATAGGCATCACAGTACAGCACCACAGAGTCTCCCACATTATTCCGGTCTACTTTGCTGGACACTTTCGCAAGCAAGAAACAAAGAAAATAGCTGTGAAGTAAAGTATTTCCAACCCAGAGGGATGAAGAGTATTTATATCTTAAGACATCAAGCAGTACGTTGGTATCAGAGTGCAGGCCATGCTGTGGAGGAGGCAGATTTTCTGGGGCCTGCGTTTTTTGTGTGAGTAACAGCTTGGGTGAGGCTGCCTCACTCATCTCTGTAAGGAGGAGGCATATGAGTAACTTTTAAACAGGATTCGTGATTAATATAGTAACTCCCATGATTTACTTTCTAAGCAATTCTATGTGTTTTTCAGATTTTTTTTAGAGATCAACAGTCCCACAGATAGTCTGTAAAACATTTGTTCTTTATTTCCAAGTTTGCTTTTTTTCTAGTTGAATGAGTTATTCCTGCCATTGAATTAGAAGCCTGCAGTCTTACACAAAACAAGAAGAACAGGCCACTGGATCCTGTTCTTGCCTTTATACAGACTTTTCTTTGGTGGCATATGGCTTCATTTTTGCTTGTGGAACTTCTTGGCAGAACTTCCTCAGAATCTTACAAGAACCATAGACTTACAAACTCCAGAAACTTAGCTCTTAACTTGTCACCTCTTAAATTTTAATTCTGTTAGCTCATTTTTTGTGAAAGATTGTTGATGCTGATGCATTGCAGGTGCCAGTCATGTACAAGTCTGAGCTGAATGTTTCTGTCTTACACACAGTTAAGAGTCTGCAGTTGTCGGTCCCAACACAGAGCTGATGTCACAGCAGTCAGCTCTGGAGGTGGCAAGAATCTTTCTCTGCATTATTTTTGATCTCAGACCAGAGTTTCAGAGGTCTGTCCTGACACAGACAACATTCATTAGAGATGGAGTATTTAGTGGAGTGGAGTGGAGTGTGGAGGTGGAAAGAATCTTTGAATTTGCTTAGGGTTATACACCCCACTCGGCTGCTCATCTTCTCTGAAGTATCAGCAGTGGGCTTCAAACTTGGGGTTTTCGTATTAATACCCTGTCACATTACTCAACTTTTCCAGCTATTTTCATTCGCAAACTTCATTTAGATATCCTTAGCAAGTTGGAAGCTGCTAGTTGTGTAGTCTTAACATACACAAGTTACTCACTTCAACTTGTCTGCAATTCATCCTAACAAAATCAGACATGCTTGATTTTGTCTTATTTTGTAGGGGTGAGCTTTGTGCATGCAAGAGGTGAGAGACAATGAGTGAATAGCTAGAAATAAAATGTAGGTAGAAGGAATAAGGAATGCAGATATTTTTGACCTCAAAAACAGAAGAGAAGCTCATCTGTCTTAAGTTTCATGTTTTATGTACCACGATTGAGTGGAAAAAAGAAAATGAGAAAATAACTTGCTGTACCTAGAAAGCTCCTGTGCAGCACTGCTTCTGTTAGGCAGCATGTTATTGCTTGTCTGGAAAATAGGCAAGCCCACAATACTCTGGAAATGTGAAACTGTGCTAGAAATCATTACACAGTCGTCTAATTTAACATGCCTTGTAATATCTAGTTATGTAATCTGACATACTCAGGCGACAAAACTGGCTGCTGCAGTAGTCAAGTTTGACAATCCCTCTGACTAGAAGTGGTGTAATGTGACACTGGCTTATCAATGTGACTTCCTCAGCCAGCTGTACCAAAGGAGTTCTCCTAGAGCCTCAATGACCAGTAGGGCTTCTATCCATTAGGAAAGCTCTTACGCAACAGCACCCCATTCACTCCTGTCCTCAATAAATCGGAGTCAAGACACCATTTGGTTCTGCTGAGGAATTCATACTGGATAACATCCTCCTCTTTCACCTGCTCATCCCCCCTAAAGCCCTATTCAGATAGGATGAGGTATGTTCAAGAAGATGGAATGGTTTGTGTGGTCCCATCTCATTAAAGACTATGGAGCCTTTTACCTTCTATAAGAAGTCAAAAAAATTAACCACAGGTTAAACTAATCTCAAGCGAATTATATGACAAAATTATTCCATCATTTGAGTGATTTGAATGGGACTAAAATTACAGAGATTCTCTCCCAACTCCCGTCCCTTGTGCTTTGACTGGCATCGACTGGGACACATTGAGCTGGACCTGTGTCACCCTTCACTCTCTCCCAGTGCTTTTTTGCATCCCTGATATGCATCAATCTTGGCCCCTGCTGCAGCACATTTGTTCAGCAATGACACCAATGGGATCGTAATGGCTTTGTTCCTGCATCGGTGCTTAATCATGCTATCTCTTCACTTCCTCGTTTCGTTACTTGCCCATTCATTTTGCATTCTCTGGTTTCCTTACAAAGCCTTTCTTTTCCCTCTTTTCCTTTACTACTACTTTAAACATGACTCTGCAGGTGCCGCTGGAGTAATCACAAACTCCAGGGCTCTAAGACTTAATGCTATGCGACCAATGAGCTTGAGGACGCAGTTGTTATGCAAACAGTGTACTGTCTATACATGTGTGAGTACTTTAAGTAAAGCTGGAAGATTCTACCAGGTATCAGTGTGAGAAATGAAAATGGTGAGAAAACAACGTCCGGTTTTGCTGTGTCGTGAGTTGAGGGAAGAAAGATGTTAAAGATAAAAATTCTTGCAAATTTAGTGCAAAACGTGCAAATAAAAAAGAAGAAGAAAAAGAAGGCATCAGTGACACAAAATGTCGAGACAGTATGTGATACTTTTAATTGTATCGTATCATTACAATGGGGAATTTGTGACTCTTTTATTGCCTATGCAAGAAATGGATGAAGAAAAGCACCATGAAGACATTTGCATTTCAGCATTTAAGTTTGATGATTTACTTCACCACATTGAACCATTCATCAAACATTGAAGCATCCAGATTGATTCTCTTGGAGTTGCAAGCCTGCTGTCACATGTTGATAGTAAACAACAATGCTGACGTCACGTACCAAAATTTGTACAAACATGCCGCCCATACTTTTGCTGGTACTGCAGGTCGCACATGCATCGTGTTTAATTTCTGACAACGTGCTCAGAGGACATGTCAAAAGAATGCCAGGAATGTGTGGCAGCCATGATGTGTGCGTGCATGTGTTCTGATCATGAAGTATAAACCGGCCCTAATGAGGCAGTTGGCTGCCATGCACCTCCACGTGTGAATGCTTTACCAATGCGTCACCTGCATCCTGGAACCACTCCGCTTTACTAACGCTTATCTACGCCACATCCTGAGCACAAATACACCACATTATCTTAAAACTTGCACAGCCATAAACCTCTCATTATCACATTCAATTTTGTTAATTTTTTATGTTAAAGTTAGTTTCTTTATGTCTAATCTTCTTTTACTATATGTTTTGTGGGTGGTCCCCCTAGAAGTGAAACCACCTGACCATCACTGTCAAAGAACTTTACTCAGCCCTGTAAAGGCTAGGAAAATCCACAGTCCCTTGTGGTTCATTTTGGAATGTGCTTTTGGTGTGGTGAGTTTCTCTAGTTAATATTGTTTTATTATTGTTCTTATGATTTTTGTGGAGGTTTTGACTTCAGTGCTTTGTTTTTCAATTTCTTTTTGGATTTTGTATTGGAGCAGTGTTTGCTTTTGGAATTGCCCTTTTTGAAGACCTTGTCTTTTGTGCCATATTTTGGCTCAATAGAGTTTGAAGATTGGTAGGAAATGCATAATTTATATTGAACAGCGGTTATGGGGAGGGAGTGGGGATTTCCCTTGGAGGAAATGGACATGTTGTTATAAATAAGGGTGGCTAATGTGGTCCTCACTGACTGTATACATACATTAACTACTGGTCCTGAAAAGGCAAAAACAGACAAATCCTGGTATAGAGTACCATCAAGCACTGACTTTACCTCACTTCCCTGTGTAAAAAAGGCCCATTTAAATAGGGACTATGATGGCAGTAGCTGAGTTCTGAATCAGGGCCTTGGGCTCAGGGGTGACATCACCCTGAGAGAAGTCCAGAGCAGATGCACAAGTTAATGCAATTTGAAGCCATTCCATGTTTTTGACATGCTTAATCCAATTCTCAGGTTGCAGGAATCTAAGGCCAATTCCAGCTTCACTGGTTTCAGGACAAGAGCCGACCCTGGATAGGATGTCAGTCCATCCTTGAAAGGCAGCAGGAATTCTGGCATATAATTAGCAAACATTAGATCTGCTGCTGGGGAGAAAAGAGATTTGACATTAGTTTTTATATCTGTATTGTAGACATTCAAATTTCTTTTCAACTTATTCTAATCCTTGCATTAGTTGTACTTGCTAGCTCTTTGAGTCATCCAGCAAGAGAAAGAACTCAACCTTGTGTGCCTTGCGTTCTTTTGTATGATATGCGTCATGTGGTATGCAAGTGATTTTTTTAAACTGCTCCCTACTGCTTTCTAAGGCTTTCATGCTGCTCATTCCAGTTCCTGCACAGAAACAACCTCAGCCCTGTCCGCTACTGCCTAAAAGTATTCTCCTTTTCATATTCTTGACACGCACAAACTGACATACTTGATTTATGACTATTATAAACTAAAACAGTTAAACATTCATGGCAGCGATCTAAAGGTAGCTGGTTTCCTTTCTCATCAATGACAATTCAAAAGGACTGAGGTATGTCTGAGTTTCCATTTGTCACTTTCATAGCATTTTTAATGTAATAACCTTTTGAGTGTTGACACCACTACTTTTAGCTATCTCAGATCCCACACGGTTTTAACTGTTGGTAAAGGTTCTGGTGTATCGTGCTGTCTGCATCCCCACTGGCTGCTATGTTGGCTCATATCACCTAAAACACTGAATTACAGCTTAAAATAACGATTCAGGTCACCTCCGGTGCATTTATACAACAATTGAAAATAGTCCCATATCTTATTCCTTGACTTTGTTCCCTCCTGTGGCACTGAAATGATGTTCTTTTCTCAGTAGTATTAGGTTGGGTTCAGCCAGTCCCACCGGATTCCTGTGGAAATGCATGTTTTTATTTTGTGTTCCTTTAGACAGTGGCACAATCAATGACATATACAGGGACGTTCTTTTTACATTATGGTCATTCCAACAAAGACACCAAACGGGACTTGTAACACAAGAGTTCATATTCCTTGGATGAAGATGAACAACATCATGGTAGATCTGTATAAAAAAAAAACCCGACACAGTCATATCTCTTAGTGAAATGGAAAGATGCTATAGGGGATGTAATGCAGGTACTTACAATTCTCTGCTTCTCTTACTGCATGTGATGACCCCCTTGTTCACACTGCCCTTACATGAAAAATACATGCTGTAATAGTGTTTGTATGAAAGGCACTATATGAGGACATGGTCTATAAATCCACATAGATCAGGCGAATTTATGTTCATAAAATATGGTCTTGTGCAGTACCTACCCCCGTAAATATCACAATATAATATCTGCCACACTCAATGGATAAAATAAGTAGTGGTCCATTATCCTGGACCCTGAGAGACCCTGCTGTCTCCTTCGAACTGAACTAATTTCACCTGTCACCAGCAATTATAATTAAATCAAGTGATAAATGCATACAATTAATCATGGCGTTCAGTGAAGCAGTCCTCCCAAGTGCTGCTCAGCATGTGCCCCGCAGGCTGTCACTTGTACCGTATTCTTGTTTGCTTTGTCAAACACTTTATGATGGTGCTCACTGTGAAAAGGTACCCTACGTACTCCACAGTCAGATCCCAGCTTGTTGTTTGGGTCTCATGTAAAGGAAGTAACTCCATTTGCTTTCTTTTAGCTGAGGAACGTTGCTTAGGTCACAATGTCTTTAACTGATAATGTTGCTGAGATGCTTCACACATTTGTCACCGTGTGTAGATTATTTTAGTGGTCTGATTTTTGGTCCTTTAAACAAAGTACCAAACAATTTACAGCTTGTTAAAAAATTGCAACTAGAATTTTACATATAAATTTACACTTTCTTGCTTAACAGATGCTTTTATGCAAAAAGATTTACAAAAGACGTTAATATAATCGAGTAAACATTAGTCTGGGAGACTATTTGGGAGCACATGGAACAGGACGAGGTTACAAAATTGATCACCACATGTGAAGAGCTCAGAACAAAATGCAAGCGAGTTACACTGCCTAGGTTACAAAACCCAAGAGCTTATATCATATAGACAGAAATTCACCAAACCAGTGTCTCCAAATGCTTCTTAGACACATTGAGGGAGTCAGATTTTCAAATGGAAGTGAGCAGATCATTTGCCAGCAAAGGTGGAATCACCAGAAGCCATTCATCAGCAGATCTGAATGGTCGAGAAGGAACATAGCACATCACGAGTGTCTCCATGTATATAGATGGTGACCTGCTGACATCTGTGTAGGTAAGCATCAATCATTTTAACCCAGTAAAACTTATTGCTGCTTCACTTATGTCATTACACTAGTTGCCAAATAAGTATTGTATTTCTTAGAATATTCTTTTACTTACACATAAACTTTTTGTGACAATTGTCCTACCTGTCTTCCTATTATGTTATGTCATCATATACCCTGTTATAATCTGTTATCTCCTAAGCAGCCCTCTTCACAAAATTTTGGAAGGGATGCATTGATGGATAAACCTACTTCCTGTCTGTTAGTCAGCAATGGATTTTATTCATTCCATCTTTTTGCTTCCATTAATTGATGATTGCAAAAATAAAAATTATTGTTGCAAAGCACTACACAACAAAAGTAGACAATGGCTTGAACTACTTCTTGCAATTATTTTGTTCATAAAAACCAGGAGCAGGTGCCATTCCAACAACAGGAAACCTGCTGTGCAGTTTCCCATCAGTGCAGACTCTCCGAGACGAGCATTTGCCCTTCCAAAACCCAATTACTGTGTCGGTAGGACACCAAAGTTGTTCCCACTAATGAAAGTCTTTACACAGCATCTATCTTAAGGCAGTGTGTAAACTTTATAACCTCGTTGGATTCATCTTGCTATAGCATACAACAAAGTGTGGTCCTTTGTCTCTTTTGATGGCTTGAATCTGTTTTCTCTCTATGTTTCATCAGTTGTACAAAAGCTGTGCAAAATCAGGTGAGGCTCTTTTTGTTTCGAATTTGAGGAAGACTACAGACGCTCATGTTTTGTGATTCCATCATTGTTTTGGATAAGTGGAAGAGAGTTCACCCTGTGGTCAAGTGTGGAAACATAAGTCTGTTGAAGCAGGGGTGCCAACCTGGTTATCCCTATTTACTTCAAACTAAAAATCCAACAGAAAGTACAAGCGCTCTGTGGCGTGAACACAGTGGAAACAAAGAGAAAGTAACAGCCAAATGTGGCCTTCAAGGTTAGGTTCCTTCTGGAAGGTCAGTTATGCAGAAGCTCCATCCTGTGATGTGCTCTGCTCACTCTGTCCGTCAACCTCGTGATTTATAGGCAGGAGACCGAAAGGGCTGGAGTCAGGTGCCCTCACTTGGAGTCTTCTCAGTGCTGTGGAGAGAACAGGAGAGGACATGATTAATGCCAGCGCCCCCTCTCATCCTGGGGTGGTATCACATACCTTAGAGGAGCACTGAGGGTGATCCACAGATACTCATGCTTGACAATCCATTGCCTATGTGGAAAAAAAAATAAGGAAGTATGAGAAGTTCTAATTAAGATCTATAGATCTCTCATCAGATTAAAAAACAGTCATTGCTCCCAAGTTATAGAACTTACTATATATTGAGGTTCATTAATCCATCTGCAATTGTTACTTTTAAAGCTAACTTAAAAGACTTTTCCTGGTTTGTTCTGCATTATAAGAATGTTGCTATGGTATTTGTTCAAAGTGCTTTCCAATATTTTTTGGCTGACCAGACTTGATTTGAGCAACAGCATACAGATTACTGATATATTGGGAGACCCTCAGTTCTGTGTATCAGATAACTGCCCACCGTAAGTTTTTAGATTACTGTAGTTCTCTTGATGGGTAGATAACCCTGAGTAGCTAACACTCCTAACTGGTTAACATCCTGGATAAGTTAAAATTTCAGCCTATGCCTAAAGCATTGCAGTGGTCAACAAACAATTGCCCGTTAGTGCTGTGGGTAATGGCCATAGCACTGATTTGTTGGGCAGAAAAGCTGAAAATGCAGACAGGAACACTCTGTTCAGAGAAGAAACTGGGGGAGGGGGTGGGGGCCGGGGGGAACAGAATTACATTTCATCTGAAATAATTGCTGTTAAGCGCTTCACAGGCCTCATCTGTTCCCTCTGCCTACAGGCCAGCAGTCAGTTTGCACAACTGACGCCCTCTGTGCCAAGGGATTGCTTGCATCATAAGTTTACAACTGGGCTTTTAAGTCTGTCCAGATGCCCAGTAGATGTTTCCCAGCCTGTGACCTCTCTTAGCGTTGTCACCAATAGAACCGAGAGCATGCTGGAAATGAATCATTGTCAGCCATTTCTGGAAATGTAGCACTTTTCTGACAATTTAGTTGTTGCAACCAAACATCAAAATTTATCCAGACAATACACACTGACTCCTGAATTAAAAGAAGTTTTAAAAAATTAAAATGTCTATGTAAAGGTGGGAGTACCAGGGAGATTAAAATTCAATGAAAAAATATTAAGAACTAAATGAATATGGGACACATTTAATATTAATTCAATAATATTAATTCAGTATTGTAGAGCGTGGTCCATAAATGAATAATAATTCTGCAGTGGTCTTGGGCTGTATCAATCACCGTTGATGGCCACTGTGGTGACTTCGCGGAAGGGTTGGAGTGTGGGAAGGAAAAATTAGAATTTTTAATTCTTAAAAAAAATGGAGTTCCCACAGTCCATTGCTACTTCTTGCTGCTTCAAGAAGAGGGAGCAGTTGGGTCTGGTTAAGCCTTTGCTTGTGAAGCTGTAAATAAATACTCACATCAAGAGCTATTTCATTAAAACTCAGACCTGTGGAGCACTTTGTAAGAAACAGAACTGATTTTTGTTCCATATTTAGAGATCACATTTTGAAATCATGCAGATCATTTTCAGTGTCCTTGTGTGTTTATGCACGCATCCAAAAGTAATTGAAAAGCATTCTCAAGTGCTCAAATCCTTTTTTGTTTTCGAATACATCAATCCTTTTGAAAACCTGCACAATTGTGAGCTCTGTGTAGCCAAATTGTTATTTCTGAATAAATGCATTGCCAATACTTTTTGACTTTTATGTTGCGGTCAAAACCTGAGCAGGGTAAAATTACCAACTTTATTTCTTTTTCCTCTTCAGAAGTGACAGTGTAATGCTTGCTGCCGATCTCCATTTGTTAGATCAGTGTAACTTAATATTCTCAGACTTATTGAATCCAATTCAGGGTCATGAACAGATAAATACTGTATCTGAACAAGCCCTTCAGCCCACTCACGCAGACCCCATTCTCACACTTACATGGACAAAAAGTAAAATCGCCAATGTATTCTTTAAATCACTATGACTAATTTTCCCTAATTATGTCTTTGTGAAAAGTGTTAACTTAGTAAATGACCTGCTCACTTTGATAATCATGAACTACAGAACCCTCTAGTGCCAAACAGAACCGTTATTTTCTATTTTTCAGTTTTGCCATCTGCAGCTTTTGGGAGGCTGTTGTTATTCAGTTGGAGATGACAGTAGGAAAGCAGTCAGTGGTAGATGGGGTCAGGTATTACTATGAAGAAATGTGGTGAAAGACATTAACATTTATGCATTCTACTCAATCTTATTAAAAGATTTTATGAAGCAATTAAGAACAGTGTTACAGAAAAAAGGACAAATGGACTGCTACATAGCAAAGTAAAAAAGAGAAGTGAACTGTGTGGAACATGCCCCGGACACAGACAGACGGACATCATTTTAAGTCCAACACACGTTTATTTATAATTATTAAAGTGCACAAACCCAGTGCCGCAGCACCAATCACCACAACAGTCCAGGCCAACACACAATGCCTTTCCTTCAGGCCACCTCCGTCTCTCTCCTTCCAGACCTCGTCCTCTTCTACCCGACTCCAGCCGTGAATGAAGGGAGGCGGCCCCTTTTATGTTCCCACGGATGTGCTCCAGGTGTGCTCTGGCAATCTTCCACCAACATGCCCCAGTGTGGCAGAAGTGCCGGCTGTATCCCCAGAAGCACTCCGGGTGTCCCTGCTCCTCTTCTCCCCAGCACTTCCTGGTGTGGCGGAAGTGTTGATGTCCAGGGCTCCAAAGGCATGGGGGCGCCCCCAGTGCAACCAGGGCGGTCGCCCCCTCGTGGTCTGGAGGAGGCGCAAGCCCTTCTCTGGTCCTTCTGGGCATCCCGGCTGGGTACCACCCCCAGCCGTCCGCCACAACTGTTAATTGCAGTAGCTAATAATCAAGTATGTGTCTGGATGCAAAGTACATATTGGGATTTAATTTATTTATGTTTTCATTATTAGAGAGATTGTCTGATTTAATAGACATCTGCCTCCATAATCCAGGCGCTTGTAAGAACAGATCAGGTCAGTGGCCTGTGTTGAAGGATAATGAATCATCATCATCATTATCATCATCAGTTTAGTTCTATGGCCCGCTTCCATGATAACCCAGGTTGGCCATTTTACCCCAAATTCCTCTTCTTTATCGATGTCTATCATGTGTATCAGCCACTGTAAGCTGCATTTTCTTCATATCTCTTCTTACCTCATCAATGCAACATTTCCTTGGCCTACCTGTAGCCCTTAACATCCACCAATAAATCAAGACTTTGCTTCACCCAGTTGTCATCATCTTTTTGTATCACATGTTTATAGGCTCTGCTACATTCTTCAATCTAGATATTATCTACATTTGTCTACATCAACAATTTATTATTCAATCTGAAATCTATCTTCTGCATCCTTAAATCTATCTTTCAGTGACACACCACATATCCATCTTATCATACGCATCTCACTTCTCTGTAACGTCCTCAGGTGTTCAGATTTTAATGCCCAGGTCTCATTACCATACAGCATACAGGCATGCACACAAGTAGAATAAATTCTTCTTTTTCTTTTCTTTTTTCATTCGCCTTAGACTTTAGTAATGGTTGAACTTCTCAAAACTTTTGCCAACTGCACCTTAATCTGATGGTCACTGCTAAATCTGCCCAACCACTAAATCCTAGTATTTCACCAAGATAACAACCCACTCCTAATGTTGAGTCACCTTCAGCCACAAAGTCTACTTGCTGTGCTGCCGACTGCCTGTTGGGTTGCGCCACTGTATGTTCTACACACAAAGGACTTCTTATGCATATCTTTATGCCACGGCACTTTCCGTGGACCCATTTCTCACATTCTGTGCACTTGGTAGAGTCTGGATGTGCACCTCTATGACAAACACTGCATGGCCCCCCCTTCCAGATTCTACTACAGGTCCTTATTTGGCACCTACCTTCATTGCCTTGGTGTTGTCCAGGTTTGACTTTAATTACCTCACACTCATTCTGTTTTCCCATTTAAGTGACAGTTCTCTTGATGCTTCCTCATTACTGACAATTAAAACTAAATTATACGCATGTAGGAGTTCCATTGGTAGTTCTTGTCTTATTTATCTATTGATGAATAATAAATGATTAATTTTGCAACAACATTTATTTCGATAGAACATCTTCATACAGAGGAAAGCTGAAAGTGCTTTACAGAATGTCAAAGAAATAGTTGCAAGAAAAGAAAAACAAATTTGGTAAGAGTATAATGATTTAAGTGACAAACAATAAAGCAATAGAGGCTTACATTACATAGATATATAATTAAAGTTCTTACATATAATACCTCATTGTAAGTATCTAAAGATGAGTATGATGATATGTAGTACTTTAAAGACAGTTCTAAATGACACGGGGACCAATGTAATGATACCAGGACTGTCAAGATGTGCTCAAATGTACTCTTTCTGGTTAAGATTCTTGCTGCTGCTTTCTGAACTACTGTAACTGCAATTGACTGCGGCCTTCCTGTTAGGAGTGCATTACTGTAATGTAGTCGACTAGAAACAAAAGTGTGAATTTTATTTTTCAGCATCTTGGAATGTTATAAGAGATCTAACATTTGCAGTGTTCCTTAAATGGAAAATGCAGCTCTAGTAATCTGGTTAATATGCAATTTAAAGTTTAGATCAGAGTCCATGACTATACCTAAATTCTTTACTTCAGCCTTGACTTTTAATGCCAAGGGATCAAAATTATTTCTAAGATCATCACTGTGCCCATTTTTGCTATGATTTATATTTTTTCCTTATTTAGTTTAAGAAAATTACTACTCATCCATTCAGAAATGCAAATAAGACATTGGATCAGAGAGACCAGAGCATCAGGGGGCATGAGGTGCTATAGATAAGTAAAGCTGTATATAATCTGCTCCAATGGATGCATGGACATTGAAAAAAGTAGCAGGCCCAGAATAGGTCCTTATGGTACACCATATATAATATGAATTACATATTTTCCAGTCTTCATTGACAACATTTAAAGTCACAAGACTGCTGTACAGTACAAATAAGGCCACCATTTATTTATTTGGAGATACTATTGCTTTTAGATGGACACCTTGTAATACCGCTAATCTACATAATGACTCCTCTACCTGGCTGGGTAGACTGTAGTCCCATGACACAGTAAACTGTAAATGATAATCATCACACTAGCACTGTCTTATACAGTAAATGTCTTTAACTATATATTATTTGTCTCAGCACCTTGGTAAGTCTTGTTTTAAAGTACAGGAGAAGACCTCTGGTGCTCACCCTTTTGACCAAGCTGCTGATCCCACTAGAAATGGCTGACCAGTACATTATATATTTAAAAGAAAGGGAGCCATGTACTTATACATTTCATTAAGCATTTGCTGACCTCACTGTGTGCCTCTGAATGAGAGGCCCATGGGGAACATATCTGGGTAATGCAGTACCAATTTATGTGGCTTGATGAGCCAGAGGTAGCCAGATAAATGCAAAAAAAAAAAAAAAAAAAATGGGCCACATGGGAACAGGCATCTGACAGGAGCATCACCCAAAGCGTCTGTTAAGGACCCCATTTGCTCTCCAGGAGAGGTTTGGCAGCTGTCCTGTTGATTAATATCAGGAAGATGTGAGCTAGGAACCTATGCTTATTGCCCTCTTGAAAGGCGCAAACAACACAGACCTTAAACATCTGCTCACTTTTCATGTTACTGCAACTGGAGTGGGTGCTCCATCCCCCATTATTTGTTGCTTCTTTTTTGGAAATTTGTGTAATCTTGCATACGTTCATATTCTTTAACATCTGTGGCCCTCCCGCGTTCCACTATTTGTTGTAAATAAAGTGTGATATAATGTGGGAGGGAGAGTCAGAGGTGAGGAAGTAAGAAAAGGAAAAAGAGCAAAGTGTCATCTTTTATAATACCTTTTATTCAATATGTTTCCAGTTCTTCTTTGAATCATTTACCAGCTATTACCAGCAAAAGCCTTCCATCTCTTTATTATTGCACATGAGCCTTTAAAATTTCAATTTTGTTGAAGTTTAGTCCTTGTGGTTGCCCGCTCTTCTCCTCTGAGGCCAGGGGACAGCTATTTTGAGCACCCTTTATAGGAGGTGCCCTGGAGATGCAACCCCTTTTCAGTATGAGGGGCCTTGAGCACCCTCTCCTGGCCAAGTGCTCCAACTGCAATGACAAGATTAGCTACTGCATAGGCAATCAGTCTTTTATTTAAAAACTCAGCCAACAACATCACAGAATCTTTTTAGAAGTTAAATCAAATTGTAATACAAATCAAAACAAGATAATAATATACCTTAAAGATAAAGGTAAATGGCAAAGAAATAGACATTACATTGAATCAGAAGCAAAATCTGATGTGTCTATCACATAACTTTCCATACATAAAGCTATGATTGTAGTAGTAAATGTTTTATTTTGTGGAATAAAATGTAAAAAATCATATTTTTTTGTTCAGTTTTACTGTATATTCTCCTTTTGTAATTGTGCTGCAGTTGGGGTTCAGATGTATGCAAAAAATGCAAAATGACTATCTCTGGGTAGTGAAATTTATTCGAATGCTTTTTCCTAACATGAATTTGCTTCTGACATTTTACAGTGGCAAAAACTATGACAGTTTTCATTTATAATGAGTAATTTGTTTCTGAATAACCAAGTCCATGGACTCCTCTCCTGACACACAGACTACAGTACAAAAGTGGTTAGTGTTTAGGCCTGCCCTGCTTGAAAAATGTAAATCCTTTAAAAACCTGAACTTGACATTTTGACCCCGTCACAATCCTTTAACTCTATATACTTATGATAAATACATTCACTTATTAAATTCTTAATAAATATTAATACTGGAAAGGCCCTCTTTATGCTGTCAGAATAGTTTAAATTCTTTGTGGCATGGATTGCACAAGATGTTGGAAACCTTCCTTTGAGATTCTGGTCCATGTTGACAAGATTGCATCACACAGTTTGTACAGGTTTGTCAGCCTCATATTCACAGCATGAGTCTCCTGTTCTACCACATCCCAAAAATGTTTTACTGGATTCAGATCTGGCGTCTGGTATAGCCAATGAAGGACACTGAACTCATAGTCATGTTCATGAAACCTCCTTTGTGACGTGGTGGATATCATGCTGGAAGTAGCCATTTAAAGATGGGTAAATTATAACCTTAAAGAGATGCACATGATCAGCTACAATATTCAGATAGGCCATAGCATTCAAGCAGTGGTCCAAAAGTGTGTAAAGAAAACATTCCGTACACCACTAGACTGAATTGTTGACACAAGGCAGGTTGGGTGCATGGATTCATTCTGTTAACCTAATTTTGGCCATACCACCTGTGTGCCTCAGCAGAAATTGAGATTCATTAGAACAGGCTACGTTTTTACAGTCTTTAACTGTCCAGTTTGGATGAGCATGTGCCCACTGCAGCCTCAGCTTTCTGTTCTTGGTTGATAAGAGTGGAACATGACATGGTCTTCTGCTGTTTTAGTCCATTTCCATCAAGGGTTTGACTTAATGAGATACTTTTCTACTTACCACAGTTGTACAGAGTGATTATCTGAGTTACAGTAGCTTTTCTATCAGCTTGAACCAGTCTGGTTCACCTCTGACCGCTCTCATCAGTAAGACATTTCCATCTGCAGTATTGTCGCTCACTAGATGTTATTTGTTTTATGCACCATTCTAAATAAACTATAGAGACTGCTGTGTGTGGAAGTCCCAGGAAATCAGCAGTTATAAAAACTCAAACGAGTCCATCCGGCACCAACAGTCAGTCAGTCAGTCATTATCCAACCCGCTATATCCTAACACAGAGTCACAGCGGTCTGCTGGAGCCAACCCCTGCCAACACAGGGCGCAAGGCAGGATCAAATCTCCGGGCAGGGCCAACAATCATGTCAAAATCACTGAGATCACATTTTTTCCCCATTCCAGTGTCGAATGTGAACATTAACTGAAGCTCCGGTCTGCATGATTGTATGCATTGTGCTGCTGCCACATGATTGGCTGATTTGATAACTGCATGGATAAGCAGATGTGCAGGTGTTCCTAATAAATTGCTCAATGAGTGTAAATTAACAAGGTCATTCTTTATGTGTACAGAGTATATTGAGAACTTGAAAAATCTGCACATTTTAGTTGAGAACAGTGAATAAAGCAACTGATGGCAAATGTGAATTCTGAATTGATGCCAATTCAGTTTTATTTCTAAGGGTTTGTGTGTAACCAGTATTTTACAAATGCAAAATTACAACAGCTTGCATTTTCAATGGGTATTTTAACAGCAGAAATAGTTATTCAACAAGCTCCTACTAAATTTTTATTGAATTCTGTTTAGAAGGTAAACTAATATCCACCAATCATGCATATAGTCCTGGGGCTGGAGCTAATGGATGTTTCTGCATACACACAATCTACAGCATACTACAGCCAGGGTATTGTTAAATGAAGACATTTACTATGCAGGTATATTTTTGACTGACTACATAAGTGCTTTTTTAATATTCATTATTATTGGTCAGCTTTTAACACATTTATGCAGATTCTGCATTTTATTTCAAAACGCCTTCTAGAAGGTTAAAAAAGTAGAGGAGACAGTACCTCCCCTGCATTATTTTTTCAGCTCACTGTATAAATGATGTTTGAACGAAAGAACTTTTGAGCTCAATTCTAGTATGGCCACTGATGTATGGAAAGCAACAAAATGAAAGTGCATGGAGGTTAATTAACAGTGAGAATGGGTAGAAAACACAGAAAGGTCAGTGTTACTATGGTTGAGTCCATTTTAAAAGAGTAAACATAGGATAGCTGATTGCTTTTGCTGGCTGGCTGACCTCTGCGTCTGATTCAGCAGACTTATGACCTTCCCATTCATGAAGCCTGACCTGACTGAAAGTATGAAATGTGCCGCTTGCCCAATGGCTGCATGTATAGCTATGTGAATGACCTTAAATTGAACATTTTTGCATTTTTATATGAGTATACATACAACTGTTTTTGTTATTAAATGTAGGACACTAGAGCTGGAGAGGCCATGTGACAGGTCTGGCAAATCTCAGAACTATCTCAAGTGTGGGGCTGGATCCAGATTAACTTAATAACATTAAAAGAATTGCATAAAGCAATATAAGTATTATGAAATGCCCAATTCATGATTAGACAATTAGGTTAGCTTTCACTTTAAACCCATCAGGACTCCTTCTCCTCTCCAGAGGGCTTGAAGGTAAACGACCACCGCTGTCTCACTGTTGCAGAGCCCCCTGCGTCGTGCTTGGCTCTGTATGAGGTCTGTACATCCTCTGCATGTCTGGATCAGTTGTCTTCAGGTGCCACAGTCTTCTTCCTCATCCTAAAGATTGGCAGATTTCATTTAGGGCTAGTATGAGTGTATGTTGGTGTCCCCTGATAGACAGCAATGGAAAGTGTGGACTCAGGATACAGATCATAAAGATTCCCCGTAACAGCAGTGAAGCCTTCACTAAGTTCTGCAGCCCAGCCATTGCAGTTTCACTTATATTTAAACAGGCGGTTTTGAAAATCTGGATGTACAATTTCTGGCAATTTAATTTTCATCAGACTTTGCAGGAAGTCATAATCTGTTCCAGTGAAAGAGACAAACAACATCTCTCCTGCCTATGTGTGATCCTCAGGCTGGTAGCTTCCACCTTCATTTGGTATGATTTCAGAAAATGAAGGCCATTACTCAGGGCTGCATTCTCAGTGTCTCAAATGCATTTGTAGACATGCTGTGGATTCCAACGTTAATTGACTTGATTTTAGGTCATTGTCACACTAAATCCTGCTGGGTTTAGTAAGAAGCTCTATGTTTGTAGTCTTTCTTTTTAAGTTAGGATTTGATGAGAAAGAGGAAGTTGGAAGGCTTCTCTTTTGTTGTCTTTTGCTCAGAGTCACTTAGGGTAAAGCTGCTATATTTGTGCTGTGACATGATGAAAAGTATTACTAAAATGTAAATAAAAACACTTAGTCACTATTTGGCTGGCACCCGAGTGCAGAATTGGTATCTCTTGAGTCTATGCTGTCACAATGGATGATTCACATGGGTTGCCTCTCACCCATTTTGCAAAATATGAAGACTTAACATACGGTATGAATATACAATGGCTAGTTTTGGAGTTACTTTGCCTGATGTGTCACAAGCCGTTTATATATTCCAATCGAAAAAGAGAAAAAAATACCAACAATCAGAGCAGGATAGAAACTGACAACGCTACCAAGCAGAAAACGTAACATGACAACAGTCTGCCTCTTCACCTTGACGGGGTTCTGAGTATTGTTATATAATGCAATTTTTTCTATCAGATGGACAAACAAGGTCTATCATACTGACAGATGCACTGAGGGTCTCGAGAGATGGATTTAATTTGACAGCATCTCTCTCTGTTTCTCTCTCTCTCTCTGCTTTAAAGATCATTTCTAAGTTTTCTAGATATATCATGATATTTAGGTTTCAGATGAGTCTATCTAGCACTCCAGCACTTGAGTGTGATTGGAGAGTGGCCAGTTAGGTGCTGCACTGTCAACCATCTCTCAGTCTGACACGAACAACAGAAGAAAATCCTGCACAAAACTAATTCTTTAGTCTTTACCAATACTACTTTGTTTAATTGGCCAATTCATATGATGTCCACATGACCAATCACAACGCACTAATAGTTATGTGGTGTCACACGCATGCACATGGGAGACAGCTTAAGGGCTCTAGTGGTTTTAATTACCCATCGAACCAGGGGTTGGCGATGTGCTCTAATGCCTTCTCTCTTCCTCGCTTTGCAGAATGGAAGACTGACAGCCATTGTGCACCCCCCCTAGAATGCCCCTACCTCTCGAGTGAACATATAACAATCAGCCATCTTGTTTTCAGTTCTGTTTTGAAGTCATGTCTGGAAAGACGTCTCCACAAACTATTTAATGCGTTCCTTCAAATTATACAGTGTTACCTCAGGTTGTGTTGTGTCTCCTTGTGGGCACATTAAAACCAATGTGATTAGTGGTCTTAGGTCATGCTGGGATTTGAAACAAGCTGAACATTTTGTCTAGTGGATGTCTCTGTGGTGCATTTCCAGTGGTGACCATGGCTTAGGCAGCCCTGTAGTATAATGGCTTCAGTGCAGAACACTACAGTGGTAGAATGAAAATCTGGCCATAGCAGGACCAGAGCCTTACGAATGCTAAGAGTCTCAAAGTTTACATTTTGTATTGTTATAAATGCAGAAAACAAACCTATTTCATCCAATTGTGCTGTGAAGAAAAATGATGGTAGTGTCCCAGAGTGTTTCCTTTCCTTTGTAAAAAATCTGTTATAATATAAATATACAAAGTGGACTGACAGATAGACCAAACTGTGTGTTCTGCTAAGAAACAACAAAAAATGCAATAAAGGAGTACTGGCTGAGGTGTTTGGCATTGTTTAAAAAACAGTAGTTTAGTTTACCTGTTACAAATAAGGTGGACATCTTCATTTAATACAGTAGAAGGCAGTTATTCTTTGTAAGTGGATCAAATAGGAGAATACATTGTGAGCTTTGTGTGAGACGAAACGCTTTCTTGTGTGATAAAACAATGTGGTTCAACAGTTTAAGGAAAGGCTGATGTCAGCAAATCACAGTCCTCATCCAGGCTAATCCCGAGAGGAAAAATATGAAAAGAGGATCAGGTGAATATGTGAAGAGATCAGAGGAGACTGTAGACAAGGCTTTACCAAGTTCCATTTAAATCCTGAATGTGCATCCGCTGCTTGTGATCTCATTGATCACTGACCTGAGGGCAGGCACTGAAGTCTATTTTACTTCTGTGGCCACCTTACACAAATGAATGTGTGTTCTATTCGTTACAAATAGATCAAAACAATGACTACTGTGACGGGCGGCCATGGTCATTACCTGGCTGGGATACTAACGTTATGGATGGATTGGGGGAGAGAGCATCAACAAGGTAATACCTTCCCCGGGATCACTAGAGGGCAGCGCTTCTGGACGGCTGTGGCACCACGGATTCCTGCAGGGCATGCTGGGACTTGGAGTTTGGTGCAGTCGTGTTGGGGGCTGCCAGGGGGAGCTGCAGAGCCTTATAGTGGACTTCCACCAAACCGGGGAGTGATTCCAGGTAATACTAATGAGCCACCTGGAACACTCCCAGGAGTAGAATAAAAGGAGCTGCCTCACTCCATTCAAGGAGCCAGAGTCGGGAGGAAGAAGGACGAAGCTTATGAAGGACGAGTGGAGGTGGAAAGACTGTGAATTGGAAAGGAAGGAAGGAAGAAAGAAAGAAGGGACTGTGTAGTGCTTTGTTGTACTGTGCTGTGGGGAGCAGAGAAAAGTGCTCCCCAGCTGTAAATAAAAGTGTGTCTCTACCTGTCTGTGCCAGGTTAGGGCGGCTGTACGCACCCCGGTGGTCTACACTGCTTAACAGGCTCTACCAAACATGTTGCAGGAGATTGAAATATTAAAGTTGTTTTTGCTTCATAGATTGCAAATTTCAATTTATTTTTCACCGTGTCTCACATATATATGCTGTCACATTTGTATAAAGCGTAGCTTTTCCGAGTGCCACCTCTGCTGTATTATTTGCTCAGTTATTGTCTGGGTGAGAAAGGGGAAAAGTGGAAAGGTGGAAAGTAATTACAAATTAGGTTCATAAGTATTTGGATAGTGATACAATTTTCATAATTTTGGTCCTGTGCGCCACCACAATGGATATGATGTGAAGCAATCAAGATGTGATTGAAGTGTAGACTTGCAGTGTGAATTTAAGGTGTTTTAACAAAATTATTGTATGAGCCATTTAGAAAAGACAGACATATACATGGTCCTGCCATTTTCAGGGGCTCAAAAGTATTTGGACAAACTAACATAATGATAAATATAACAATCATTTTCAATATTTGGATGAAGTCTGAACTCATGGCTGTCTCCAAGTGCTGGGTTTCCACTCTAGTGCTACTTTGCAGGTGTCATGTTTGTTGGACTTTCTGCCTGTAGTTTTGTCTTCAGCAAGTGAATTGTGAATGGCAATTGACTTGGCCATTTAAGAATATTCCACCTCTTTGCCTTGAAAAGCACTTGGTTTGCTGTCGCAGTATGTTTTGGCTCTTTGTCCCTCTTTGCACCGTGGCTGAATCTGAGCAGACAGTATAGCCTTATATACTTCAGAATTCATCCTGCTGCTTTTGTCAACAGTCATATTATCAATAAAAACTAGTGACCAGCTTCAATTGGCAGTCAGGCATGCCCATGCCATTACACTGCCTCCACCATGTTTCACAGATGTTGTGGTATGTTACAGATAATGAGCCGTTCCTCCTCTTCTCCGTATTCTTCTCTGTCCATCATTCTGGTACATATTGATCGTAATTTCATTTGTCCAAAGAAAATATTTCCAAAGCTGGACTGTTTTTTTTTAAATATTTTCTGGCAAAGTCTAATCTGGCCTAGCTGTGCTTGAGGATTACCAATGGTTTACACTTTGTGGTAAACCCTCTGTCTTTATTTTCATGAAGTCTTCTCTTGATTGTAGACTTTGGCAATGAGTGGTCTACCTCCCAGAGAGTGTTCTTGGTTTGGCTAAATGCTGTGAAGGGTTTTTTTTTTTCACCAATGAAAGAATTATGCGATCATTCAGCACAGTTGTCTTCCATGGTTGTCCAGGCCTTCTGATGTCACTGAGCTCACCAGTGCACGCCTTCACTTAATAATGTACCAAATGGTTGATTTGACCACTCCTGGTGTTTCTACTATGTCTCTGATGGGGTTGTTTTGTCTTCTCTGCCTAATGCTGACCTGCTTTTATTTGCACGGACAGCTGTTTGGACCTCAATTGAGAATTCACAGAGACTCCTTCCAAATGCTAATTCCATACTTGGAATCAACTGCAGTCCTTCAACCTGCTTAATCATTAATGAAATAATGAGGGACCTGCTCACACCTAGCTATGGAACATCTTGTCAGTCAAATGTCCAGATACTTTTGAGCCCCTGAAAATTGGGAGACCATGTATGAAAATGGCTGTCATTCCTCAATGGCCCATACAATATTTCTGTTAAACCCTTTGAATTAATGCTGAAAGCCTACACTTCCATCATGTAATGATTTCTTCATTTCAAATCAATTGTGGTGGTGTATACAGACAAAACTGTGAAAATTGTGTCACTGTCCAAATACTTATGGACTTAACAGTATTACCAAATATTGCACTTAACAGTACTGGAAGGTTTCTTTGTATACAGTATTCCTGTTCCTTCTAATGCAAATAACCCCAAATTGCAATGGGAAACTTCAGAGACAATATGGCATGGGACCATGACAAAAATAGTAAGGGGATATTATTGTGTAAAAAGAATGTTAAATCAAACCTGGGCTTTTTAGTTGAAAGGTAATTGTGATGATCATCACAACCAGCATTGTGCTATTTTTCTGTCGATAAATCACAGTGTGGAATTTCATAGCACTTTATTTTTAAACTGTAGCAGAGTTTTTAGACTTCTCCTGGATATTATTTTTAAGCTTCACTGTAAACTTAAAGTAGGAAAAATTTTTGCATTGACTCTGAATATATTTATATTTCCCAATTTTTTATGAGATTATAAATCAGCTCTGAAATTATGACTAGTGTATGAAATGCCCCCTGATAATTGGGGAGGGTCTCATTAGTCAAGGTCACATTAAGACCCCCTCAGGCCCTTGGGTGACTTATCTCAGGAGAAAAACAAATGCCCATCATGAGCTAGATTGGAGCCATGACCAGAAAAGTCAGGGAAGTACTTGAGTAAAGAAAACAGTTACATGTAATGGGCTGACATTGAGCCATGGTTTCTTGGTGGAAAGGCAAGCATGATAACCATCACATACTCTGCAGATCACAGAATGGATCACACTGTAGTATCTCGACACTTGCCCTGACCCTGTGAGGCAAAGGTGAATTTTAAATGTAAAAAGCTGCCTTATTGTGAAAAGTCATGGTGTGCCTTAGTTTAAAGTTGTGTATAAGCAACATACAAAAAGAGATGGAGCTTTATAGATGCATGGCTATTGTGTGCATTCTTTTAATAGATAGATAGATAGATAGATAGATAGATAGATAGATAGATAGATAGATA
>JANRMT010062829.1:26703690-26834161 GCA_026402145.1 Polypterus bichir lapradei
ATCTATCTATCTATCTATCTATCTATCTATCTATCTATCTATCTATCTATCTATCTATCTATCTATCTATCTATCTATCTATCTATCTATCTATCTATCTTACCCCACCATCCAAACAGGGCATATCAGTCAAATCATGATGACAAGTAATGGTGGGGAGCCTGTCCCTCTGCCCGTGATATATACGCCCATCTTGTGCCTCTGCACAAAGGGAACAGGACCAATAACTAAATACATTACAATAAAACTACCTAAATGCAAAATAATGAATACACAACCAATATTCAAAACTTAACATATTAGGAGACAAGAAACATGATATACAACATAATATTTTAAAAAAGAAAAAAAGTATGAAAAGCAAAAGATAAATTTAAGTTGAAACAAAACATGTTGATACCAAACTGTTCAGTTAGAATCGTAGGCTTCTTCATGGGGTTTGAATCGACACGACATGTAGTAACATTATTGTGGAGTTGTACATCAGGGTGATATTGTACGTATACTATGGGCTTAATGCAGAAATATAAATCACCCTTTAGGCTATATTCGCACATCTGTGGCTTCCAGTGTTATTTCATCATCTGCATACCACATGGAATCCCCAACACACCAGTAAAATCAGTTATTTCCTATGGCCCATTCATTTTTGCACAGAGTGGCACAATACATTTTTAAAAAATGTAACGTATATATTTTTTGTCTATGCACTGAAATGACCCATTGAAATGAATGTAGACATGCGAAAACACACATATGTTGTGACTACTATGACTCATCAAATTTATTCTAAGGATGAGATGAAACTCCTGCTTTAAAATAATTCTAACAAGGCAGTTTGCAGAAAATACAGCTTTTGTTAACAAAAAAAATATACTGTATATTTAAAAAAAAAGAAAATCAGAACAAAGACAAAGGGAATGCTGAAAAAGGCAACTCAACTCAAACAAAACCAAGCTCTACAATCAAAATATAAAAATCTCAGAGCCAGAAGGAAGATTAAAAAAACAAGGAAATCCAAATGCTCACAAAGTAGAAGATCCCCGTACACCTGAACTGCATGCTACTGAAGTTAATATGTGGAATTTGATTTGGAGACAGAATAAGGTCATAAAAAAGAAGCCAAGGTTGTAAACCAGGAGTCAAAGAAACTAATGAACAAGGTCCAGGATGTGAAACAATAATTGAGATCAAGAAACACTGCGTAAAGATCAGTAACGAAGGTTCACGTAAACAGAGCCAAGATGTGTGAGAAAAATCGTAGCAAGGTCCCAAAAAGAATTCATAATCAGAGAGCCTTTTAACAAAACATAATAACACTAGAGATTTAGGTGAAATCCACAAACTTGGACAAGCCAGTAAATCCAAGGCTGGACTTTATACCCCTTGACCTATGATGTCACCATCCATGACCACAGATGTCACCCCTAACAACCACATAGCAACCATTAACAATAAAGTCCCAAAATATCTGTCCATAGAAAAAAATTGATGGTGCCAATGGATAGCACAAAAAAAACCTAACATAAGTAACATGCCCTGAAACAAACAAATGTGACCATTGGATTCCTGGGTCTCAATAAAGCCCAAAACACCAGAAACTGTGTGGCAAAATGAAAATTAAAGTCCTATTGGATGGAATCAGTTTTGCATCAGGAGGTGGAATAAATTAATTATTACCAAGAACCTCCATAATTTTAGTCCCATCTGATCAGTCACTATCAGTAACTTTTTAAAGACTATGTATTCACATCTCAGTAAAGATTATGAAGTCTTTTATCTTCTGCAAAAAGTCTGCAAAAATAACCCAGGGTTAAAATAATCTCATGTGAATCGACCTGTCAGTAAAACCGCTATTTGAGCAATTTGGATAGAACTAAAATTACAGAGCTCCTTTATATGTCCTTAAGTTTTCTTTCCCTTTTAGTTATGTGCTGCATTTTCTAGGCAACAGATACTGACAGGAGTTGACAGGGGCAGGGCTATAGGAAAAAGGCGGAGCCTAAACCCCCACCTGACACCTGTAATTGGATGGATTAAGAATCCAGGAAATTGATAGATGAAGATGAAGAGGAGAGACGGCTACTCAAAATGGTAATGCACTGAGATCTGGCTCCAAGTATCTCTAGCTTGGTATCAGAATAATACAATTTCATGGAGGTATAGATGGAGGAAGCTGTGGTCTGACAGGAATGGAATTTAAACAAGTAAAGCTGTGAAGATGTAAAATGCTGGATACTGAGATGAAACAATCCTTTTCCATTAAACTAAAGCTGCAAGGTACTGAGTTCTGGTATGGCATGGTTGCCCAGAGAGTAAAAGACTGGCTTTCAGGTTGAAGAAACTGTAGGATCAGACATCAAGTTTGCAAAGCTTCAGGATACAAAGACCTGAAAGTGTCAAACCTAATGGAGAGGAGGCTTTTGAATTCTAAGTTATGAAAAGGTCACACTTCTAGTAAAGTGAAACAGCATGTCCCTGGTATCCAGCAGGATCAGTTTCTAGGATGTTAACATTGCAGGACGGATGGATTTGATTCTGTCCAGGTCACATAAGCAATATCTACAGCATACTGAGATATGACTTGATCAGACTGCTACTGCGTAAACCCAGACTTTGAGATACAAAGAATTGGCTTTCCTTGAAGTAAAGCTGAAATTCTCTCATGTATCAGACTTCAGGAAGATAAGGCTGCAGGATACTAACATGTAACTTTCAGAATCCAAAAATGTGGAAATGTAGGATCCTGAGATGTAGAGATACTGAGCTGTGCCACTTTAGCGAGTTAATGCTGCAGCAGGATAAGGACTGACCGGCTCAGATTCTAAGCATGAAAGCCCACAGAATGCTGAACAATAAATGAGTGAATGAATAAATATTAGTGCAATAAAGCTACAGAGCAACTAAAAATGGAAATAAAGCACACTAAAAGGAAGTAAGATTCTCACACCTAACCCCAGATTATAAACATGAGAGAAATTCTTTAAACAATAGACTGTATATCGAGGTATGGAAGATATCCATCCACTCTTTCATTTTCTTACCTGTTATCCAGTTCTTCAGGTGGTTCGTCGTGTGGTGGGTGCAGCAATGCACTATCAGCGCATGCTCCCAACTTTATCCAGTGCAGGCAGGTGTCTATCGCAGCAGTTTAGGAGGTCAGATGTTTATCCTGGCAGCATTGCTTTGTGAGGTACAAACACACCCTGGATGGCATCCACTCTATTACACTCACTCATTCTAGGCCAAAGTAGAGTCACTGATTAGCCTAACAAGCACACATCGGGAATGCGGGAGGAAAGCCATGCAGAGACAGGGAAAATACGTGAACTTGTCCTAGAATGTGCCTGTGGGCTCTGGAGGCTACACACTGCACTACTGTTTCTAAGATGTGAAAGAATGGTTTTCACTGATCCAAAGCTGCAGGACACTCAGATAAAATAGCATCTTACTTCAAGGTAAAACTTTAGATTATTGAACTTTAACAGTAGAAACACAAACGTATAAAAATTCACAGTGCTAAACTGATTTTATTATACTGACTGTGCTTCATGTCAGTAAGGTGAAGCTCAATGTCCTGGGGTCTGGGTGAGGATCAGTCTCCAAATATGTTATGTTTTAGGATACCAATGTCCAAATGATTGAGTTTCAGAGAGATAAAACTGTGAGATCTGACAGATGAATGATTTTGAGACAGAGAGAGAGATTTGAAATAATTGGTCATCAGTGAGGTAAAGCTGCAGCATACTGAGATCTGTTAACATCAGAGTCTAAGGAGGAAAAGCCATAGGACACTGACATCTAACAGTCAGAGTCTAAGCATGTAAAATTACAGGGTGCTGAGATCTGACAGCCAGATTGCAATGAGGTAAAGCAGTGGGGGACTAAGATCTGATAGGATCCGCTTTCTGTAAGATCAAGCTGCATAGTGTTGAAATCGGGAAGAATCAGACAGCAAGTCTGTAATAACCACAGGATCCTGAGATCTGAGGGATTGGACTTCAGTTGGACTTGAGGTGGCTGAAGTCACAGTTACTGTACTAGTCATCTAAATTCAGTCAATAGTTTTCATCCACTCTAAATGAAGATGCAATCTTATAGACCAAAATTCTTTTTCTATACTTCTTGTTTTTTTTCCCTCTTCTTCATTATATTAAAATGTGCATAGCTGTGCTCAGATGCTTCTTGTTGCCAAGGTTAAAGGAGCTGTGATGGATTACAGATGGGTCACTCAAACATTTCCTGGGTTAGGATTTTTTTTTTCTTCTAAAATCTCTGTGAGGGTTTATGTGAGTGATTTTGATAAATGGAGCCAGTCGTATCTCTCTAAGAGACTGCTTCAATTTACGGAAGCTGATAGATCTGCCACAAGCTGTTAAAAGGTCCTGCTGTAGAATTAAGATTGTACAGTCTGTTATTAAAGTCCAGTTCTTCTTTTAATCATTTTAAAGCTCTGTAGTAGAGAATCAACTTGTGGTAGGCCTGCCAAGTCATTCCTCATCTCCCTGCAATCCAATTTCCTTCGGAGCTGAAGTTAGGAAAGACTGCGTTTTACTGTGTTAATTGAATTGGCTGGGTTTTCTCCTCGTTTCTATTTATGTATTTCTGACGCCGTGCAGCTGTAGCTACTTCAGTCGGGCTCCTCTGACTGGTCTGACTTCTGTTAAGCGGAGACTGGATAGCAAAAAGAGAATGTGGGTGTTTTGGGATTTAATCGGTCAGACTTGATTTGATGTAGCACCTTTGTAGGAGCATGAATTTGAAATCCTGGCACATACCTTTACTTTCAAGACAGTATTTGAAGGGAAGAGTATGGAAGTTACAGTACTGGTTCTTTGTCTGCTCCACTGGGATGTGAGCCAGAAACAAGGGTCTCTCTCAGTCTTAACTTCTCAGATATACAATAAAGTATCATGTGAGCCTGCTGTACTTCTTCTTGTTAAAATGCAAGTTACGTCTAAAGCTAGTAGACCCTTAGTTTATTTTTGTGTAGCCCCCTTCAGTCAGTAAAGAAAACTTACTCAGGTGTATAACCATAATATTATGAAAGTAATATTTTGAACCTTTGTATTTTCATTAGCATACCTCTTAATGTTTGCACATTACCAGATTTAGCCAATATCAAGTCCCATTACATTAAGAACTGAAGTATACCACACACATCCCAGCATCACAGGGGGTAGCTGTTACAGGGACTGAAATCTTGTGAAGCAGGGCATGTCAGAGCACTAAGCCAGATTGTATGTGTGATCACGTGGCTAAGGCGTTAGACCTTAAACTCCAAGGATGTTGGTTCAATTGTCGTCTCTGACTCACTTTGCGGCCCTGAACGTGACACTTAATGCTCCAGCTATGTCAATGTAAGCAATTGTGCTGCATCCTGAGCTTTAAATCACTTTGAATAAAGATGGCCTGCAATGATAATAACAAAGACCGATGCCTCACTCTTGATCTGGTCACCAGTCCAGCTTTTAACCCATGAGCAATTTATATAGGGAGCAGCAAGAGAGGTATTTCTGTATTTACTGCATGAGTGGTTGCAAGGACAAGACAAAACCTTTTATTCTGCTGGAATCCAGGCACTTCCAGGCAGGTGGCGCAAGTGCATTGAGAAGGGTGGAGACTACATTGAGAAATGACATTATCAGTTTTGTTAAGCTTCCTTCCATATTCTAATAAATCCCATTTTCTAACTTTACCTTGACCTTCCCTTGTAACTGGGGAGTGGGCGACCAACACTATACTCTTAAAAATAATGGTTCTCTAATGGTACTATATGGTTCTTTACTGGTGTTTTGTTTTGGTAAAAGCCTATCTGAGCCTACTATCCCCTTCTGTATTCTTTATTGTGTAGACTTTATCAGAATGCCACAAATACCACAGACTTCTGTTCTGCAACCATAACTTCAGGCAATTAGGTAGAGTAAAAGGACAAGAAGGAGTTAAGTTACACTACACAGTTTAAAAATGTATTATTGATAATATTCATCCATCCATCCATCCATTTTCCAACCTGTTGAATCCGAACACAGGGTCATGGGGGTCTGCTGGAGCCAATCCCAGCCAACACAGGGCACAAGGCAGGAACCAATTCTGGGCAGGGTGCCAACCCACTGCAGATTGATAATATTCATAAAATGATAATACTGAAACAAAGTACATACAACCTGATAAATGCTAGATGTGTGGTTTCAGGCGACTTGTAGTTACTCAGATGTCTGTGGTAAAGTCTTCATTTCTAGTCAGCTTTTTTCAGGGCAGGCCACATGCCTGTCTCAATATAGCTGCCGAGCTGTGCTCCTTATTATGCTCTCTTCATGGCCATGGTGTGAGAGAAAGAGAGAGAGAGAGAGAGGATGGAGTAAAGCGACCAACGTTATACATTCCTGTCCAAATCCTTAGACCAATAGGGTGTTGTGGTATAGAATGGCCTCTGATTCAAAACCAATCCCAAACAGCCCCACCTCAGACCAATGGGTGCACATACTGCCATGTCACACTAACCCTCAAGTAGTGGATACCATTTGTTTAGCTGAAGTTTGCCAGTTAAGTAGTTTTATGGCCATTTTATAGGGATGTCTCATAGGCTCTAAGTCCAAATGCAGTCACTCTTGCCGAGCTGGTCTGATGCTCCATCTCCCTCACCATAAATTCCTCACCCTGAGTCAGTCCTAAAGATTCGGGGATTGGTTAAGTAAACATCAAAACACTGCTGTTCTCATTAATGAAATGAAACATATCTCCAGAAACACTAAGATTACAATTGGTATATTTAGTTTAGAAATAAAGACAAACAAAATATTTATTAACTTATATACAAAATATCATTTTGCCACAACTGGGTTGTGTGGTTCATTGTAGAACTATTGTTTGACAAAGACCCATTTCATTCTAAGAAGGGTTCTTTGCATATGAATTTAGTTCTTTGTGCTTTGAAAACTTTCTAATATGTAGGAAAAAATTGAAATTTTTAATGTATATAATAAGGTTACCTAGCAGGACACTTGGACTCAACCTGTGTTAATGTGTGCAACGAGTCCTTTTAAAATCATGAGCCAGTGGAATTTCACAAATCTGTTACCATCTATTCAAGAGTAATTATGAATCCCATTACGGATCTAAATTAATAAAGGCTCTTTCTGGAACACTGAAATGACCAAATGTAAAAGGTAAATGAGAAAAGTAACAAATTAGTAGCAAAAAAAATACCTATTTACAAAAAACTACTTTACTTTATAAAGAAAGATCATTACCCCCCCACAAACGGACTAAACAATCCCATGAGTCCGGCAACAATAAAGTGCATCTGATTCACTTGACCACATGTGCCTGAAACAATGGCATTAGAGTCTTATGCTGCATCATCCTCATTCAAGGTTTCTGTGACCACTCAATCACAATCTCTCACCAAGGCAGACAAATAAGGGAATACACAGGAGAAGGGTAAATCTGACAAAGGCTAACACCTTAGGCCCATGGCTGCTAAAAGACTAAGGACACATTTTCTCTACAACCTTCTCCGCAGATGAAACATAAATTACTAAGAAACAAAGCTGTGAGCCATACTCCATGAAGTTAATTTTTCATGTCAAAATATAAAATTGAGACTCCACATGTCCTTTGCCTGTGGGCGTATCAGTAGAACAGCATGTCTCACAAAACACTGGATGACAAAGGCAAGCAACGTCTACATACTCTACATACAATATAATAGGTGCAGGTTCTGCGATTCTTCAACACTTCCTGGTCTGGCTATGCCTTTACGAAGCTCTCCTCCACAGATAACTAAGGTGCTCCATCAAGGGTTTCTAAGAGTCTGCTGAAAGAGCCCACCTGTAAATTGCAGCATTCATTCTTTGTTACCTAGTTAAAGAATTGTAACTTAAATTGGACAATATATAATTTTATGACAGCATCGTCCTGCAGTAGGTAGCAGTGCTGCAGGACAAATGCACCTTCCTGGGGTTGACTTCTATGAATGAATGTTCTCCTTATGGAATTTGCAATCTGTGTGAGTTTTTTTTCACTCACAATTTAGCATTGCCAATCCAGCCAACCTGCAAGTCTTTGGACTGTGTGATTCCAAATTTCATCTGTGGCTGTATGACAAAGTGGGTCCTCTGATGATCCAGTGTCTCATTCAGGACTGTCTCTTACCTTGTAACCAATGCTGCTGAACCCGTAAAACAGCATTTGTTATGCAAAGTGCAGATTTAGGAATGCTGAATTCTCAATTCTTTCATTAATTATCTGTTCCCATTTACCCTGAACCATCATAGCAGCATTAGGGGCAATCCAGGAACCAACCATGGGTGAAATGTCAAACTATAAAACAGTGTCCACGCACTCATTCCAGGCTAGTTTGGAGTTGCAGATCCTACTGATATACACTTTTTTTTGATGAGAGATGAAAATTAGTGAACCCAAAAGAAAAAACACACAAAGGCAGTAGCTATGTTTTCCATTTGTAGGTTCACGCTGTTACAGCACTTTGCTAAGTCCACAGGGAGGACACGCCAGTTCTTCATGGACAGTAACTGGGCTGGCATTTAAAAACCACCTCCAGAAGCTGAGTGGCCACAGCACTAAGGACGGCACCACTGTAACACTCAAAATGCTATAAACTGCAAATACTACACTATCTTATATACACTTAGGTTTATTAATGTGTTCTTATGTGTTGCTTATCAATTTTTTTTTTACAATGCATAACTCAGAAGTACTAAAACTGTTAGGCATCTTCATTAACTTGATCAACTGTGTTTGTGTAAAACTATTTCTGCCTAAACTATTTGCTGTTTTCAAAACAACAATTCAAAATGCACATGATCCAGATCAGTCACAGCCACCTTGAGAGAGACCTGGTGGTGGAGACCCTCAGTCCATCAAGCTCATCTGTTTAGCTAACAGCTAAGCTGCTCCAATATCACATCCATATTTTTCTTTAAAGGTTGTTAAGGTTTCTGCTTCAACTCCATGCCTTGGTTGTTTCTTTCAGAGTCCCACAAATCTTTGCATAAAGAAGTGCTTCCTGGTTTCAGTCCTAAATTCACTTCCTATTAATTTCCACTGGTGTCTTTGTGATTCGCCATTAAACTAAAGGAATTCTGCTGGATCTACTTTATCAATGCCTTTTTTAGGATTTTGAAGACCTGGAATAAGTCCCTACTCAGGTTTATCTGCTTGAGACTAAACAGGTTTAATTCTTTGACTTTGTCAGAGTACGACATGTCCTTAACATCTAGGATACACTTAGTTGCTCTCCAATGCACAACTTCAAGTGCTGCTATGCATTTCTTGTAGTGTGCTGACCAGAGCTGCACACAACACTCGAGCTGTGGTCTCATTAGTACATTAGATAATCTGAACATAACGGACTTTGATTTATATTCAACCCCTGGTCATCCTTCATACAGGTAAAGTGTATCCTGATGTCCCTTGGTCTTGTCTTTCTGGTCCCCTAATTATCCTCTCTCTGTAATTGGCTAACTGCCTCTCACCCCTTCACCACCTAACAGCTAAAGTGTGGTGAATGAACTGGCACAAAAATGGCTGCCGTCGCATCATCCAGGTGAATGCTACACATTAGTGATTATTGAAGTTGCTCCCCGCTCAATAAGTAAAGTGCTTTGAGTAGTGAGAAAAGTGCTATATAAATGTAAAGAAATATTATTGTTATTAATATTATTATTAACAGGTTTTGTGATATAAACTAAAATTTTAATTACCTTAAATATCTGAGTGTTTGTTAAGTGTCAAATTTTAATAGGGTTAGGGTTAGGGTTACTAGATGAGTGAAAGTTCATTTTCACCAGTTCGCTGAAGATTTCTTTAACCTTTTCTTATTTTATATTTAGTCTTGGTCTATGCTTGAACATGGCTGCTAGTCAAAACATGATGTATCACATCTGTTTCCTTTTTTAACAATGAAACAAGTTAGGAAGTGTGCTCATAGAATGACATTTGGGAGAATTCAATGACTCGGTACACCGTTTTGCACCGTTGAAGCATTTTTAATTTTACTTTATCTACTTCATTAAAGAGGTGGGTATAAATACATGCCATGAAATAAGTGCTCCCAAGGTATATTTGAAACTGTAAATTAATCAGTGTTTAAGGTCACAACAAATATTTCACTGTTTTAAGATTTCTAAAATTCACCAATGCTTATTACATGGGAGTTTATGAAATTTCAAAAATTCAAAAATTTCAGCATGCTGTGTTCAAAATATGTCAAAGAGAATGGAAGTTTGCTGACAAATTTCCTTGGTAGTTAAGCACACCAAATTTCAACAGGACTGAGTTGTTTCGTGTAGGCAGACACGTACAGATACAACGACAACAACAGATGCGTCACATTTTATGTGTTGTGGAATGTGGCCCGGACACAGACAGATGGACAACGGTTTATCACCCAACACACACATGTTTATTCTGTACAATATTTACAACAGTTTATAAGTCCGTGCACAAACCCAGTGCCTCCAGCACCGATCCCCCAAAGTCCAGGCCTCTCTTTCCAGTGCCTTCCTTCCGGCCGCCTCCACTCCTCTCTCTCTAGTCTCTCGTCCTCTTCCACCCGACTCTTGACTCCGAATGAAGGGAGGCGGCCCCTTTTATAGCAGCCTGGATGGGCTCCAGCTGCTCTCCGACACTCCACCGCAGACACTTCCTTGTGTGGTGGAAGTGCTGGCTGTGCACCCGGAAGCCCTCCTGGTGTACCCAGTCTTCTTTCCCCCCAGCGCTTCCTGGTGTGGCGGAAGTGCTGAGGTCCAGGGTTCTTCAGGCACCGGGGTCGCCCCCTGGCGGGGGCCACGGGCCCCTACAGGGTTGAGCTTCCAAGCTCTGCACCCGTGGTCCCCAGTGCAACCAGGGCGGTCGCCCCCTCGTGGTCTGGAGGAGGCGCAAGCCCTCCTCCGGTCCTCCTGGGCGTCCCGGCTGGGTACCACCCCCAGCGGCGTGCCACAGTGTATACACCTAAAAATTCTTGTATTGTTGCTTGTGGTAGAAGTTGAAATCTGCGGTAACTCTGAGGTGTGCACTCATAAATGTGACTTTCCTGCCTTAGTTGTTCTTCTTATAAATACGTTGTAGGTCAGAGGGCACAGCGGAGAGTTAAGGGTGCCTTTAAGGACTCATTGAATACTTTTATGGTTTGCAAGTTCACCAAACTGAGTTGAAGGAGACATCTGTCTTTCCACTGCCTCTCTAAAACTCTGATTATTAAACAAGCACAAATTCACACATGATAACATACTGCTCTTTTATATCAGATCACAATTGCTTCATACTTCTAATCCTAACATCCCTTCCATCTATCCATTCACTCATTTATTTTCCACCCTTCGTATCTACCTTTGGGTCATGGGAAGCCAGTAGCTATTCTAGTTGCAGTGGATGCAAGGTAGGAGTCAACCCTTGATGGAGTGCCAGTCCAAAGCAGGACCCTCTCATGCACACACAGATGCTGAGCCTGCTCAGACACACCAGATGCCCTCACTGATACATCTTTAACATGTGGAAAAAAGACCTGTGCAGGCATTAGGAGAATGTGAAGGCTGTACACAGGCTGGAATTTGAAGCAGCACAGATAACACTACCTCACTGGGCCACCACCAAGACCTTCATTGCTAGCCTAGACCAGGATGTTGATCATTTAACCTCCTATAGCTGGGTTTATTTTTTTATAGCTCCTTTTCACATGTGCTGTTTAAAAGTTGTCAAGTGTACTCTCAGGCTTATAGGGATGTCTGCCAGGGCTGTACTTTTTAGATTTGCTATGTTCTTATTGTTCTGCTCTGTTTGTATTTTTGATATTTTTTGTAATCTTCACCATCCTTTAAATTATATTGCTGTTTCTATCTGAGTGACAGTCCGGGTTGGTTCTGGCTGCCACAACATACTTGAACCTGGAACCATCAATAACATGACTGAGATGACCCAGGCAAACGAGGAAACATGAAGAAACAAGAGGTGGTAAAAAGTGCTCATGTGCTTTTATGTAACAATCCAGGGGTTCAAAAACCCCCATAGTGCGACGGTGCAGTGCTGTCAATTAAATAATCCATAAAAACAGATGCTCTTCTGTGGAAGATGCCAGCAGTCATAAAATGACTATTCAATTAAAACCGTGCTGACATTGGGCTTCTCATTCTCTCTAGGCCCAACGCATCTTCCACCCTCAGTCTCTCCACCTCACACTGCTTGGGTCCTGCTGCCAGTGGAGACACCAACACATCCTCTGGTTCTCGCCATGACTGCCTCGTTTGGCGTCTGCCGTGATGCTTTCTGTCTTCCTCACACCATTCAGGCATCTACTGGATTCCCTAAGAGGGTTCCTCTTTTGCCCCCTGCTGCTTCTAGTGCTCAGTGAAGGACGATCCGTCCCTGGTGCGTTGATCGCTTGCTTATTCTAGGGGCTACTGACCGTCTACTTCCCATTACCTCGCTGGCTTGAACTCCTCAATTCTGCCTTCTTCCTTGTCCTCCTTTATACCTCCATGGGTGCGATTTCTCAGTTACGACCCAGGGAAAGTCAGTTGTGCACACGTGTAGGAGTGATTGGCCCCACTGACTGCCCCAAACATCCGGGGGGTTGCACACTGTTTTTTTGTAAAAAACCTGCCCTACCCCCAAACCCCCCATCACGGACCATATCATGCTTCAACACAATCTATGATTTTTTTTTGATTTCTTATAATCTTCATTGTTCTACAGTGCTTTGTGAAGTGGCATACTGTTAATGGTGTTATACTACATAAAGATTGTTTGAGTGATTTGTCTTTTGTGTTCTCCAGCTGCCAGGCCAATTTTGTTCAGTGTTTTTTGGATCACTCCAAACATAGTCGTTGGCAAATTTGTAAAACAGCATTGGCAAACACCCCCATTAATATTAATCACAGAACGTAATGATGGTAAAGCGCAGAGCTCTGCCGCCTGGGGCATACAAGCAGTCCTTAGGTACTTCGTTGTCCAAGTACATCTTTGGTTGTAGTGGTGCCTGTCATGCAGAATCCCCTCTCGTGTCTGCAGAAATATCTGCAGATGTTTGAACCAGAAGCCTGTGGGCTGTTTTCTTGGGCATATTTTATACAGACACTGGAAATCACTTTTTTTTTGGCATCTCACTACTTTGTCTTTTTCGACTTTGAGCTCTTCTTCTTGACAGGTCTGCTTTTTTCATGTGTATGTCAGATTCGAGCATTATGATGAATTACCATGGCTGTGTTTTAACAAATTGCAGGCCAGCAGTTCAAATGACCAAAAACTAATGACCATGGAAAAACTACCTTTCATTTAGAGTCAGTGCTTCTCTTCTTTTATTTGATCCAGGCTTGTCATTTGCTTCAGCTTTGTCGGTTATTGCAAGAAGTTGGTGACATCCTTTCATAATAGAGAAGAATGAACTAAATTGAACAAGTTTTTTATGGGGCAAAACTGAATTAAAAAAGAGTAGTGCAGTTGTTTGTGCTGCTCCTTTACACCTCCAGAGTCCTGGGCTCAAATCCCAGCCTGCCTGCTTGTGGAGTTTGGATGTTCTTCCCATGTCTGTGTGTTTTTTCAGCAAATTTCCTTTCTAATTCCTACATGCATGTGTCCATAACTTTGCCCCTTATGAGCAAGTGCCCCATATTGGACTGGCGCTCTGCAAAGCTCATGATGCTGCTGCCATAGGCTCTGGGCCTTGTGACCCTGAACTGGAATTAGTGGGTGCAGTAATGGAAGGCTGGAGGAATTAAACAAGTCAAATCAGTGAAAAGAATCAATGGGCCCTTTATTGTTTTTGTACTCCATTGTTTAAGAACAAGCAAGTCAAGAAGCACACCTTATCTCCTCTTATCTTCCCAACTGCTTTTCCAGGTGAGGGTTGTGGTGGCAGCAGCCCAGGCAGGTCTTGTCTCAAGCTGCAGATTCCAGCTGTTCTTGAGGATTTCCTATGCATTATTAAGCCAGCCGAGAGATAGAATCCCTCCAACATGTCCTGGTTTTGCCACAGGATCTCTGACCAGTCAGAGAAGCCTAGAGTAGCTCCAGGGAGAGTTCCAAGCCACCTCAGCTGGCATCTTTCAATCTGGAGGAGTAGCAGCTCTACTCTGAGGCTCTTCCAAATCACTGAGCTTCTCACCCTGTCACGGTGTGTGAACCCAACAACCCTGTGAAGTAACCTCATTTCTGCTGCTTATACTTGTTATCTAATTTTTTTGGTCATTACCCACAACTCATGACAACAGTTGAGGACAGGGATGTAGATCATCAGGTAAACTGAGAGTTTAGTCTTTTAGACTCGGCTCTTGCATCACCACCATGGAGCACTACAGCACCCACAGAACAGCAGCGATTGCTCCAATCGATGTTGATCTCATGCTTCCTTCTTCCATCACTCAAGACACCGAAACACTTAAACTCCTTCCCTAAGGGAAGTTGTTTTCTCCTCATCTGGAGTCAGGTTTATAAAACATGCATTGGCACTAAAAGAGGCTCAGAATGTGCAGACGCAACTTTCCACACAAAGTTGGGCTTTATAAAACTTGATTGGAAGACTTGTGTATATTTATAGTGACTCTGACTCATCTGTTTACAAAATTTAAGAGAAAATGGGAGATGATGATATCCTTATCAAGCAGGGAAATGCGGCCAAATCAGCTAAATGACGCTGTATGTGCATAATAATTCATAGCAGCAAGCCATTACTATAATGTTTGTTGCTGTGATAATATTATAGCTCAAAAGTGATGAATGTGACTTATTTTCTTATATAATACGCTACCGTGGCTGTTCGTTTGTCTGTCCAGGATTTTAAATCACCTGTGTCTCGCAAACCATTTGACATATTGACCTGAAATTTGGTACACATATACAATGTGACGTCTACTATCCACTTTTGGGGAGATGATTTTTATTACCCTTTTTATTTTTATTTTATTGTAGAATCAACTCTCTGCAGCATGCAGCAGGACGGCCGTGCGGCGCATGCATACATGCATCGTTCTCATTCCCTACCACCTTCGCGGTCACTTCCCCTACATCTTCATATCTTTAATCATTCTTGAGGCAGATTGTGGTGCTTAAGTAAAAAATTAAGAAAAACGTACTAAATAATTGCAACACAAAAACTAACTTAATCAGTTTTAACGCGAAAAGATGCCGACAAAAGAAGAGAAGCAACGGGCCGCTAGGGTGGAGAAAAGAAGAGCTGCTCAGGAAGCAGCAAGCGCATCAACCTCTGAGCAAATGCATGCTAAACGTACAGAGAAAGAGGATGAACACTAGGAATGCTCAAGTCAAGTGTATTCACTGCACATTATTGTGCAGTACGCCGTTACTGGTAGATTATATTATATTTCTTTGTAAAGATGGCCAATGCTGTGTATTTGCTCTGAAGAGCTTTTCATTTTTTCATCAGTTTAGACTGTTGTCTGTTGTCATGTCTCAGGATTAGAAGCAAAAGTGCAGCAAAAACAAAGGCGTGATTCACTCCCTGTGTAAAGAAAGCTCTAAATATCAGGCCCTATGTATACAGTGTAATGGTTTGACACAGTATGGTTTATTTGGCACTGCTTGTAAACTATACAATTGGCCATATAAGTAAGGAATTAGCATTTAGGGACCATCAGGATTTCTTTTTTTTTGCCGATTTATGCTCCCAAGAGCCACTGGGGCAACTGACAGCACTCATAGCTGTAAGGGTGCCTAGCAAGAATTGCCCTGTTTTTGTTAACCCTGAACAGTAGCATTCCCTTAACACACAAGTCCTCTGTGATGCCAAGATGAGACAGTGGTTTGGGTCGATTCATTTATTTTGAGGCAATGTAGCTTTGGTAGATGACTTTGTCATAATGCTGCTGTACATGATGTAGAGCTTTTTAGTAAGGTAACTGGTTGAGCCCAGAGTTTATTATGTTTATTTATGGTATAAATAAATACATACGGTAGTATTAACTGTAACCGCAATCATGTCATTGCATATGCAAGGTGATAGTGGCTACCCGCTCAGACGCTGGTGCCTTACGCCTTTCCCCGACTCTGTGTTTCAATGCCACGCTGAGCACACCACTGATGCTTAGGGTGGAGTCTTAGGGCATCATGTGGCCGGCTGCTCTGTCAGCCAATGAAGATCTGCAGCATTGTAATTGCATATGTATGAGGTTGATTAGCATAGTCCTTAATATGATTGTTTCCGTGTGGCAACCAGATGTGGTTCGAGGTGTGTTCACATATGCATATTTACAAGATGATTGGGATTTATAAAGGTAGACTATTTAGAAATGTACATGGATTTTTTATTTTTTTGGCGATACCATATTTTAACATTCAAATCCATACAAAGTTTGGTGAATGAGACCCCTGGATAGAGCAATCCACTTTTTTCTAAGCGAGAACCATGATCTCAAACTTGAAGGAGCTGATCCGTATTGTGGCCGCCTCAAGCTCGACAGCCAGTTGCCTGGGTGCATGGAAAAGGTCACAGTCAGATGAGGCAAAGAAGCCAACTAGCTGTGCTTATGTTTTTGGTCCAGACAGGGTTGATGTACCTTTTGCCCAGGCTGTGGCCTAGCTATGAATCAAGTTTATTTGTTCTTGAACCTAAAACTTTGTGCCATCGTGTTGATATATATCAGAGCAAAACCAGGTCACACCTCTCAAAACAACCCAGATGAAATGGTCGGAGATTTCTGGATTTTAGCTAGAAGGAAGGGGCACAGGTTTATCTAGTTCTAGTAACAAACCAGCTGGAATAATAACCTTTCTAAGTATGAAAAGTGGTCCAGTTTATGAGGATTCTGTGTGTGGTGGACTGCTGGCCACCTCAAGGTCAGTTTGGTAGAGGGTCTCTACATCCTCTAAGGCACTGGAGCAGGGAATGGATTACATGAAGTACTCCCAGGATATTTCCACAAATAGGTTTTTGGGAATGTGCAGTTATGTCTGTCTTATTTTCCTTTTTGCTGTTATATTTTTTTAGATGGCTTTGTGCTCAGTATTTAGTGCTTCATTTTTCACAGGGAACGACTTGCATACGCGCGTTCAGACTAAATTGTGGATGTGACAGGCTTGCTGCGGCTCTGTGCAAAGCACCCTGCTGGCAACCTTTTGTGCCTGGGAATGAGACAGAAAAGCAGCTTCAGAGTCCGCCCTCTTGGAGCAGCCGCACACCTTCTCAGGTTTCGCTTTATTTAATTTCAATTACAGTCACCTCCTTCATATGCAATGAAATGTTAGCCAATGAAAATTTTTCTAATAAAATTGCCCAGCTAAATTTTTTGCATAATGGGTTAAGGTATGAAAGCAAATATTTATGTGTTCTTTTAAGTTTTGATCCTTTGTCACTGCTTGCTGAAATGCTATTGTCACATCTGTCACCTACATTACTTCTGTCTTGGTTTCTCTACTCTCATGAATTGAAAATGTGTTCTTTTTGTGTATAACTAAATTCCATAATTGTGGGTAGGAACCGTGAATGCTACTTCTTTGTATTTCCTGGTTTAGTGTGGTTTAAAAATTGATTTTTAATTACATATTAACAAACTTGGGGACTTATTGAATGATTGAATCCATCTACAGTAGTTGGGGTTGGCAGGGATTGGCATTCCCAGACATCGCTTAAGGACTCTGTAATATTTTAGGAGGCAGCACCAGTGGCAGTATTCAATAATGTTATAAAGATGATTGAAAGCTGAACGATCAATTCAATGTTAAATTAAAATTGTCACAATTCACAATACTATATTAGCATCAAAAGTTATAACAGCCCCATCATAAAATGGACTTGAGTAAATGTTATCATCGAAAAAGGTTCCTCATGTCATTTTCATTTGTTGTCTTTCTACCATGTTCTAAACAGCAATGCGCTAAAAAATTGCAATTCATTCCGTTTCAATGTGGCTTATCTCTATTGAACTTAGTAATGATATGCAGGTGTACGATAGCATTGGCTTTTTCAAAAATGTAAGGTTTTGCTTTGATAATAAATTAGGTGTTATCAGTTCTTTTCAGAGTTATTGTCATGTTTACACAGTGCAACAGAATTCCTGTCTTCATGTTTGACCAACACGAAACAGGCCACCACTGTCCTTGTCTGAATCTCACTCCGTTGGTTGTGTATAATAGCCACCCATGTTCTAAACCACCTTATAATACACTAACATCACAAAATCATAGCGGTTAATCGAAATAGTCGAGATTCGTTTTGCATATGGCTTCATGAAATTGATGCTAAACTTCATTTCGCATGTGATTTCACAACCACAAAACTCACTAAAATGGGTGTTTTGGAGTTTTAAAAGTTCTTTGGTTGGGTTGAAAGAAAGGAGCATTGCTCCTTAAGGATTTAGCACCATAAACCACTTTTGGACCCGTGTATTTCTCAGAACAGGGTCTAGATGAAAATATTAGCAAAAACTGTCTTTGAGAAATTCAACATGGCTAAACACAATTCACAATGAGACTAAATCATGTATTCTTAGACAAATGCTGTGATCCAGCAAGGCAATAAAATTTTTATCAAGATTAGTTGAGAAGATAACACAGTACCTGTAGTCTTAGATGACATCCCAGTTTGCTGATAACGGTGTCCTCCCATCAGCCCCAGTGCGCTCCTGCTGCCTGATGGGAACTGTTGTCTCCAAGTCAGTGTTGCTTGTTGGGGTTGCCCGCTCTCCATTACAGCCACTCTCCTCAATATGCCATATCCTCAATATTTTAAATTAGACCAACAGAAACACTCATTCAAAATTTAGTGAAAATTGCTATCGGTGAATAAACAAACAAACATTTTATGATTTTATTTACCATATATACTCGTGTATTCGTCGGGTCTTGAAACCCGAAAAATCGATCATAAAATGAGACCCACACTTATACGCCCGATCAAAAATGCGACCCTTAATTTTTTTTTACATCTTCTTGCTTCCTCCAATCTCACATAAGTTTCTCAAACACATTGAATTTTGTTGCAGCAGTGCAGTTACCAAATTCTTTCACCACATCAGTGACTTTTAATTTAAAACCAGCTTCATACTCGTATTTTCTTCTGATTGAACGCTCCATTGTAGATAACAGGTGCTCTTACAATAAAGGTGTCTGAGGGTGTGAGATACAAAAAACACAAATCAGTGCAAACGCCGCTTCGGAACAGTTCGGGTCTTACCGTGTGGTCTTGTAGGCACAATACATAGGAAAAAAAGGCAATGTGCTCTGTAGTTACTCTCTCAGGTGGGTGTTATCATATCATAATCTCCTGGACCAATAGCGTGAATTTTCTGCATTCGACTTTTACAACTGACATTATAAAATACCAGAAATTATACTGTAAAATCAAGTCCCGACTTATCCGCAGGAGAACTTTAATGCAAGTACATACGGTATATAGCTGTAACAAAGTGCTCTTCCTGACCAGTTGGAATTAACAGAAGCATCTTTATTTGTAAAAGTGGCCAGACGTTTTTAGAGTTGCATGGTTTGCAAACTTTAAACTGTGGCAAATTTACACACACACCCACACACACACTCTGGGCACAGGTTACCATCTCCAGCTAAACTTCCTTGCAAGTCCTTAGAGTGGGGGGAGGAAGAATGGAGTACCTGGAGGAAACAAACAAAGATACTGGGTGATCATGTAAACTTCAGACAGATAGTGGCCAGACCAGCCCTAGAATCCCAGCTACTGGAGCTAACTGGCATCACAGCTAACTTCTACACCACCCAGATGGAAACCATTAGACTGTAATATTATTTCCATTTCATTCACTGCCTGTTTCACGGTACTTTGCCAGGTTACTTTTTCTCAGTGCATCCATTTTGTGTTTATCCCTGAAAGAGTCATTGTTACCAAGTGATTGAAGGGTGCACTAAAGTAAACCAGTTAGATGAATTATAACAAAAATGAATCCTATTCCTTCTATATTAACTTAAACTAATTACATTAATCTAAATCTCCGTTTATCCCCCAATTGTTTTGTCACTTACCCTCACCTCCAAGTTGAGGCTCTGGCTCCTCGTGTGACCCACAACCAATTTGTCTTCTTTCTCTGCATTTAATGAAGCCTGTATTACCTGGCAAGTCAAGGCCTGGGACTATCTAATCATACATTTTCCATTCCTTCTGAATGGACATATGGAGGTGACATTTGTTGCAGAACCAAATGCAAAATGAGGGCCTGTGCTCACCGTGGGGGTACTTGCAGTTTTCAGCGACCGAGTCTTGGGTACTTTTCCCCATGGCTATATGGGTTTTCTCCAGCTTCCATTAAACTTGTGATAGGCTAATGGACTCCGTAGGAGAGAATGGGCCTTATAAATGACTGGCATCGATACTTGGGCAGGTCTAATACTGCCAAGGCTACACACTCTGAGTGTACAGACAACACTGATACTTGGCTTGTATTTAATGACAAAGCCAACTGAGGATTTGTATTGCATTTGTTCATCAAACTACAGACTCTGATGTCTTTATCCTGTCATGCAGCTACCCATTTTGGCCTTCCCCTTCTTTTTCTGCCTTGCTTAGATCCAATTTGCCTCTTTTCTCAACACAGTAGTGGGCACTGTCACACATGTGCCCATGGGAGGCAGCTAAAGGGCTTGAGTGAAGGCAGATCTGAGGCATGCTGGGATGTGGCAGAGTGCACTGACTCTTTTTCTCCCTTTCCTGTAGACCATTCCCGGGAGATTCCACCTGGCTCTCTTGATGTCACTTCCGGGACCAAGCCAATGGAAATAGACCTTACCAGCTCCGGCCCCTCTGATGTCATGTCCGGGCTTGATCCAATGATTGATAAACACGTGCCCGATCCTTATGACCTCACTTCCTGTCTTCCCCTTTAAAAGCCTGCCCTTTTTCCCTTTTCCCTCAGTCTTGTTCTGGACTCAGTTGTATGCACTTTAGTGCTGATTATTTGATAAATACGACTTTTGCAGCCAGGATACCATATTATACGGGTGGCTGCCCCAAACCTTTATCTGTTCATGTCTCATTTTTGTGACAGCACCTTTGTATGAAATCTTCCGTTTCTTGACAATTTGTCACATGGAATAACCTACATTTTGTAAAAAACAATAGACTGGCATGTTTCTTGAGAAACCTGTTTCCTTTTGGCCATTTTTGAACCCAGAACTGAACTTTAGGAATGCTTGTACCTTACAACCCAAGTGAATAGAATAACCGGTTTCAGTGTTGCTAATGTAATGAAATAGGTTTCTCTAATAACCGATTAGTATTTATAATGATTAATTAAGGATAAGCTAAGGGAGATGACCATCAGGACACTGAAGGAATGGCTGCTGAATAAGGGCTGTGCGGTCATATGTGAATAATAAATTAACAATCAGTCATTTCAAGCAGTAATAGCCATAGTACACACTAGTAATGTCTTGGCTATATTTTAAAATCAATTCAATGGCATCTTGATAACAAAGGTATCAATTTCTATCAAAAACATGAAAAGTCTGGATATATCCAAACTTTTGTCTGGTAGTATACATGAAGAAATAAGCAACAAAAAACCTGCCATGATCACATATGATTGTGTTTTAATGTATTTACTGTCACATTTCACAATACATGTGTTTATTTGAATGTTTATGTATTTATTTTAGTCTGCAATATTCCTCCTCAAGCAGTGAGTAAAGACAGGGAAGTGAGGATGATCCCAGCTAATCCATTATAGACAACATAAGGGGTGAGAGGAGAGAAGCGAGTCATGACATAAAGCTGATCTTGTCAGGACTGCAAGGTCTGTGCTAAGTGAGTGTTAAGGTGCCTGCCGGTGCTGTGCATCATGCCAGTTGTTGCTGTGTGTGTATTAGTGAAAATGATCAGTATTAACTGTTTGTTTTCATCTTTCCACGGAAGTGAAGGCCTCACAGCCCCAGGATTTTCAGCAGGAGCAGAAGACAGTGGTGTACATGAGAAATGAGCGAGCTTTTGTGTATGTGCCCAAAGATCTGTATTTTCAACTTGTCTTATTCTTTCATTTTGGAGACAGTGACGTCCTCTTGTCCTTGGGATCTCTGTCACCTCGCCACCTAAAATCTCCATAGCAACAGATCGTTTTGATATTTCGTCCCTGCTGGTCTGCCCAGCCTCTCGCTTGCTTAACTATTTCAGCTCAGTGTTCTGCAGGGCTGTGCATGTGAGCGTATTGCCTTGCTGCCGATACAACAGTCCAGAGCTGTAAAATGTTTGAAAAGAAGACAGTATCTAATCACTCATTTTTAATTATTTGAGTTATTAAAAAAAACTTAATATACAGTATAATATTCTCAGACCCACTTGGCCGATTCTGGGACACAAGAGGCCGGAGCCTGTTTGTATAATGTTGGGTCCAGAGCAGCAAAACCCCCTGGACAGAGCCCAATTATGCACACCACACTCACAAAAGGCCAATTTGGAGTTAAAATAATGAGCACTTATTCAGGGATCTTGAGGGAAAGTTGCATGTAGACATGGGGAGAACATGTAAAGTCCACACAGACAAGGAGCACACACAGGACTCAGATTCAAAACACTGCATATGTGAGGTGGCAGTGCTGCTCACTGTGTCCCCATTGAAATATTAACACTTTAAAATATTCAGTTATGTGAAGCTGAAAGTGTTTGATTTTAGTAGGTAACATTATTTGCTTGTTGATTGCACAAAGTGCCTCAGTGATGCAGATTTGTACTCATTGAGTCTCTGGAGATCTTTATCCTAAACAGTTTTTTTTTGCCTTGTATGTGGCATTGCTGAGGTAAATAGTAAAGCAGAAGCTTTGGCATGATCCGCTAGGGTCCTTCATGCTGTTGAGCTCTTTCGGGATCCCAGTTTCAACCAACAGTTATTTGAGTGAAATATTGCAATATATTATAAATGAAGCTTAAAGCATCATTCTTCTTAGCTCTACAGTGCAGCAGTTCACAAGATGCCCTACAGAGAATGCAAGTCATTTGAAAGGCACATCCAGATTATTAAGTTTAAAGTTGTCCGGTGACATTCTAGTACGGGTATGTCAAACTCACTACCACTGGTGGGCCGCTTCGACTGCAATACGTGCGTCAGCTGGCCACACTGTAACAAATACTGTTATACTATTATACAAAGTTACTGTAGCTTTCTTTCCAATACTGAAAACTTTAAAAAATGTAATACTTAAAGTTTAAAATTTAAAGAAAAGCAATTTATTTCCATACAATCTCCGTACAACAGTGTACAATTGGAGTCTTAGCCTCTTAGCTAGGTCCTTATATAGGATTCTTACAGTCTGAGATCTATTTCTTTTGTCCCGACACTTGGAATCTCTTGTTAGTGACTAGTTTGTTAATATCAGGCTTGAAATCTTGTGCAGCTGCAACTTTTATGAGGGATGAAAGGTGCTCGACAGTAAGTCTTGAGCGATGTGGGGTTTTCGTAGCTTTCATTAACGAAAACAATTGCTCACAAAGTTAAGTGCTTCCGAACATAGACAGTACTCTCGATGCCAACTTACGGATCTGCACATATGAGGGTGGCAGGTAAGCATACAAGCCTGGCACACCAACTTCGTTGTATTTTGCCTTTAGAATAGAATCTGACTGCAGTTCAATCAATTCCATTTTGATATTCTCAGGCGCATTCTCAACGTTGTAAGAGTATGGTGATGTAAACGGCGCAAAGTCCTGTTCGTGTGAACTGAAATCACGAAAACGCTCACTGAATTCATTGCTCAGTAATTCAAGTTGGAAAACAAATCCTTTAAAAATCAAATTTTACTTTACTAAGTTAACTTCAAAGTTCATATTGTAAAATAAGCCGATATGCAAAAAGCCCCCTGACCTACACTAATTTTACAAACTCAAAATCACAAAAATGTGTTAATAAACAACTCAACAACTTTTCACGTCCACTTCAGATCTTCAGCTGTAGTCTGCACTAACTGTTCATTACAATACTAGCACAAACTTACATAAAACGAGCAAAAAAACATGAAAATATATGAGCTATTACTACTCGTGATGGTCAGTTCTACCCAGTGGCCAGTCTCAGCAGCCCAGCCAGTAGTGTAGCCTGCCAGGCTGCTGCAGCCTAGCACTTCAGTTGCTACATCGTGGCTCATTAACTTTGGTCAAGGCACGTGAAGGGGGGGCAGTGTCATGCCTAGGGTATCGAGGAGCTGACGCCGCAGCTGCAACTATACTAGCAGATGACGTTTCCAGTACCGTAATGCCATGGGAAAATGTGCTTTTGTCAGAAGGCAGAAGTAAGAAAAGTCAATAAGTAACGATGAAGATGCAGAATGATTCAATCACAAACGATAGTAATCATTTTGTACAAGTTTAGTGCTAACTAGGCTGCGTGTTTGATGACATGCCTGTTCCAGTACGTCTTTACAGCTGAGATATGACCCAAAGCATAAAACAGATTCAGTTGACATCAATGTACAGCCACCATAACTAAAAAGTAAATTGTAGTATTTGCATGCAAATATTACTTCATGGAATTAGAGGATGCAGGAGATCAGAGGACGCTGAGTATTCTCGAGTTTAGAAAGAACTGCTTTGTGGGTGCTGCGTCAGCGTGCGAGTGGAGCAGTCGCTTCCTCCCACATCCCCAAGACATGCGTGTTAAATTCCCAGCTAGGCAAACATCTATGTGCAGCTCGCATGTTCTCCAGTTTGCTTTGGGCTTTTCTTTAAACATTCCAAAATTGTGGTGGCTCTATTTGGACCTGGGTAGCATGTTTAGTGTTTTTTTTTTAAATTAATGAATCTTAATGAATCTTAACTTTTTCTGTGATTCACTGCTTTGTATTTTTGATAGTGATTTGTTTTTGTTATTTTTTATATAGCAATATGTTTTGCTTTATTGTATCATAACTCTTATTGCAATACATACTGTGGTCATCTGAGGTAATGCTAGGGACGCTAGGAACCAGAAGGGATGGAGTCAGTTGCCCTCACTGGGAAGTTTCTCTAAACTGTGGAAGAAAAGAAGACAACACGGTTAGTGGCAGTGCCCCCTCTCAGTCCAGGGTGGAACCACATACCTGGATGAAACTCGGAGGGTGACCCTCTGATGTGCATGCGTGACAATCTATTAGAAAATGATTTGAATGTAATTATTAATGAAAAATGAACCTGCAAGGGGAGAGTGCTTGTGGCCTGTTACAGGCTGGCTGGTTCCTTCCTCATAAATTCTGGCATTTTGCATCCCTGAAATGAAATTGACAGGTTAATAAATGTACAGATGGAGAGTAGGGCAGTGATCAGAACTGCTGTCCCCCGGCTCAAGGTCCTTGGATCAACTCTCCGCCCAGTGTCTTACGTGCTTGTTCTCTCCATTTCAGTGTGAAGCACTCCACGTTCCTCCTGTTTAACAAAATGTGCATGTTAGGTGACATGGCATCTTTAAATGGCCATACAGGTCTTATTCCAGCCCTACTGATCATGTCTGGATAGGCTCACACTTCATGTAGCCCTAAAATTGAATTAAACAGGTTAACAGAATTGATGGAAGTACTGGTCAACGTGAGTGAACTTTTCACATTGCATTTACTCCTTATATATAGTGTGACTAACATAATTTTAACTTAATATAGCATAACATACAGTACTTCTAAAACGTTATCACGTTTTATTGTTATGAAACATCGCTGTGGATTTAATTAGCCTTTTATGACATGGCTCAGCAGAGAAGGACTCCTAAATGTCAAAGTAAAAACAGATCTCTGCAAAGTGGTCCAAATTAATTGCAAATATTAAACACACATAAGTATTTACCCTCTTTAATATCCATCCATCCATTATCCCACCCGCTACGGGGGTCTGCTGGAGCCAATCCCAGCCAACACAGGAAACAAAACCCAGGCAGGGCGCCAGCCCACCACACACACTTGGGACAATTTAGGATTGCCAATGCACCTAACCTGCATGTCACCTAACCTAACATCCACACAGGGAGGACCCGGGAAGCGATCCCAGGTCTCCTAACTGCGAGGCAGCAGCGCTACCACTGTGCCACCCCCTCTTTAATATGATACACCTAAATCATCACTGGTTCAGCGAATTGGTTTTAGAAATCCCATAATTAGTTTGATGGACATTGATTGTAGTCTAAAGGCACCTTATCTGGAAAGTCCAACTGGTGGTGAGTCAGTTTGGCTGCCTGGCCTATGCAATGAAGACTAAAGAACACTCCAATGAAATCTGTGAAAAGGTGGTTAAAAAGTCAGGGGATAGAGACAAGAAAACATCCAAGTCACTGAATATCCATTGGAGTCCAGTTAAATCAGGCATTTGGAAGTCAAAATAGTGTGGCACAGTTGGAAAAGTGGCTTGAGCAGGCCATCTAAGAAGTGATTGTGTACGAAAAAGATGAGCGAGGGAGGCCACCAAGAGACTTACAAGAACTCTGAAGAAGTTACTGGAAAGACTGTACAGACAACAACTGTTGCCTGGGTGCTTCACCAGCCACCACAGCTTTATGGGAATGTGACAAAGAGAAAGCCACCATTAAATAAAAACTGCAGAGAAATTTTCCAGAAGGCACAAGGGAGACTCCGAAGTGAGCTGGATGAAGGTACTATGGTCTGATAACACCAAAACAGAAATGTATGGCCATCAGACTAAACATCATGTTTGAACACTGCACATTATCATAAACACACCATCCCTACTGTGAAGCATGATGGTGGCAGCATCATGCTGTGGAGGTGCTTCTTGTTAGCAGGTCTTGGAAGGCTTGTGAAGATAGGTGGTAAATGGATGGCAGCAAAATGCAAGGAAATCCTGGGGGAAACCTTAATGTAGCCTGCAAGAAACCTGCCCCTTGTAAGAAGGTTTGTTTTCCAGCAAGATAGCGACCCCAAACCTAAAGCCAAAGTTACACAGGAATGGCTTAACAACAGCATCAATGTCCTTAAGTGGCCAAGTCAGAGTCCAGATCTTAATGCAACTGAGAATTTGTTGCTGGACCTAAAACATTCTCTTCACACGCAACCTCCATGCAGCCTGACAGAGTCTGAATAGTTTTGCAAGGAAGAATGAGGAGAAATGGCAGATGTGAGAAGCTGATAGGGACCTGTGTGCACAGACTGAAGGCTTTCATACTGACTTGAAAGGGTGAACACTTATGTGACTCAGAATATTGTGTTTTATATTTGTGATTAATTTATACCACTTTACAAAGATCGTTTTTCACTTTGATGTTAATGTGCCTTTTTCTGTTCAAAAAAAGCCAAATTCAATCCACTGTCATTCAATGTCATATGACATTAAAATGAGAAAAATTTTTATAGACAATATAAATGCAGTGTCTCACAGTGTGACATTGTTCTCATCTGAATTAGGAACTTTTGGATATTTTGGAGATTCACATTATTTATTACATTTTACACTTTGTCAGGATCTGTCACTATGTAAGATGATTTTGGAATACTTTAGGCAGTTTTTCCTAAATTTGTTATTGTAATTTATGTCTGTGTTTTCTTGTCTCTTTGATGGTGACATCTAGTACTGGAGTTACCCCGCGATGGTTTTCTATTGTGGCACCACCAATGCACAGGCATCAATGGGATCATGCTGTTTGAGGGCTTGTCTGTACATTACATGACAGATTAAGAAAAGACACTCTAACAAAATAACTGCAATATTGTGTTAAGATTGCTGGGTTCCTGAACTACACTTTCATGCCTATAATTCTTGTTTTGCCCTGTTACACACATTTACCTGATTGATCATTGCCCACTTGTCCTTGGCTTTATGGTTATAGTTAACAAATTTCAACCTCTGCCATTCAGAAAAAAAGACATACAGTCACCAATGTCCTCCTTTCATGGAAAGACATACTCTTTGGTCATGAAAAATGAGTTGAATAATATAGACGAAATCCCACTCATCAGCCATCAACACATTTTATTACCTGCTCAATCTAATTCAGAGCCGTGGGAGGCTTGAGTCCATTCCAGAAGATTCGAGCACAAAGTAGGACCAAGTCCTCGGTGGATAATGAACAGGCTTGTGAGTTCTAGAGGTCTGCATTCTGATTAGTTGTACAGAACTCGACACAAAAATGTGCACCAGGATATCATACATGCATTCTTTGGAAACCCTTTGACTCTGCATTTGATAATGGGTGGATGGATCTTGCACATATCACCTCTTGCTTCCAGTATTCCACTCCACAGAGAAGCAATTAGTAGCTGGTTCTATAGCAGAGATACACTGAAATGAAGACATCGTGTTAGATTTAGAACATCTGTGTTAGGGAGAATCTTCAGTAGGGGCTGGGTCGTCTTCTGGCCTTGGAACCCTTGCAGATTTAGCTTTTTTCTCCAGCCTTAGTGGATGTTTTTTTGTTCTTTCTGTCCTGCTGGCCATATGACCTTACATTTTTCTTTGTTTCATACTTTATAATATTATTACCTAATCTTGTTTGTTTATTTTTTATATTAGCTTCCTTTTTATTTCATCTTGTAAAGCACTTTGTGCTACATTGTTTGTATGAAAATGTGCTATAAAAATAAATTTTGTTGTTGTGTTCAGCCATGACATTTTAAGTAAGCAAAAGGCTCACGGCCCTTTTAAGTTTTAAGTTTATCTAAGGGTTACATAGTCAGACCGTTCTCCTTTTTGGACAACCCAATGTAAATGATGGACTTGTTTATTTGGCAGTAAGCAATGAGGTTCAAGTTGTTGGTTGTGTGACCTTCATTGTGTTGAAGAGATTTGTCTCACTCTTAGTGCTCTCTGCAGCTCACATGGTCCTCATGCTCTAAGCTTCACTATGAAGTGTACACACACATGTCTACATAGGGTTAGGGTTAGCAGGTGTTAGCCCTGGTAGTTAATATCACTCTTTTCTGTGGATGAGTATATCCTCTAGGGGTCGCTAGCTCCCTGGTTGGAATAAGTTCTTTTGTAATTGCGGCGTTTTAAGTATCCTAAAACTATATAGATACAATGTAAAAGCATCATATCCCTCCCATAGTGATACGGCAGTAAGAAATCACATAAGAGAAAATAACAGCTTTCTTTAATGACGATTTACGCAGCATTACAGATGAATGAAGCCAAGTGGCAAGCCCATTTGAGAGTCTGCCATTTTCGTCACTGCGCTGGAAGGTTTTTAGGATGAATGACATAATCTTCCATCCGTCCATCGGCTTCCTAGGTGTTTGGCTGCTGTCCAAGTCTTTTATACTGTTTTCTCCACGTGCAGGCCCCCATGTAGGCAAATTGTCCAATTCCAAACAAGGAAAGAAGATTTTATGCTGACTCTTAACAGATGAAGAAAAATAGTATACATCTGTCTTCAGGCTGACTGTACATTCCCCCAGCTCTCTTTGTCTATCTTGTCCTATGCTTGTCCTAACAATTCTAAATGCTGAGCCTCTTTGTATTAAGTTTGGCTCAGCTGTACATGTAAAAAGAAAAGAAAAACAGATTTAAAATGTCTGCACAGAGACAGTGACATTGAACTCAACAATGAGTTGCTGTTGACAGGCTCAGAGATGACCACTAATGAGTACCACATCAGTATCACACTGGTGCACTAACCCCAGTCTGCACTGCATCACCGCCTGCTCTTTGACACAGTGCCATCCCCATACTTGGAAAGGAGCAATAAATAAGAAAGGAAGCCTGTGGGCAATATACAAGGAAAAATGATCAAGCAGTGTCCATTTCATGACAATCATGTGCAAAGCTACTACCAAGCACATGGGTAAAAAGTAAAAGTAATACCAGTAGAAAGAGCCATAGTCAAACCTAATAAGTTAAGTCAACATGAAACACTCAAAGATGACCACTGAGCTCGATTAAATACATCAGTTAAGAAGAAAAACAGCTTCAGGGTGACTGAATGGCCACCACAAATGGAAAGTGTGGCTTGGGACAAAGAGCAAATGGTGGGTTCGGTCAAGGGCCTGGAGATGAAGCTGAGGAGTGACAGCTGGTATTTCAAAGATCATTACTTGCCTGAGGTGTGAAAAGCAGGACACAGCTACATGTGTCCAATAAGTGGTCCTGTTTCCCCGAGTGATGAAACACTAATCCCCACTAGCTCTAGGTCACTCATGTCTAAACAGCTACTTGATTATATCCCTCAGATATCTCCTCCCGTTCTACAGGTGGGAGGTGGTCTGTTAAAAAAAAATTAAAAATCCTTCTCTGCACTGAGAATAGTTGGGATAGGCCTCTGGCTCAGTTTGATCCTGAAATTGAATTAGGAATGTTTATTGAATGGATGGACAGTCGGCTAATTGGTTATTGACTGGATCGTAAGCAAAGGTTCAAGCCACACAGTTTAATCAGCTGCATACGTTTTCAGGTCCTCTTGGAATTTATGCACCTGAGAAAGGAAGCCATTTCAGGTCGGCTTAATCACATAACCTTATTGCTGTCTAAGTTTTTTTCTCTCCATTGCTTTTCATTTTATAAAATGCTTTCCATAGCATAGCCGTCAAAAGGGCTTCACTAAGCCATAAAGATTTCAGTATAATAAATAAATAGATGGGGGCATAGGAGGCTCAGCATGAGGTTCTTTATAGTTGGAGTGTATACAATACAATAAATAGTTTGGTGAGGTCGGCATTTTTGTACAACCCAATATAAAAATTTTGAAGTGTAAGCAATTCAGAAGCAAGTTACAGTCAATGCAATAATCTCTTATCATAAGAAACACTGTCCAAGCATGGTACACATTTTTCTGCTTCTTTTTTTTATTTGTTAGTGAAGGAACAGAGATTCGGCAAAGCATTGTGGAGAGTCATCATTCCTCATATCCAGATGGAGCTAAAAAATTTTGCAATGTGGATTTATCTGTGATGTGATGAGCAGTGTGAGTGTCCCAAATGTAACATATGGAATGGGACTGTGCCAGGTGAATGTTCAATTTAAGTGTAGAGTTGATAGATTGATCAGAAGTGGAGCCATATAGAAGTTGAAGTGAAGGCTGCTGGGTGATGTGCTGACAATCATTGAGTGTTTTTGTTGTTTTTTTGTAGATCAATTTTTCTTATGTTAAATTCAATAAGCAAAAGGAAACAATCTGGAATCACAGAACAAGGCAACAAGAACCCCCCAAGACGGCCCATCACAGATTACCCCGTAAATGGGTTTATATTTAAAAAATAATGGATGCCTGTATAGACCGGTGATAGAGGCCAGACAAACACAGTGAGCCTCAAAGGAAAGAGAGGAAGAAGAAAAGGGGAGAATTAAGGATTAAGATTAGTACATGGTGCAGACCCCTGGCTCCAAACCAAACGCATGGCAGCTTCCCACTTCTCTATACTGGAACGAGATGATCCATTGATCCTCACTATCTAATGTTCAAGTAAGGTTAGATTAAAACAAAGTGGACTTACAGAGAACAAGTCTGGAGACTTCTAGAGAAAGGCTAAGATTAGTTTAGCAGTGATGGTACCCGGACAAAATAACCTCTGCTGGATCGAAGTCAGGGGAAGAGAAGAGCGGTCTTGGAAAAGAAATGTATGAGGCAAAAGGAGGGTATTAACAGAGGAAATGTTGGACAGGCAATTAGGAACCTACATCTAAAAAAGCAGAGACTGGAGGGCAGTCCCAATACGTATGGAGGTTAGTGCTAGGGATGTTTAAAGGGCACAGGTGACAAATGGGGCTAAGGCATGGCATAAAGTTTCTGAGGCGAGACATGCAAATTTGAAACTGAGTATGCAGATAATTAGGGTTTTTAGAGGATGCAGAGATATTGTTAAGGATAGCTTTCCATGAGAAAGGTGGAGAAGAAAGAAGGTCATGCTACCAGATGGAAAATAATGGTGGTGGTCTATGTGAGTGTTCAGTTAGTTTATTTTGAAGCTCATCAAGCTAACATTTTCTTTGGCTTGAACATCTTTTGGAGTCTGCATTCCTTGTTTTAAAACATGTGCTTAACAAATGAGTGATCGAACTGAAGGTGCTATGATGCTAGACTGAAAAGTTTTAGTAAAATTTGTAATTTCACTCTTTGAATTCTCCTCCGTGTGCAGTTTGTCATTATGCATTTTCCCATAGGATTTAATTCTCCTTTCCCAAAAACATGCATGCCAGATTGAATGTGTGTTTGAATGGGCCCTGTGATGAACTCACCCTGTCCAGCATTGGCGCCTGTTTATAACCATTGCCACAAGGACAGACTATGGCACCCCGATAACCTAACATGGATTAGGTGGGCTTCAGAAGGCATGTTTTGCAACTTCCCTTCCTGGCTTCCCACAATGCCTTTTCAGAGCTGCTTTAGTTTCCCTGACTGCTTTATTGCACTTTAACTCAATTTTTTATTATGTTATTTTCATACTGAGCTGCTTTTCTTTGTTGCGTTACAGGTGTTTGTAGATGTTGAAGGGAAAACTTCTGGGCTCTGGGGAATTGAGAAAACATGGGAAGTATAATGTTAATTAAATTTCTGCTTTGTATGAGTTTTCAACTTATGAGCAGTTTCGTTTATATAATGAGGAATTACTGTATCATATCCAAGATTACTTGGCAGATGGCAGTAGAAGGAGAAAAGTAAAAGAAATAACATTAAAAATACATAACGGCAGAAAAAATCTGCAAAGACCAGCAAGGTGTAATAGCCATCCCTCTACTAGAAGGACTGTGCCAGCCTGGACTTTTCCTTCTTTGCTGCCTGTGCGCCCTGCTGTGGCCAATGCTCCCTGTCTGAGTCTGCTCAACGTCTGTTGTTGCTTTGTCTGATGAGTCTTTTTCTAGCTGTTATAATCTGATCTTGTGTATGTGACCCCCCGGTTAGTTTTTTGACTCTTGAGAGTTTTTCCGCCTCTCTTGATTTTGCTCATTCACTGACTCATACTTCTTCATTTCTCTGAGGTGCCTGCTGCTGGTCTATAGCTTCTCAGAAATATACACCCAGTTATGGATTAAATGGCTCTTTACCTAAAAAAAAAACTTTCTGCTGAACTTTCTCTAAACTGTAGCCTGGATTGTTCTGAAAAGGACCCATAATGCACTTGGGGCATCACATGCATAGGGGGTGCTGTTGCAAAACTGAAAGCAATTCTTAACTATCCATCATGCCATCTTTAGCAGATGCTTATTTCATTACAGGTTAATAATGATACCAACGGTCCCAGGAACCGAGAGCACACTGCACCAACTAAAAGTATTCACCCCTCTTTGGACCTTTTCACATTTTATTGTTATCCAACATTGAATGACTGCGGCTTTCATTTGACTTTTTTGACACAAAATAAAAAGACACTTTAATGCCAAAATGAAAACAGATCTCTGCAAACTGTTTAATTACAAATGTCAAACACAAAATAGTTGAGCGCACAAGCATTCACCCCCTTTAAGTCAGTTTTTGACAGCCATGATAGCCTTCAGTCTGTGTGCACAGGTCTCTGTCAGGTTTGTACGTCTGGACACTGCCATTTTCCCCATTCTTCTGTGCATACCTGCTCAAGCTCTGTCATTATGCTTGGAGATTGTGAGTGTATAGCCTTTTTCAAGTCCAGCTACAAATTCTCTCTTGGATTGAGATCGGTCACTCTAGGACATTAGCATTGTTGATTTTAAGCCATTCCTGTGTAGTCCTGGTTTCCTGCTTTGGGGTCGTTGTTCTTGCTCGAAAGCAAATCTTCTCCCAAGGCGCAGTTTCTGCATCAGGTTTTCCTCCTGGCATTCTTTGTATTTTGCTGCATTCATTTTACCTTTAAAATCCTTCTAGGGCCTGCTGCAGAGAAGCATCTTTCAGGCATGATGTTGCCACCACCATTCTTGTAATAACGTGCAGTGTTTTGCTTACTCCAAACAAGATGTTTAGTCTGATGGCCAGAAAGCTGGGTTTTGGTCTCATCAGACCACAGAACCTTCTTCACCTTACTTCACAGTCCCCCATGTGCCTTCTGGCAAACCCTAGTCGAGATGTCACGTGTGTCTGTTTTTAACAGTGTCTTTCTCTTTGTCAGTCTTCCATAACAGTTGTTGTCGGCCCGATCTCTTCAATCAGAACTTCTGTAGCTTGTAACACCTTTAGTGGTGTTTTTATTGGTCTCCCTTGCTAGTCTTTTGTCACCATTACTTAGTTTTTGTGGATGGTCTACTCTTCACCATTTTAAAAATATTTTTAATGTTACTAATTTTAATGATGGCAGATTTTTCTTACTACAGTACTTTGAATACTGGATTGTGCTTTACCTGCTTTATGATTTTGAGCTGTCCCATACTCTTTCCATTTATTAATGGTTGATTTAATGGATGTTCACGGACTTGGACGTTTTCTCGAATCCATCCCCTAACCTGTGCTTTTCAATCACCTTTTCATGGAGTTGCTTGGAGTGGTCTTTTATCTATATTGTTTAGGTTGTTCCACCATCCTGACTCACCACAAGTTGGACCTTCCTGCTCAGGTGCATTCTTCATACTTCATTAAACTAAAACCCCAAACTCTGCATGCATGAATTAACAGTAATTATCTGCACAGTCTCTCCAATCTGAGCCTCTTTAGCTTGTGAACTCCTTCAGAGTTCTCATATCTCCCTTACTCGTCTTTTTTTTGCACAATCACTCCATTTTTGTGGATGGCCTGCTCTAGGCAGATTTACAACTGAGCCAGACTCTTTCCATTTCTTCATGAGTGATTTAATCAGTGTTGTGCATGAACTAGTTCAAAAGAGCACATTCATTGAACCATCTCATTTTTCTAAGAAAAGTGAACTTAACGTAACGTATTTGCAAGTGAAGAACTTGAACGTGAGCGAGTTCAGTTTTATGTGACATTCTGGATCTGGTTTAGGTCCAGAGTAATAAAAAAGTCCTATAATGTAGGGGTGGAGCTGAATCCGAATACGGTATTTGGATAAGCACAGACAGTGGATTTTTATAAATATGTATTTCACACGAATTTTTTGCCATTTATTTGTATTTGGAAAAAACGTAAAATCTGTTTGTGTCTGCCTGCTTGTGCTTAAGCTGCACTCCCACTGACATGAACATGCGGTGAAGCTCCGCTTTCACTTTTAGGAAAACGTTGTACTTCGCAAGGCCATTTTATATTTTTCCCCGATGGACATGCAATATGTGATGCGAATTTTGACCGGCAACGTAATAGGATAGTTCACCTACACGCTGGTTTCACAGTCACCATTTGTGTCACATGGTTGGAAATAGAGCGGTAATTTATATGTATACTTGCATCTATTTAATTTCTATATTAGCATATGTGGTTATATGTGTTTGTTGCTGGGTATAACTCAATAAAGTGTATTTAAATAAAAAAGGCTTCATAATTATTGTATTTTATTCAAGAACAATGTAATAGCCTAATATAAGGCATGCAAAATTGAAAAAAAGTAAACTTGTGGGTAAATTATTGTAACTCCTTAAAAAATACAAAATGAACTGAACATGAACTAGTTCAAAATTGAAATGGTGAGCTATGAACGTGAATTTATTAATGTGAATCTGTGTGAACTGAACTTTGAGCTAGTCCTTGTGAGGTGTGAACGTGTACAACACTGGATTTAATTGGATTCCTGGGGATATTCGGTGACTTTCTTGTCACCATCCTAGACTTATGCTTTTTAATCACTTTATCATGGAGTTTCTTGGTGTGTTCTTTAGTTTTCATTGTGGAGGGTAGGCCACCACACTGACTCACCACAAGTCGACCTTCCAGTTATAAGGATATTTATACTAAAAATCAACTGAAACCCCAGACAGGTGATCTCCACTGAACTAAAGATGGGACTTCTAAAAATAAATGGCTACACCAGTGAGGATTTAGCAGTGAATACTTAATGCAATCAATTATTTTACGTTTTATATTTTGTGAAAAAGAGCAGAGACAAAAAAAGGTTTGGGGGTCCACTGTGTATACAGTATTCACAAAAATATTCAGAGAATGAACACATGTCTGGACTGACTGACAAAGAACAGTGGCTGGCTTTACAGCAGGAGAGGCAGAAGAGGTGTGTCCAAAGGGCTGTAGACGGAAGTGAGGTCAGGAGCAGGGCGGGGTCTGGAACCAGAAGTAGAGTCTGATTGGGTATTGGGTTTATGGTTAGGCAGGCTTCCCTTCTGATGATCTGCAGAGGTGGGAGAAAAGATGTTAGTGCACTCAGTCATCCCCTGATCTGGCATTCCACATTTAGTCAAGCCCATTGACAACCTCCCATGCATTCGTCTCTGACAATTTATAATTAGTTTAGACCACTTTGTAGACAACTGTTTTCACTTTGCCATTAAAGAGACTTTTTTTGGTAGTTAATGTTAAAAAAAAAATAATCAGCTGTGATTCAATGCTGCATAACAATAAAATGTGAAAACTTCCAAAGGGTTGAATACTTTTTATATGCACTATATTCTGCCATCACTGAGTACAAGACAGGAACCAATCCTGGCAGACAGACACTCTCCTTTAGGGTCTCTAAGTGACATAAAGTGCCCATCTTTGGAATACAGGAGGAAATCAGAGCACCTTGTGACAACCCACATAGACACGGGAAGAATATGCAGAGCTGACATGTTCCTGTCCACTACCCCACTGCCTTCTTGATATGAGTATTACTAACTTTATTATTTTTCATATTGTGCATCCTGCTGTTTTGAGAGCTTTGTTCTAGTGATTATAAATTGCAGTATCAATTTGTAGTTATTGATTGCTGATATTTTTGACAAGGCTGACATTAGAGGCAGCTTTCAAGTTGTTAATATGTGTGTTTTCTGCACTTTTTTTGAGTCATACAGCTCCAATAACATAATAGAAAAGTAATATTCTAATATCTGGCAGATTGCAATGGCTCTGATCTTCTTTCTCCCTGCTAGAGGAGTTAGAGTTTGCAGTCTTTACTGTATTTAATTTATAACCTGGCTTAATAGAAAGTTATGAGAAACTCTGTGTGTAACCTGCCATCAAAATACAAAGCAAGATAAGACACTGTTTTACTGCTAGCTGATGTGTGTATGTGTGTGTGTGTGTGTATGTGTGCGTGTGTGTCTTAGTGCTCCATGCCACCAGACCACACAGCAGGTCTATTCAAGAAATCCAACACAGAAGGTGTGGAGATCAGAGCCAAGCACATTGAGGTGCTAGTGCCACCTGCTTCACCCCTCTGCTGCTTACAAATAATAATAGTTTTCATTACTAATATATAACATTCCCATTAGTCAGCCACTATTCTATTCGTTATAGCAGAAATGAATGGCCCAGTGCTGCAAAGTTTAAGCAGTGTCATTTACCCACATTTAGTACATGATTACTGTTTAATGAAATGCAACGTACACAGGGGAGGCTTGTGAAGAAGCAAATAAGGATAATGGAGTAATGAAGAGTGTATGAATTCCACATATTACCCATCAGATAGTATTCAATTAAATATACAGCCTAAAATAACAATGATCTCATCAGCAAATCCTGCAAATTGGAACAAATGCTAGGAAAAGCGAGCATTAACTTGAGCATCTCACAGTGCAATCTCTAGCATAATGTGCTCACTTTAGTAATTGACTGGCTATCTTATGCTTCATTTTGAAATCAATGATATTCTGCTAAGATGATGAATCCAGGTGGTCAAGCAGCAGGGTCCTCAGGTGCCTGTGCAGAATGCTGAGTGGATGGATGCAAACAGTTGTTATATTAAAAAAATACAAATAAAAATGAATCAGTTTTGACTGAAAGTATCCACTTGGCTCCCGTTTTCTGGGATTATAAAATATCATTTTAGTAAAGTTTAGCGCTCTGTAAGGACCGATATTCTCTTTTGTTTCAGTAACTACAGCGTAGATTTATCAGGTTTGTCCGAGTCATGATGTGTGTGGGGAGTGATGTGTATTTATAACTTCAAAGATGTGAATCATAAAGCTGAGACAGACTAGTCATCATTTACTGTATACTCCTCTACCTCTATTAATCCACAAAGGAGAAATGAGGGTCTGTCCATACGGAGCATGTCGAGCAGATCCTACGCACTCACAAAAAACGAGAAAAAGGCAGATTGTTGATTAAAGACCGAGGTGATGGCTTGAAGAATGCAACAAAGTGCTGGGCTCTGTGAGCCTGCATAATCATGGAGAAACGGCCACTTTCAGGCAGGCGTTTGTTTTTTTAATGGTCTGCATTACTTTTTCTTTTTTTTCCTGTGCAGCAGGCAGCATTTTTAATTCATGGCTTTGTACAGCAATAAATATTTCTTTACAGCCAAATCTGAACGTCCCCACATTTGCATTTCTTTGCTCTTTGAGTCAGTAGGCAGGTTAGATGGGAGGCAGAAGAGAGAATCCTCAGAGCTGTTGCTTATAATACATCACATAAAACACATACACATACATGTGTACTGGCATTACCACCCTTGTTTGTTCAAAAGAATTTTTATTTCTTGTTGTTCAGGTTTTGCAGCATTGATGACATGTCGATGGTGACTCTTCCTATGAAGTCAGTAGGTGAATTGGGAGAGTATGGGGGGTCATGAGGTCTCTGGAAAGGGGTGTATGGCGCTCCCAATATCTCTGCAAAAGGACGAAGATCCAAGTCTTTAGAGTCCTGCTGCTTCCTCTCTTGCTATATGGTTGCAAGACATGGACGCTATCCAGTGACTTGAGATGAAGATTGGACTCCTTTGGTACTGTGTCTCTTGGGTACTGCTGGTTTGGCTTTGTGTTGAATGAGCAGTTGCTCACGGAGTCCTGAATGAGGTACATTATCTACATTGTGATGGAGCATCAGTTACAGCACTACGGCCACATAGCCGAGGATGATCCAGTTTTCAGGATTCTCATTGTTTGGGACCCGAGAAGTTGGACCAGGCCAAGGGGATGCTGATATAACAACTGGCTGCTGAAGATAAATGGTCATTTCCGGAGGGTGGGAGTGGACCGCATGTCTACCTGGGGGGGTTGCTTATGAGGATCCCAAGCTGTTTTGTTGTGTGGTGGGTGTAGCAATATACTGTATCAGTGCATGCCCCCAACCTAACCTGACCTGGCCTGATTTCATGGGATGGAAAATCTGGAAGGTTAATATTAATTATGGAAAACTGTGTGAAAGTTTGACAATCTTTGACAACATCCTGTGGATTCAAGTGGGTTTAAATTGCTCTGTCATAACATAACTTTCTCAGATCAGCTTCTTGTATGTCACGCAGTAATACGGTGTTGTACTGTGTTAGCTATTATGGATGTAGTGAGAAGTTAAGCGAAATGACACCTTTTATTGGCTAACTAGGCTGACCCGCCTTTTAAGGCGACCGACTTTTAAGTTGACCACTTCTTAAGGCAATTCAATATGTAGATCAATTTGATATTTTATACAAACTCATTAATTTGGTTATATTGCATTTGAGCGGTATTACTTTAATACTCGTAGTTTCTGTTATTTTTGTGATGAAATTTAAACTTTTTTTCTATATTGAGGTCGCCCTTTTGAACCCCCCTGATATTTACTACGCGGTGAAGCATTTGTACTCCATCAACATTAATTATTTCCAGAGACATCATTTTATCTATTTTTCCAGCGCATCGCGCACAAAAGCAAGGGAACGATGGGGACAGAAGGACAATCCCGACTGCTTTTATATAGTAAGAAAGAAGAAGAAGATATCGCACAGTCTGGAGTAGAAAATCATCTTTTACCTGGAAAAACGTAACTACAAATCCCATCGTGCATTGCAAAATGGACGGGGCGTGTGTGAAACTCCGCGCCTGCGTAGCATTCACGGGATGGAAGGACAATCCCAACGGCTTTTATATAGAAGGACTAGAAAGATTACAATATTCAAGCTTTCGAGGCAACTCTGGCCCCTCAGCCAATAAAAGGTGTCATTTTGCTTAGCTTCTAAGATCAGCTTAATACAATTTGGGGTCTTGGTGGGTAGAAGTTGTTTTAGCAGCACCAGCCGCAAGTCGGAGACCAACTGAGGCACTCAGTCCATCACAGGACGCACAACAGCACCTGCCTAAGACATCGAAATGTTTCCTGCCTGTAGCTACTGTAGCAGTGATTCCTTTGTAATGGCAGTTGGCTTTCTAGGAAGTTGAGCAGTCTACTTTCAGTTTCAGTATGGCAAACTATGGTCTTCTGATAATAAGAAAACTACAAGCTCCTTGTATATTGCTCCTTAGAGTGTAATTGTGCAAAATGTTATTGGACCAGAAATGTATACAATGGTTAATGCTGTTGCTGCTCAGAAGCAGGAGACTTGGTTCAAGTTCTGGATCAGTCACTCTTTTATTGTCTTCTCTGTTTCCTCACTGGCCTCACATCTGGGTGAAGTGGTGGCTCTGAGGCTAGGACTGTTCTGTGCTGGAAATCAGAAGGTTCAAATCTTCTTAACGCTAGAAGTGATTCCGCTCCATTGGTCCCTTGAGCAAGGCCCTTAACCTGCAGTTCCTATGTCCTGGGTATGTCGTTAACCTGCACCTGGCCCTGCAAGAAGGTCCTTGCAGGGAAAACTCTGGAGTTAGCGGCAGGATTGGATCACTAACCACTGTAACAAACTTCACACTGTTCCATTCAAAGTAGTGTGGTGCCAAGGTGTCACCCACTGCACAGCTGTGCTCTCAGGTCCTAATTTGGGATCCTGAGGTGGCTTGTTGCTGTATCAGTGCATGCTGCCAACCTCTCCTCTTTCCTCACTGGCAAGGCAATGGACATTCAGGTAATTGCAATTTGGATACAGAGGGACACTACAGGAGCTTGTGTTTCATGATTCTGCCATTGTTTTAGACAACTTGTTGCATGTTTGTCCTTCAGTCATGCCACATGGAAGTAAAAAGTGTGAAAATGGTCGCACTGTAGCCATCGCTGATCACGACTAAAGACGTTGAACTTCCTGAGCTGGTCAGAGCAGAACAGGCCCTTTAGTCCTGGGGTACACTTGGCTGCTGTCCTCTGTACGGCTTCTAGTGCTGCTATGTCTTTTTTGTGATGTGTTTACCAGAGTTGCATATTACAGAGTCAGGACATGACATCCCTTGATTTATATTCAACAGTTGTTACAATATAACATCTGACATTTTATCAGCCTTTTTAATTACTTTTTCCCTGAAAACAAGAACGTTGATTCACTTTAAACCCATAAATCATTTTTAGATATTACCTCTAGATACTCTGGCTTCCATCCATTTCTAAAAGATGTGTGTTGATAACACATGTGATGTCTGCATGAATCATTTTGCTTTATATTCAATTGGCATCACCATTTTGTTATTTGGTGATATGACTGCTGTCATATTTTTTGTGGCACTGACCTCCATTGCTAGTTATATGGTTTGTGACTTATGATGTAATGACACTTCTCCTAAAAAAGGTGGTGACACACTCAGCAGTTGACCATGGGCTAGTGTAGTACTTTTTAAAAGTGTGTTATGAGCTGCATACATTTTTCTTCTTCTTAAAGTACCCATGAGGTTAGGGGCTTTTTTATCCAGGAACATTTATAGCTACTCATTATGATTCTAATTTGTGCCTGGAGATTTGTGCTAATTATTTTGTGTTTATAAGAATTACTTATGAACGCTATAAAATCACTTCATTTCATTTTGTCTAGCAACTTCTGATTCTCCGGTACAAGAAAACCCTCACATATGATATACCATTCGATTCATCTTGATTTGTAGTTATGCAAGACGTCAGGTTTTTTGGGGTTTTACCTTGTTTTTGGGCCTCTAGACCCCAAAACCCTAATTTGTAGGGCATTTTTGAAACACACTATTATGGTGCAAAGTGAACCAATAGGTGTCTTCATTAATACTTGAAGCTGTGCAGGTCACATCATCCGACCCCAGAGGTAATAATATTTTTGATATTTTATTCTTGAGTAGTGATCCTAGCCCTCTAAGAGCCCTCCCAGAAGGTTAAAAATGGCGGATTACAAACTTAGCCTGTGGAGTATCCTTTTAGACTATTTCAAGGTTAGTGATCACCAATATGATGTTATTTTTGATTTTTAAAATTACTAGGGATTTAACTCTTGTAAAATAGGAGACAAACAACAATGAAGAGTTGGGGCACCACCTTAGTGACACCATATTACTGAAAGGCTTAAAGCAAAGAAAAGCATCCCACAATTGTGGCAACGTCTTCACAGATGCAAGTCTATAATAGAACTGACTCAAGATGGCTCATTCCTGGGTTATAAGTTCATGATGCAGGAAGGAAAAGGTCCAAGAGGACAGAGCACGGAAGTGACATCAGAGATGAGTGGCTGTCAATTTTCCCTTCTGCACAGAGATGACAAAAGAACACATTAGTATACAGCGCCAGCCCCTGGTCCAGTGGGTAATTACCATCAGCAAAGTCCAGCAAAGCTGTCTCCAATGCACATGTGCATGAAACCTTCCATGGACCTCTATTAGAGAGTGAAAAATGACAAATTTCATTTGCAATTGAAATTATTTAGACTTTAAACATTTAAATTGAAGCACATATTTCAAATATCTGACCTAACTATTCTTGTTTATTATGTACTTCTACCTCATGAAGTAAATTATTACATTTCTTAAGAGCACCCCAAATTAGGGCAGTTTGGGCTGATTCTGACTTTTCGTTATTACTTTGACTTCATCATAACACTATTTTGTTTTATTAACACAATCACATTTTTATTGATACAGTGAAAATGGAGTACAGTAAAAGGAAACCAACAATAACTGATTTTTGTGCTATTTAAGAACAAGAACACCCCTCCCACCAGCACACTTCAGATGGCTAACTATAGAGAAAAACAACAAAAAGAACTGATGGGCAGACTGGCACGCACACTGGCAAAATTAGGAAAATAACGAACGAGGAATGATGGGTGGGAGAACCTGCCTCACGAGCAAACTATTTCAACAACATGAAGCCAGTTTTTGATAGCAGAGCTGAAAGACTTGTTGATCCAAGATGTGGAAAATTCAAGAGGGGAAAGATTGGAAAATTGGAACTTTCAGCTTGCAGCACAAACAAGGGCAGAAAATAAAAGCAACTTAGCTATAATGGAGGCAGATATTAAAAGCCTCTGCTGCGGTAGAAGAAAAAAAAATTGAGGATAAAGAATAAAGGTCTAAGAGGAGAAGAACTTGAGAGGACAAATAACTTGTGAAAGAAAGAGTCATGGAGAGGGATTCAGCCACATATCACCAGAGATCCAAAACCGGAGGACATTCCCAGAACATGTGGAGGAAGGGGCCAAGAACTTGAAGGTGGCAAAGTCCTAGTTCTAGTCCCATCAGATGACGTCTCCAGGGGTTAGAGTACAGTTTATGGACGCATTTAAACTGTGTGTGCTGCTGATCAGAAATTTTAAAGCAAAGCTTGATCTTTAGAAAGATGGTTTGTTAGCACAACACAGAGTATAGGGAAGGTCACCGCCATGCTATGAGTTCCATTGTTGAGAGACTTCTCCCGGTTGGTGGGGTGTGTAGTTATCGATGTCGCTGCGACACCATCAGGGTGACACTTTAAATCCTGGCGCGATGAATTGTCTGCTATCCGTAATTAGGATATTTATTAAGTGCTTTTGCATGCATTTGAATTTTTGCATTCTGGTTTTTGATCTTCATAGCATTCTCTTCTGAATTTGACTTTTGCTTTGTAGTTAGGCTTGAGTAACTGAATTATTTTGGTTTTTGGCACTGACCCATTTCTGGCTTCAACTAAAATGCATCTTCTGATCCTAAACATTCTTTCTATATAACGTTAGGCAGAATGCAAGGAGTAGGTGGAGGTATGGCCTATAATATGTTTAACATGGTGAAAGTCAGCGCAGAAGAAGCACCTTGTATGAAGAAGCAAAAAGAAGGAAGTGGGTGGCAAGGCTGAAGCTTGGGCCTTCTGGTGTAAGTTATTATCAGTAAGCATGGTGGTGTTACGTATAAATTTATAAATAACCAGACATGGTGACTTGTCCTAAATATACTGCACTGCATAGAAAAGATAAATATGAAGGGATGAATAGGAATATTTAAAGTGAGAGAGAGTAAAAGAGACGCCAAATTTAGTGTAAGGTGTCACAGTTTAATTTTTAGTTAGATAGTGAAATTTTATAAATATGTCAGGATCTGATGAAGGTAAATTACACTGTAAAGGAATCTGATGCTTTCATTGATTCCTTATTTCTGCGGTTCGACTTCTGTTTGTCGTAATGACTCGGTATATTTGTATCACAGATTCATTTAGACGTTTTTTGGGTATTACTCCACAAGCAGCCTGAATTTGTTCTCCTGTGCCTCTGTTCTTTTCAATTGTCAATTGCTTTCTACCAATTTTGTGATAGTGTTCAGTATAAAAGGTAACAAAACCCAGTAATTGATTTTTCTCCCTTCCTTTCTGGCTGTTTTTATACGGTCGTATTATACAGTCTTATTAAAGAAACTGTGTGGTAAAAAAAAATCGGTAACTAGTCTTTTATTGGAAAAATAAAATTCAGCATCCTTGATAAAAAAGTAAAAGTGTTATGGGCTTCTCGGGGTGCTGTCATCTGCTGAAAACATATTCTGCTTTTCTCATGCGGCGGAGTAAGCGACTGCAACATTGAGAATCTGCTGCCGCCCAGGGTGCAATGCTGCACGGGCTCACCGAAACGTTAAGGCATAATGTGTGAGTTAGTAAATGGATGGATGGATGAATAAATTCAAAAATTCTGCTCAGGCTCATAGGGCGAGGGTCTCTGCTTCAGATTTCTGTTTACCTTTTCCCTTACGTAGGATATTAAACTTGACAAAGCAGGTTCAAGCTTATAAATAGCAGTTGAAAAATACTGCATGTTGCTACTCCTGCCAAAAAAAGTTGATTGGAGTCGAGAACACGCTGCACTCGGTGTCTCCCTGGTGGGAGTAATAATTCACCTTAAGAAAAGGGAACCATTGGCACGTTTGCACATATTGTGTTTATCTGCTCTGACAGTCGATCCACTGTTTCTACTTTTCTTGCTCTATTAATTGCCTTGTAGAACTCCTTAGAATGGTGCAAGCTACATATGTAAAGTAAGAACTGTTGAAATGTATAAACTTATATGCTAGCTCAGTTGTTTCTATGTGTTTTGTTGCTAATATAAAGTCAATTTTAATTAGCTTCCATCCATCCATCCATCCATCTTCTTCCGCTTATCCGGGGTCAGGTCGCGGGGACAGCAGCTTGAGCAGAGATGCCCAGACTTCCCTCTCCCCGGCCACTTCTTCTAGCTCTTCCGGGAAAATCCCGAGGCGTTCCCAGGCCTGCCGAGAGACATAGTCCCTCCAGCATGTCGTGGGTCTTCCCTGGGGCCTTCTCCCGGTTAGACATCACCAGGGAGGCGTCCAGGAGGCACCCTGATCAGATGCCCAAGCCACCTCATCTGACTCCTCTCGATACGGAGGAGCAGCGGCTCTACTCTGAGCCCCTCCCGGATGACTGAGCTTCTCACCCTATCTTTAAGGGAAAGCCCAGACACCCTGCGGAGGAAACCCATTTCAGCCGCTTGTATTCGCAATCTCATTCTTTCGGTCACTACCCATAGCTCATGACCATAGGTGAGGGTAGGAACGTAGATCGACCGGTAAATTAAGAGTTTTGCCTTGTGGCTCAGCTCCTTTTTCACCACGACAGACCGATGCAGAGCCCGCATCACTGCGGATGCCGCACCGATCCGCCTGTCGATCTCACGCTCCATTCTTCCCTCACTCGTGAACAAGATCCCGAGATACTTGAACTCCTCTACTTGGGGCAGGATCTCTTCCCCAACCCTGAGAAGGCACTCCACCCTTTTCTGGCTAAGGACCATGGTCTCAGATTTTGAGGTGCTGATTCCCATCCCAGCCGCTTCACACTCAGCTGCGAACCGATCCAAAGAGAGCTGAAGATCACGGCCTGATGAAGCAAACAGGACAACATCATCTGCAAAAAGCAGTGACCCGATCCTGAGTCCACCAAACCGGACTCCCTCAATGCCCTGGCTGCGCCTAGTATTTATTTTATTGTGGGTCAAGCAACCAAGGGAAGACATGAGAACATGTGTAGAGAAAGCACAAGAGGAGAATGATAAAGACTTCTCTGGCCAATGTAGAGCCTTCCTAACACAAGCTGACCCCTTATTCGTTTCTGGGGTGGCATTTCTACCCCTGCATTGCAGTTACCCACACATCTCTCTTTCTCTCGCTCTTTGCCATTCCCATCTTTCTCTCCCATTCCACATACAATATTATTCGGTTCTTGACATGCCTGAAATACACCACGTAAAATTTAATGGCCACCCTGTCCTAGGGCTGCACTGCTCAATCCATTTATGGGACAATAGCTGCTCATTTAATTAGAGGCAATTTTTCGAACCCCTGTTTTTTATTCCTTTAATCTGCTAATTACTGTACTCCCCAAATACACTCTGACTGTCAGCCTGGGTATTTTGCCTTCCAGTGAAATTAGGACAACATACAGTAAACTGAGCTAAAGATGCTTAGCTCTCAGAACTCTCTACCGTCTCCTTGCTAAGATTAAAATCTTCTTCTGTCTACACTGTTCCAGAAAAGCTCACCAGGTCTATAGCATAAAGTTAACTATTAACATGCTATACTGCCCATTTAAAAAACAAATTGCCTGTGCTTTATTGTATTTCTTGGCACAGTGGCTACTCACTGCTCCATAGTTCTCTTTGAATCCCATGCCAGGTCTCCTGTGTGGAGGTTGCCTGTTCTTCCTGTTTCCTTGTGGATTTTCCTTTACATCTTCCATCTTTCCTCCTTCATCTCAGAGATATACTCATGACATTAAGAAGAAATCCTAAATTGAACTGGTGTGAATGAAACAGAGGTGCTTGTGAGTGTGTAGTGTACTGGCATGTCACCCAGGGCTCAGTCTTTTTGATCCCAGGTTAATGCACAAATGGATTATTGTTTTATACGGTGCAATTGATGGTAGTTTATCTGCGAGCACTGTAACAATGTAAAGCAAGGCAAAAATAGAATAACATGCAGTGCAGTATGTCTAATGGCTAACGTGTTCAAGCCCAGGCTGCAACATTTGCTTAGTAAACTAGCCCAATTATTTGGATTGCTGCAGAACACACAGTGCGGCACCTTCTTGTGTTTTTGTCTGTGTGGTGTCATCATTTTCCTCCGGAATGCTTTCCAGTCACCAAAAATCTTCAGTGTACCCGCCAGCTAACGCAAGAAGTACAGCACTGCTACCTGAATGAGCAACTGTCACTCTTGGCGAGCCTCATTTTTCCACCTATACTGCCAGGTTCACTGTTGTCAAAGAAGAAGCAGGAATGTCATGATAACTAAAAAATAGGATTAACGAAATAAAAAAAGGAAAAAAGGAAATTATTCATACACCAGTCCCTGCGCTCCAATGCTGTGCAATTCAATTTGCATCTCCATTAGCTGCTCTGCCTGATGAGATAAGAGATCATCTCTGCTTCTCGAGTCCAAAAGGGGAATAAATTGAGTCTATTGACACACTGATTTTGCAGACTGGGTGCTGTGGATGGTCATCCAGAATGAAAAGTCCAATCTGAAAGAGTTATTACTGTCATAATGAAAACAGAATTTATTAAAGGGAGCCAGTCAAAGCAGCAGTGGTGTACAGTGCATTCAGAAAGTATTCAGACCCCTTCACTTTTTCCACATTTTGCTATGGTGCAGCTTTATGCCAAAATCATTTAATTTCTTTTTTTCCCCCACATCAAGCAAATTTCAATACCCTAGAATGACAATGTGAAAACTGGATTTAAGAAATTCTTGCAAATGTATTTAACATTAAAACTATCACACTGATAGAAGTACGTTACTCAGTACTTAGTTGAAGCCCCTTTGGCAGCGATTAGAGCCTGGAGTCTTCTTGGATCTGACATGACAAACTTCACACATCTGGATTTGGGGAGTTTCTGCCATTCTTCTCTGCAGATCCTCTCAGTCTCTGTCAGGCTGAATGGAGAACATCAGTGGAGACATTGTTTTTCAGGTTTCTCCATCAATGTTCGCTTGAGTTCAAATCCAGGCTTTGTCTGGGCCACTCAAGGGCATTCCCAGAGTTGACCCTAAATCATTCCTGTGTTGTCTTTGCTTTGATCTTACGGACATTGGCTTGTTGGAAGATGAGCCTCTGGAGCAGGTTTTCATTAAAGCTATCTTTGTTGTTTACTCCATTCAGCTTTCCCTCAACCCTGACTCATCAGCTAGTCCCTGCTGCTGAGCATCAACCACATGACATGCTGCCACCACCACGCTCCTCTGTTAGATTGGTGTTGCACAGGTGATGAGAGGTTCTTGGATTCCACCAGATATGACACTTGGAATTGAGGCCAAAAAGTTCAAGCAGGGTTTTGTTAAATGAGAGAATTTTATGCAAACTCTAAGCAAGCTTTTATGTGTCTTTTGGCCACTCCATAATAAAGCCCAGATCGTTGGAGTGTTGAATTGGTGCTTGCCCTTCTAGAAGTTTGCCCCATCTCCACTCAGATTTTCTGGAGCTTAGCCAGAGTGACCAACAGCTTCTTACCTGTCTGATCATGGCCATTCTCCTCTGATTAATCCTCGAGCCATCTCTAGGAAGCACTGCAGCTGTTCCAAACTTATTCTATTTAAGAATTATGGAGACTACTGTGCTCTTGGAAACCTTCAATGCTACAGACTTTTTTCTATAACCTTCCCTAGATCTTCGCCTTGACACAATCCTTTTGTTAAGCTCTGAAGGCAGTTCCTTCAACCTCATGACTGGGTTTTTGTCATTAGTCCCCATTTTCTTCTCTTATCTTTGACATTAGTGTCTGTGTTCACTTTTTGTGCACACTACCCTGGTGTTTTTAACTCCCAAAACCAGAGACTTTTGAAATTGCTGTACAGGGCTGCTGTGGTGGGCTGGCGCCCTGCCTAGGGTTGTTCCTGCCTTATGCCCTGTGTTGGCTCCAGTAGACCCCCATGACCCTGTGTTAGGATATAGCGGGTTGGACAATGACTGACTGTACAGAGCTGTGTATTTCTGAAACGTTCGGCTCAGTGTTTCATTGTAGATGGATGAAAACGTAAACTCTACTCGTGCTCTGATCGTTCCTAGCTTATTATGTGGTCTTTCCCTGATTGGATCCTGCTTATTACATTTTCTCTTCTGCTTTGCTCTCCTTAGAGTGGTGCACTGCTCTCAATAACAATTTCACTTCATCGTCAGTCCAAACCAAACAATGTTTTATTTTTTTTTCATATTCCCCATTGCTGTTCTGTATGTGAAAACACAGGCTGCAAATGAAAGGCTAGCATGGAAGACACTTCCTCTTCCTGTTTCTGTAGATGCACCCAATGTAGATGAACGGCTACTTCCTTGTTTTGGTGTGAGTGAAAATGCTAGTATGGACGGAGATCATTTAGTTTAAAAATGTTGTTTTTAAAAGTGGACATAACCGTAGTTTTTAATGTGTATCTGGACCCTAATTTACTTTAGTGGGAGATAATTCATTAATTCTGTGTAACAACCAATAAAGAAAGAAGAGCAATAGGGTGGCCAGGCTTAGGAAATGTAACATCGACAACAGAAAGAGGTTATTAACTACACCTAAAAGTTATTGATACTTGGAAGGAGGCCTTAGGCATTGGTTATTATAGTTAATTCCTGAAGGGCAAGAATGATCACCAAGAACAACCACCCTGTTGTGTCTTCTCACGACTTCCTTGGTGGGTTCTGGTGACACGCAGATGAATTTCCTGTATGTGTTCTATAAAAGCAAGACAAGCAAAAACAGAAGGAATTAGAATTCCTTGTAACTTGCATTTCAGAATGAATTGGGGGTGTCTTGGAAGTAAAATACACTTAATATTGTGGGGGAAGTAGTTTATCCCTTTGGAGGTCAGACCATGATGTGCTGCTACACTCCTGTTCACAAAGCAGAAACAGAGAAGTGTAGTTACCACCGGCACACTGGCCAACTTCAAGCCCTGGGTACAACACGCGCCAGGAGCGACGGCGTGCCTCATCAGTTTAAATGCTTGCACAGCTCAGTAAAGGGGTCCTTCATGGACATAATATAGAAGAGGTGGACATTGTACATGGTTCCTGGCATTATTTCTTTTTACCCACTCTTTTCCCTACAGTGCTTAAAATGTTGAGTTTATTCCAAGGGCCACATAAATTTGCAGCCTATAAACATCAATGCTGTATATAATAAGTTAAAGGAAACCACAATACTTTGTATAATGCTTTTGATCTAGACCCTCTAATCTTCTTCTATAATACGCTACCATGGCTGTCCGTTTGTCTGTCCAGGATTTTAAGTCACCTGTAGCTTGCAAACCATTTGACCTATTGACCTGAAATTTGGTACACAAATACTGCATGATGTCTACTATCTGCTTTCAGTGTGATGATTAACCTCCAAGGTTATTCCTCTTTTTATTTTTATTTTATTTTATTGGAGAATTAACTCTCGGCAACGGCCAGCAGGGTGGCCTTGCGGGACATGCGTACGGTCGCCATTTCATCCCTACCACCTTCGCTGTCAGTTCCCCTTCGTCCTTATATCTTAAATCATTCTTGAGGCAGATTGGAGCCTTAAGTGCCAGATTAAGTGAAAAATGAAGGAAAACATACTAAGTAATTGCAACACAAACACTGACTTAATCAGTTTTACCGTAAAAAGATGCCGACGAAAGAAGAGAAGAAGTAGGCCGCTAGGGTGGAGAAAAGAAGAGCTGTTCAGGAAGCAGGAAGTGCATCAACCTCTGAGCAAATAAATGCTAAATGTACAGAGAAAGAGGATGAAAACTATGAATGCTCAAGTCAAGTGTATTTATCGTGCAGTCCGCCGTTACTGGTACTTTATAATGGTACAAGATTACAGATCAAAGAGTTACATTCAGAAAGCATTTGATAAAGTGCCACAGGTGAGGTTGGGCATCAAACTAAAAGAAGTGGGAGTTCAGGGTGTGGTGTGTAGATGGGTGCAAACACAGGAAGCAGAGGGTGATGGCGCGAGGAACCTCATCAGAATTGGTCGATGTTAAGAGTGGTGTCCCTCAGGGGTCAGTGCTAGGGCCACTGCTATTTTTAATATATATAAATGATTTAGGTAGGAATATAAGTAACAAGCTGGTTAAATTTGCAGATGATACCAAGATAGGTGGATTGGCAGATAATGTGGAATCTGTTATATCATCACAGAAGGACTTGGACAGCATCCAGGCTTGGGCAGATTTGTGGCAGATGAAATTTGATGTCAGTAATTGTAAAGTATTACACATAGGAAGTAAAAATGTGAGGTTTGAATACACAATGGGCGGTCGGAAAATCGAGAGTACACCTTATGAGAAGGATTTAGGAGTCATAGTGGACTCTAAGCTATCGACTTCCCGACAGTGTTCAGAAGCCATTAAGAAGGCTAACAGAATGTTAGGTTATATAGCGCCTTGATGTGTGCAGTACAAGTCATAGGAGGTTCTGCTCAAGCTTTATAATGCACTGGTGAGGCTTCATCTGGAGAACTGTGTGCAGTTTTGGTCACCAGGCTACAAAAAGGACATAGCAGAACAAGAAAATGTCCAGAGAAAAGCGACTAGGCTGAGTCCAGGGCTACAGGGGATGAGTTATGAAGAAAGATTCAAAGAGCTGACCCTATACAGTTTAAGCAAAAGAAGATTAAGAGGAGACATGATTGAAGTGTTTAAAATTATGAAGGGAATTAGTACAGTGGATCGAGACTGTTATTTTAAAATTAGTTCATCAAGAACATGGGGACACAGTTGGAAATTTGTCAAGGGTAAATTTCCCACAAACGTTAGGAAGTTTTTCTTTACACAAAGAACGATAGACACTTGGAATAAGCTACCAAGTAGTGTGGTAGACAGTAAGACGTTATGGACTTTCAAAACTCAACTTGATGTTTTTTTGGAAGAAATAAGTGGATAGGACTGGCGAGCTTTGTTGGGCTCAATGGCCTGTTCTTGTCTAGAGTGTTCTAATGTTCTAACGTTCAGACCTGAATGAGACTACCATTTTTACATGATATGCTACAAGACAAAATTATATTTATACCTTCCTACTAATTACCTGTTTGAATACAAATTAAAACAGTTTCTTCAAAAATTTGCGTTGCAGTGACCATCAGCAAAAGCCAAGTCACTAGGAAAAACAGGAATTGATCTACAGCAGGAATGCTTTACTCATGGGCAACATGTTCAAGAGTAAGGAGCTCCAGGGAAGAAAAACAAACAAATAATGTATACATGAAAGTACCCAGCTACTTACGTGGTACTTCTGATACAACAGATTAACCCCCTGGCCTATTGTCTTAGGACATTTCCATGGTGAGGCTGGGTAACGCAGCTAGCTTTGTTCATATGACTGTCTTCATGTTATATCCCATCACAAAGCGATTTACTGATAGGCCACAAAACATGACACAACAAAACATTCTGAAACCCGCAAATCGAGTTCGGGGTTGTAGAGCCCACTCACACACACACTCTCACACACACACAGTTAAATGGGGTTAATTTAGAATCACCAGTTAACTTCTCATGCACTATTATTTAAGTGATGTGGGAAATGTGGATAAAGAAAAACCCTCACAGACATCGACCAGGCCCAGTACTCAAAGCTAGGACCCTGGATCCATGCCACAGCAGGGCAAACCCCTAAAGCAATGTACTGTTTACAAAAATACATTTGTGTTCCTTTAGAGCAGCGCCAAGTTAAGTTACCTGATTGGGATGAATGTGGATCATAGGTGGTATTTGAACCCACAGCTTTGTAGGTTTATTTAAGAGATACTTGACCATCAGGCCACGCTGAACAGAAAAGGAGAAAGAAGCTTTCTTCTGGGTATTTTACAATTGAATCTACATTTCACATCTGGGTGCAACGTGACCAAAGGTAGAATTGCAGAATTTGATGAGGTTAGGAGAATGAGCGTCAGCTGCAACCCCACCGTTGTGAAGACAGAGATGACAAATTACAGCAGGTACTGTCAGGTCGCTTTTGCTTCAGGCAATGAAGGAGACTGTGCACAGCGGCACTGAAGGAAACTTGACTTTCAGGCGTCTTTGCATTTTGTCCACACAGGGTTTGGGTGGGGAGGAGGTCTTAGTATGGGATAACGATCTACCTGTGACAAACACCCCGTGTCAATCCCTTAAGCTGGGAATGATGAAATTTGTTATTTATTTAATATACCATCTTTTACAACATGCCAGATAACAATCCTGTGCTGTGAACCTGAAGGATGTGGTGGGGGGAGACCAGGTCTAAAAAGAACTGAATGGACATTACCACCTGCTCAGGAGAGCACGTGACCCACGGCTTTTGACTTCACAGCATTTAACTTAAGAGAATGGAGACTGAGCAGCCAGTGCTATGGCTCACCCTAGTGTCACAGCAGACTCATCATCATTTTCCTTCTTTGAATTCATTTGCTGTGGCATTTAATTCCTCTGTCTGCAAAGTGCCGGTGCTGTGATCACCCTCAACACATCCAGCCTCACCTGAGATAAAGGCCTGATGCTGTTAAATTAGCACAAAACTCAAGAGATGTAGGAAAATGTCTGCTGTAGGTTTGCAGTGTAAGCAAACTCTGGTGAAAGTAAACAAGGAAGCCTGCCGCAGTGCGGGAATGAAGCCGGAGTTGGGGGAATGATGGGATGGTTGGGTGATCCTCAATTCTTGAGTGATGGCTTGTGGTGTCATTGATTGGGAGACATTTGTCCAAAAACACGTTACTTAGCAGACCCCCTTATTCAAAACCAGGATTAGTACAGTTGATGGATTGTTTTTCATGAGTGGAGCACCAGCAGGTTAAGTAAGTTGGCGCTCACATGTCTGTTGTTAAAAGCCAGCATCTTAACCGCTACACCACACTGTCAAGAGTGAGAATATTTAAAATATTAATATAGCAATAACCTGTAATTAAAGTGGCATGCTTGGGTTTAGTAAATCAAGGGAAAGAGTTGAGTGAATATGCTTTCCTATTCCACAAATTTGCATCCATCCTGTACATAATGTCACACATGTTCAGGTTATACCCCTCAGGGATTTGAAACCAAGATCTGATTTAGAACAATTAATCCTAGAGGCTGCCATCATGCTTCTTCATGCCAGGGGTAGTGATGTCACTGCAACACTTGACACTTGAACTCTGTTACACCCTAAGACTGCGGTCGTAGGCTGTCCACGTCTGACGTCAACATTATACAGTGCTATACTATAATATAATACAGTATGCCGCACTGTGAAGGACAGTGGCTAGTACTGCTGCCTTCATGCTCTTGGCACCGCAGTTTGATTCCCAGCATGGTCACCTTGAATTGATGTTCTCAGAATTCTTCATTTCCTTTCCACATCTCAAAGATGTTCAGATTAGGCTAATTAATGGTATTCTACATTGGTGTGGTGTGACTAAGTATGAGAATGTGCCCTGTGATGAACTAGCGTATATACAGTATATATATGTATGAAAAAAGTTAAAGGTTATTTCCATGCTGAAAAGGAAAGAATGTAAAAGCTGAAATGTTGTGTCAGTACCTTCTTTACTTTTCAGTGGTGTGGAAATAACCTTGAGGTTTTTTTCCTTTGCTGATGCACGCTAATACAGGCCTGTACTAACTCCATGACATACATATATATAGGGTGATTCAAAAAGATTTATCTGTTTTCAAAGTGATGTATTTCACTTGTAAATCATTACACAACAATGCAGTAAATTGTAAATGGTTTAGGTGAGTATAAAGTTTATTATGTAATTTTACAAGTGCATGATATGACCTCCTCCAGCTGTAGGAACAACATGAACGCGATAGTGAAATTAATCTCATACTCGATTGAGCACGCCAGTTGTCACTGTACTCACTCTACTAATGGACTAACGTACCCCCATGTCACATGGCGTGAGGTCTGGTGATCTTGGGGGCCAGAAGTGCATTGCCAAATCGTGGCCAATCCTGCAATGAGGGAGCTCATTGTGGAGAAATACTTGAACTTCCCGGTGCAAGTGAGGTGGCTCTCCATTCTCCGGTGACAGTCACAAACTCTATGACCCCCCTCTTTCAATTGGTATGTGATTGGTTCCTAGGCGCCTCACGGTTGTAAAAATATGGCACTTTGAAATCAGATGAATCTTTTTGAATCACTTTGTAAAGTGTGAAAGAACTCCTGGATGAATGGGCAGCCAGGCTGGAGTTGCTGGTGGTTCCATTTCAAAGGCTCAGTTGCACATACAATGGACAGGCAGTGGGTGACGGGCTGTCGGGGTTAAAATGCTCTAAATGGTGCTGCTCCGTTACAATATGGGTGCATAGAAAATGAAGTTGAGGTGGGCAGCCCTGTTGGGGACTTCTGGGGCCACTGGAGGGAGCTATTGAAGGGCAGCTTACCTGCCCACTTATGTCTGGCCTGGAAGTGATATACCGGAATCCTTCTGTGTCACCTGAGTGAAGACTGTCTTGAATCTTGATATAGTGTAGTCAAGAAAAAAAGAATAATAAAAAAATAACAGGCTTATTTGAACCTGGAACTGTGTACAGCGCAGTTCTTTCTGGGGTTTGGGGCTCGGTGACACTTACTTATTACTTATTAAGTTGAATAAGCGTCCCTTAAAGTGTTCAGGTAACCCATAAAAGTGTATATCCGGAAGTATCGACGCGGACTTGAAGTGTTCATTCAGTGCCCTGCAGTAGTCCTCTTGCCGAAGCCAGTTTTCATTGTTGATTATGTGATATTGTCATCCTTGTCCCTTCTCAGTTCCTCTTCTGCATGAATATGAAAGGGGCGCAGCGAACATGACCGCTTGAAGAAACTCTTTTAGAAGGAGAGCGGTTGACTAATGTGCTGCAGACAAAGCTTAATCAATCGCCCTCACTAGCCGCTCTTAATGTCTTTTGCTGGCACTTTGCCACTCTCATTAAATGCCGATTTTTGGATTCTCTCTGCAGAGCTGGCTCAACCGAACAGTTCTGATTCAATTAATTCAGGTCAGCGTCCATGTGTCCTATGCAAGCATGGGTCATCTATCATGGATTGCCAACTGGCATGGAAGCCGAGTGCCTGTAAATTGGAGTGCAGCACAGTTTCAGCAGCTGCATTCACAGCGCAGAGAGATTATGCTGCAAATGATGTGTATTCAATTGCTAGCGCATATCTTCAGGAAAAAGGGACACACTTCGCTGGTTTCCTGCGGCTTAGTGACGCAATTGCAGGGACAAATATTTTTTAATTTGCTCATTTCTGACTTCTTAGCTTGATGAGTATTTTATACAGTTTGTGCTTAATCTGAGCTACGTGAGTGTCAGCTTACTGAGGAATACTGGTATTGTGTAAGGCCAAAAAAAAAAAATGATGTCAACGTGTGCTAGTTTTTAATCGCTACCTGTCCTGGGTTCCTCAGGGGGTCTGCTTTCGCCACAGAAACCATCTTGCTGGAAAGATATTGGCTCTGACTGTATTTTCAATGTCAAACCTCAATTAGTAAAAGCTCCACTGACTTACTGAATGTCAAAAGCAGCCTGAGGCCCTGCCAGGTGAAAGAGAAGAATGTTTCTGCTCTTCAAACATAATGGGACCACTCCAAAGTAGAACGTCCCCCATGTCTTTTCTATTGTTTATAATTAAAATATTTCACTTTCTGGTAGGAAAGCCGCCTACAGCCAGGACAGCTATTATAGCCTGTGGGACCCTCAGTCCAGACACTTTAGCTCATGTGTGAGACCCTGCCCCATGTCTGGAGGAGGAGCGGAGAGCAACAGTATTGAGAGTGAAAACTAGGAAGCTCCCAGTTCAAACATCTGCTCAGCTTCTCAGTCCCTGGCTAATCATTAGACCGTTCCACTCCAAATGTATTTTTATCTTTGTTGGCACAGATGTTAGTGCTGCAGCCTTACAACTTCATCTGGGTGCAGTAGGTACGTTCTCCCAGTGTCCACATGCATTACCTCCAGCACAGGGGTGTAACTCTGGGCCCCTTCCACTTGATCCATGTCTGTCAGACATACTTTTCATTCCAGGCTTCAAGGCCAAACCCCAGTCGGTGGACCCTGGGTAATCATTTCAAAACCCCCACTATGACACCCATGCCTCCATGTCCCAAAGACAATCCTAAACTGGCATTGGTGTAAGTGAGTGTGGGCCTGTGCATCTCTGGCAGTGGTGTCTCCTCCCCTGTGACTCCATGTTGCAGGGATAGTCTCCAACCTCTGTGATGTCATATTGGAATAGAGAGGTTAGGAAAATGACTGAATAAAGGCTGAATGCTCCTAGGTCAAAATTCAAGCAGTAATCCCAGATTTCGTTTATCTTGTTTCGCCTCACTTGCATGTGTCTGTGTATCCCACAGTCACTCGGAGCTTTAAAGTAAAAGGCTACCTGTTGTAATTCCACTTTTTCACCCACACCCTGGAAGTCTGGCAGAGCCTAGTTCCTGTTATACTGTATATCCACAATCCTCTTTTCAAAGTTTTTAGAGCACCGCCATGATGTTTCTCAGATCATCTGATTCCTGCTTAGTATTTGACACCAACACTTTTGTTGGGCCTCTAGTGGCACCGAGGTTACTGATTGGTAAGCGCGTGTCTTAATACTGTGCCTGTAACAAGTGCTCAACCCTTAGATGTTTTCACATTTTATTTTTATGGAACGCTGAATCACAGTGGATTTAATTTGGCTTTTTGATACAGCTGAAAAAGTGAAAACAGATCTCTGCAAAGTGGCCTAAATGAATTAAAAATGTAAAACACCAAGTAATTGATCTCATAAGTGTTCACCTCCTTGGAAGTTTTCACATTTTATTATTATACAAAATTGAATCACAGTACATTTAATATGGCTTTATCAACACTCATCAACAGAAAGTGAAAACAGATCCCTGCACAGTGAACTAAGTTAGTCACAAATATAAAACCCAAAATGGCTGATCCCATAAGTATTCACCTCTTCAAGTCAGCCATGACAGTCTGTGTGCACAGGTTTGTCTCAGGTCAGCTTTACAAATCTGGGCACCGCAATTTTTCCCATTCTTCTGCTCAAGCTCTGTCGGGTTGCTTGAAGATCGTGAGTGAACAGATTTTTACAAGTCCAGCCACAAATTCTCAATGGAATTGAGATCTGTGCTGTGAGTCGCCCACTCCAGGATATTGACATCGGTATTGTTGTTTTTAAGCTATTGCTGTATAGCATTGGCTTTAGCCTGAAGTTGTTGCCTTGTTTGAAAACAAATCTTCTCCCAAGGTGCAGGTTTCTGCAACAGATTTTACCTCCAGGGTTTCCCCGTATTTTGCTGGATTTATTTGACCCTCACAAGCCTTCCAGCCTGGGCCTGCTGCAGAGAAGCATCCTCACAGCAAGCTACTGCCCCCACTATGCTTCATGGTAGGGATGATGTGTTTGAAATAATATGCTGTGTTCAATCATGATGTTTAGTTTGATGACCAAATTAAATTTTGTTCTCATCAGACCACAGAACCTTCTTCACCTTACTTCAGAGTCCCCCAGGTGCCTTCTGGCAGACCCTAGCCGAGATGTCATGTGTGTCTCTTTTTAACAGTGTCTTTCTCTTTGTCATTCTCCCATAACAGTTGTTGTCTGCCCGGTCTCTTCAATCAGAGCTTCTGTAGCTTGTAACTCCTTTAGTGGTTTCTTATTGGCCTCCCTTGCTAGTCTTTTGTCACTATTACTTAGTTTTTGTGGATGGGCTACTCTTCACTTTTTAAAAAATGTTTCTAAAGTTACTAATTTTAATGATGACAGATTTTTCTTACTCCTTTGAATACTGGATTGTGCTTTACCTGCTTTATGATTTTGAGCTGTCCCATACTCTCCATTTATTAATGGTTGATTTAATGGAAGTTCAGTGACTTGGACGTTTTCTTGAATCCATCCCCTAACTTGTGCTTTTCAATCACCTTTTCATGGAGTTGCTTGGAGTGGTCTTTTATCTTCATTCTGTAGGTTGCTTCACCATCCTGACTCACCACAAGTTGGACCTTCCCACTCAGGTACATTTATCCATCCATCCATTATTCATCCTGCTGAATCCAAACACAGGGTCACGGGGGTCTGCTGGAGCCAATCCCAGCCAACATAGGGCACAAGGCAGGAACCAATCCTGGGCAGGGTGCCAACCCACCGCAGGACACACAAACACACCCACACACCAAGCACACACTAGGGCCAATTTAGAATCGCCAATCCACCTAACCTGCATGTCTTTGGACTGTGGGAGGAAACCCACGCAGACACAGGGAGAACATGCAAACTCCACGCAGGGAGGACCCGGGAAGCGAACCCGAGTCTCCTAACTGCGAGGCAGCAGCGCTACCACTGCGCCACCGTGCCACCCTCAGGTACATTTATACTTCATTAAACTGAAACCCCAGACAGGTGATTACCATTGAAGTAATGATGGAATTTCTAAAGCCAGTTGGCTACACCAGTGATGATTTAGATGCGTCATATTAAAGGAGTAAATACTTATGAGGTCAATTATTCTATTTTTCATATTTATAAGTCATTTAGTGCATTTTGCAGAGAGGTTCACTTTGACAATAAAGAGTTTTTTTAATATTGACCAGCATCAAAACATCCAAATTAAATCCTATGTCAGGGATGCCAGGGGCAACAACCCGGCTGGGACACCGTGAGGGACTGGATGTGGGTCTGCGCCCAACCTGGATCACGTGGGGGCCGCCTTCCTGGTTGCTTTGGGGGCCACGGGTTGAGGGCATGGAAGCCCTACCCCGTAGGGGCCCGTGGTCACCGCCAGGAGGCGCCCCAATGCCTTGGGGACCTGTTACCTCAGCACTTCCGCCACACCAGGAAGTGCTGGGGGGAAGAATTAAAAGGGCGCCCAGAGAGCTGCCGGGAGAACAGCCGGCACTTCCTCCATGCTGGGGCGTGGCCAACGGGGGAGTGTCGGGAACCACCTGGAGCTCGTCCGGGAGAGTATAAAAGGGGCCATCTCCCTTCATTCAGGGCTGGAGTTGGGTGGAAGCAGGACGAGGCAGAAGAGAGTGTGGAGGCGGCCCGAGAAGAGAAGGCATTGTGTGCCCGGGACTGTGACTATTGAGGTTTGTGCACTATTTTGGACTGGGTCTTAGTGAACATATTTGTAAATATTGTAAATAAACATGTGTGGTGGTTGAAGAACAACATGCCTGCCTGTGTCCGGGTTGGCTCCACACCTATCAGATGTTGTATAACAATAAAATGTAAAAAATTCCAAGTGGGTGAATGCTTTTTTTTTCAACATACAAAAAAAGCTTCCTTTCCTTTTTATGGAAAACCAGGCCGCCAGCCTAATTCTAATCCATGGTGGTCCCAAGTGATGATAGAAAAGTGACATTAGATGCCTCTAGATTGCCTCTAAATGAAAAGATTTACCTGTTGTTCACCCATGGGTGATGTAACTATACACATTCAGTGATTTTTCCAAATGTGTTATACAAAATTAAAATACAATTAAACTCCAGTGACAGCGTGAAGGCTGAGTCCCTCTCTCTGATTCACAGCTCTTTTAGTGTTTGTTGAAGTTAGAAGCCAACAAGGCCAGTTTTAGTAACTCTAGGCTGTCCACCGGTAGATACCCAAATTGGCAAAGGCAACAGAATTCCTGCTTTGACAAGAAATAAAGGAGGAACTGAGAAAAGTTGATTTGTCTTTCCCTCAGCTGTTCTTGCGGGGAGGAGCCTTTGAAAAATGTGTTTCAGCAAACCCTCGTGCCATGCCTCCGAAGCGCTGATTCACCAGGCTTGCCAGCCGTTAATCATGCTTCCAGCATGCTGCCTCCTTGGTGTCGTGTGCTTTGTCAATGTGCTGAGACAGCGCTTGTCAGGTAGCTCTTGGCCCCAGTGTTTGCCGCTCGAGTCCATGTCAGGAGAATTACTGGGAACGGCATGATAAGGGCAGCAGTGACGCGTGTCTCAGTGCCTTCCATTGGTTATGAAAACATTGTGCTAATTAAACAAACCAGGAGACTATAAGTATTGCAAAAGTGACCCATTTTCCAACTAAGCAGCTGAATGTGTGCATAGACTTGGTGAGGCACCTAAGGAAGATCTGAGAGCCCACCTATGCTGAGACGTGTAATGTGATGAGAGGCTTCCTGGCAATAAGGCAATAAGGTAACAATGGACACCATGAGATTCAACAGGTGGGCTGGGTTACATGTCACCCCTTGGACAGTTTACTGTAACACTAGTAATTATAAAAAAAGCTGTCTGATCCCGGGAAGGATGATTATGTTGGTTGTAATGTCAATGAGTCTTCTTCCAAATTTGGCTTTTTTTACTTAAAACAGTCTTGGTTAGAGGACTTGAGGCCATTTGAAATCAAAATGAGATTAAAATGGGAGATCATGACTCTAGTGTGACTTCCTTTATATCAATTGTGATCCTAAATCAATGACTCACTTCATCCAATTCAAGGTCATAAGAATTCATTGGGCAGAAACAACCCTGGACAGACCACCAGGAAACATGCCAACACCTACACTCAGCCATGATAGGCTAATTTAGATTTATGAAGCAACCTAATTCACGCGTCATAGGGATGTTTCCTGGAAAACCAGAGAAGAACACGCCCAGACATTGGGAGAACATAGAGACCCCACGCAGGATCTGACTGATCCAGGTCTCCAGTCTGGTCTCCTGGCATTCTGAAGTATCTGAGCAGACCACTGCATCACCCTGCTGTGTCCTTGCTTTCCTTTGTTTAGTTTTCTGTGAGCACTTTGAGTTTTTACATGAAAGCTGCCTTGGGTTCTAGTTGGCACATTCAAAGTTTCATGCTGTAGAACAACAATAATCAGAAACCTGTTTGAAAAATACAACGATGTTTCAGTGTAGTATTAGTGTTTCGTGATAAATGGGTGGAGGAAAAACAGTGAAAATAAACATGACTTATATTTTGTACAAACCCTGCTCTCATTGTTTTTAATGCAGCTGAGATTGGCTCAGGGGTCCCATGAGCTGGACTAAGTGGGTTTGAAAATGTTATGTTATTTGTCTCTGGGGGGTTCTGAATTCCTTAGAACTTGCATAACTGAATGAATTACATCCAGGCATTTATGTTAAAAAAATCAATTTATTCTTTTTCACAAAACTCAAAACAAGATAACTAAAACCTCTATGTATTTATGTTACAGTGATGCCTTGGAATCCGAAATTAATCCGTTTCAGAACCTCGTTCGAATTCCAAATCATTCGAGTTACAAGACAATTTTTCCCCTTTAGAATAATAGAAACTGGATTAATCCGTTCCTGGGTCCTACAAACTCGAATTTTCAAAATGATTTTAACAGTAAATACACTGGATTTTAAGGTAAAATATTAACAAATAATAATACTATTTGAATAAAAATGTAACTTAATAAAATTAAAAATATAAAAACCTGTTTTTCATTAATCCAAACTAAGAGGATTACTTTTCGATCTCCTAGAGGTCAGTGTCGTAACCCCTTTCGCCACATCAGCTGCTTTGATAGCTTCTTTACTTTTCAAAATCGTACAAACAGTCGATTTAGGCATCCTGCTTTCATAATTAGCGATCTTTCTTAACTTCAGTTGTAGCTCTAACAGCTTTCCTCTTACCCTTTTTTTCCTCACTACACTTTTTAGGACCCATGGCGTATACACTAAGTTGTTAATATATAAAAAAATAACACAAAACAAGCACAAAAGCATAAAATTAGCAGCGAAAATCACACGAGATGCTTTCACTGCAGCTTCCGACAACAAACTGAACGACAAATCGTTTGGGTGGCCCAAGTGCTGGGGAAACATCCACACAAACGACATGCTGGGCATTCGGATTCCAAAGCAGTGTTTGGATTCCGGGGCAAAATTTGCTCAAATTTTTCATTCAGATTCCAAGTTGTTCGAGTTCTGGGGCTTTTGGATTCCGGGGTCAATACTGTATTATAATGTGACTGTGTAACTTGATCATGGAAACTCTAAAAGATTCATATGGTGAAAAACACAAGAAAATGGAAGGCACTAAAATGAGAGAAAAGAGGAGTCAGAAATCCTCTGGGGCCTGAAAAATGTAAAAGATGGTCATCAAAATAAAATCACAAGCCGGAATCAAAGTTAGAAAAGTTGTAGCAAAAAGGCCTCTTACACTATCTGTTCATTAGCTATGAACTAAATCTCCAGTCACATTACATGCCTTTTCTGTTGTAGAATTGGTTCATATTCATAATTTTGGTGACCACCACTCATGTAGTTTGACACCCCCAACACTTCAGTCAGACCAGTCTGTGAGTCCCTGTGACAGGTTTGGGTTTGTCTCACGTCATAGGGTTGGGGTTCTGTTTGCGAAAGTTGACGACACTGAGCACTCCACACAAAGTACACTCTGTACAAAGCAGCTGCAAGGACAGAAGAGAAATGAAGGTTTTAGAGTGAGCAAAGAAGAAGGGCTCATCTCTTCCGTGTCTCGTGTTTGTTGTACCGTGACAGAATGGAAAAGGACGGGCCGGGACCACAGTTAAAGTAAGCATAGCTCGAGATATCTTGTCCAGCCACCAGTGCCGTTAGACGGCGCATTGATTGGCCATCAAAATACGGTGATGTAGTGATACTTTAGAACTCTGCAATTGTGCTGAAAGTAACAAGACAGTCATGTAATCCATCATCCCCTGCAGTTTCTAGCTGTGTAATTTGTGATGCAAGAACTGCCGCTGCTGAGTTTGCAATTCTCTGCAATTCACAATTGTGTGGCGTATTGGAGATTTAAACCTACAGCCCATCAGTCGTGTTTCTTTATTTGTAAGGAGAACCACTCTTGTTGTTGTGTCGCACATTTTGCATTTGCAATCAAAGCAGCGGGGCCCAAAGAGTTAAAAGTGACCCACTGTCATTAGTGTACCTTTCTTCTTGCATCTCATTTATTACATATTACAGTGTGGCTTATTTTCATAACATTGCAGCTTTATCCATAAATAATTATATTTTTCTGTTGTGTCTTTGTTTTTGCCTGAATTCTTTTATGATGGCCATTTCACTTGCTAGATAAAGACTTTACTGGCTTAAATATTCTTTTTTGAAGGAAGCGTTGAGTAAGCAAAGTACAGACTACAGAATTAAATTCAATATGCTGTTCGGTTAATTCAATAGTTTTTAAGAAATAGAAAAAAAAAAGTAGCACTGCTGCCTCGCGGTTAGGAGACCCGGGTTCACTTCCCGGGTCCTCCTTGCATGGAGTTTGCATGTTCTCCTCGTGTCTGCGTGGGTTTCCTCCCACAGTCCAAAGACATGCAGGTTAGATGCATTGGCGATCCGAAATTGTCCCTGGTGTGTGCTTGGTGTTTGGGTCTGTGTGTGCGCACCCAGCAGTGGACTGACACCCTGCCTGGGGTTTGTTTCCTGCCTTGCGCCCTGTGTTGGCTGGGATTGGCTCCAGCAGACCCCCATGACCCTGTAGTTAGGATGTAGCGGGTTGGATAATGGATGGATGGATAGAAGAAAAAAAATATTTGATTCTAATCCTTGAAATGTCTGAATTAGGCTTTATTATTTATCACTTCCTCTGATGTCACAATAATCATTTTTGTGGTGCTCAGTTCACAGGTAGCACAGCTCAAGATGCGGTGGCAGCGTTCACATGGCACAGCTCTCTGTCGGTAAGTGAAGCCAAGGTCAAATGAACATGGACGCTCTGCTCTGGATTTGCACCATTGTTGAACAGTGTGCTGCAGTGAGATTTCTTTAGGCAGAGGGGCAACATGGGTGCCCACACAACCAACTGATCTACGCAAGCTGACATCTTTCAATGAATTACAGCAAGTTTCACTGCCTCAGCTCCAAGGAAATCTCACTACAGCACGTTATTCAACAATGGAGCAATCCCGCAAGTGGAGCATCCATGTTTATTTGACCTTGGCTTCAACTACCTTCTGAGAGCTGCGCTGTGTGTGTTCAAACTACCCATAAGCCATTGTAAATGTGTTGTATTGCATCAGCTTCTATGCATTGCGGTTACTGCAAAATTGTCAAATTACCTTTACGTTTTGATTTACCTTTGGAGGAAATGGAGGATTTTGGGCCAGAAAAGGAGGATTGTGTGATGTGGGCTGTAGGGGGCGCTCCAGCTTTCCAAACCCAACACAGACTTGCTTGGACACAAGTATAAAATGAACAAGAGAGTTTTTATCGTGGGAACGTCTTCCTTTGCAAGTGTTTCCCACACCTCAGCCACAAGTCCAAAGCACAGTATAAAGCACACAGTAGTTCTTTGTCTTCTTTTCATTCTTTGTCTCTGTCCCTCACTCTGTGTCACTGCCTCCTCCACTCCTCCCGGCAAGCTTCATCTTCCTGCTTCCGACTCTGGCTCCTTGATTGTGGCAGGCAGCCCCTTTTATCCAATCCTGGGAGTGCTTCTGGTGATAAGAAACTGCTGCACTGAAGCACTACTGGGTAATGTTGGAGCCCCAAATCCTGCAGCTCCCCCTGGTGGATCCCACGCAAGGATCTCCCCTGGGACTACAATACCCGGCATGCCTTGCGGGCATCCATGCAGGAATCTCAAGCTGTGGGAGACAAAACCCTGTGTAAGCTGCCCTTCCAGGTTGAGGGTATCCCGGCCGGGCACAGATGCCAGCTGTCCCTCACAGAGGGAAGAAGAAAGTAAAGGTGAATGGGGAGTACAGGAGGGAATGCAAGATTATAAGAATAGATTGTTCATATGAAATATTTATGAACTACAGATGAGGCCCCTGCTGTTATAGTGCAAGTTAGTTATGTTTTTACCGGCAGAGCGCTGCACTGTGCATGTTCAGACTACTCATAATAAATCACAATCGTGTTGGATTGCATCAGCTTCTATCTGTTGTGGTTACTGTGTAATTTTCAAATTGCCTTTACTTTCTGATGTACCCTCGTATGTGCTGTACTTCATACATACTGTACACCTGAATAGATTTTGATGAAGTGTTTAGTGTTAAGCCGCAGGTTCTCTCTGTCTGTTCATGAGGGTGCACCACAGTCCTCTTTTGGTGAATAACTTTCATGAAATGTTTGTCTTTAAAGTTGAGGCACAGTGATTGGGAGGTGGCACCCCCATGAAGAGTACCCCTGGCATATGTGTCAGCAGCCTTCTGTAAGGAGGTGAGACTCAGTACTGACCACATGCAAAAAAAATGACAGCAACACAAGTATGAGCAGCAGTATCAATATTTACCAGATCAACTGTTGGAGATATCACAAAAGAGATGAAACATAGGTGGTTATAACCAGTGAGGCTCACTTACCCAGCTATTGAAACAGCCATGGCTGGCTTCTTCTTTAGGCTGAAATGACTGCCTGGTTAACTGGAGTCCAGGGGCCTAACAATGCTGAATTATACACAGTTGTATTTTTATTTTAAAATATGAGTCTCCTGCTGAGACTGAGCTGAACAGACACAAATCAAAATCCATTTGTTTATTGAGATAATGCTGGATTTGTGTATAACGTCTGGCCCTGCCTTGATGAGTCAGAACATCGTAATTATGGCTTCCAGGATTGGAGGGGGAAGGGGATTATGTCATTTTTGTATTTTGTGAAAAAGGACTTATTTGAATGCTGAACAAAAGCTTAAATAAGACATTGTTGTGAATGTGTGAGGTTTGGACAGCCACATCTCAAGGTCACTGCATTTGTGAAAATACAGGAAGTACATTATGCCTCTGCATTTACCATACTCTTTGAAGGATTCTGAGAATTTCTTTAAATCAGATTGTAAGATACTTTGCAAATTTATTTTAAACATTTGGTTGCTTTTCCTGAAAAACATAACACTTTCAACCCTACTATATCTAATTATGGATGGCAGTGCTGGCAGGAAAGCCATGGCCATGATGCCATCCACTACAGGGCTAATTTAGAACTGCCAGTTAGCCAAACTTGTATGTCTTTAGGGATTTGGAAGAAGAACCAGCGCACCCAAAGGAAAACCAAACAGAACTGGGGGACCATGCAGACTCACAGGGATGACGTGACCAGGTGTTGACCGAAGCCCGGCATGCTGGATCCATGAAGATTGACTGCTAAGCACGACACATTTCTGTATTAATATTAATCTCTCTGTGTTTCTGATACAACATCCAGTGTTTCTTGAAAGGCTTCAATCTGGAGACCTAAGCAAAGGATACATTGGTCAGTCATTGATTGTACAGCTCAAATTTAAATTCCATACAGTCAGACCCTAGAGGTTGCTGTTTTCTTTGCTGTTTATCTGGAAACTGCTATCTGAGTGAATTACAATAGACATCATTAAATAGTTGAATTTCTGCACATTTAATGACTCTCTTCACAAATCTTTAAAATTTGTACAACACGTATCTTAAATATGAGGTGATGATTTTAACAAAAAGGCCAGCTAGCTAAACTTTGATAAAATATTAATACATATCTCGCTTACCTAGTCATACAAGGAAGAGAAGCAAATGAAATGTAGTTGCAGGTTGAATACAAATCTTTATCTCGTGAGAACGAGAAAGATGAGTTTTGCTACGTCATTTACAGGGTTATAGGTCCACTAGCTTGAAATCTGAATAATAAACAGAGGCCTCAACGTTAACGCCTGCAGTGCACCGTTGCATTTTGTAATGCTTGTAGTAATGAAGTGCACTGCTTAAAATGTGTGTGATGCACCATCTTTTGAAATGACAGAGACATAACAATGGGCAGACACAAAGATGAACACACATCCTTTTATTAAGGTGGATTACTGTCATAAATACAGAATACATTGAATTTATCATTTGTGTTTTCTAACATGCAACACGTTGCCTCACAGTGTCGCCATGATTACAGAGAGGAGCGGCCTTCTGTCTTCCTCATCTAACAGACCTCAGAAAACATTTGCTGTGATCAATGTTGACTTCAACATAGTGTATGTAATAAGAGTAATACCTTGGATTCGTACTTATATTTGACATTGATCCAGGCCTTTAATGGCCTCTTAGGCAAAGCCATCAGCGGTGTGTCTGACTGCGGGGAGAGTGTTGACCTTGTCGAGAGGTTTGCTTACTTCAGCAGAGCCATTCATGTCTCTCAAGACTCTTCCTACGGTGGGTCATGAGGTTGTTGGAAATGGGTGTGTGGCGCTCCCGATATCTATGCAACATGACGAAGGTCCAAGTCTTTAGAGTCCTGTTGCTTCCTGTCTTGCTATAAGGTTGCGAGATATAGACGCTATCCAGTGACCAAGACTGGACTTCTTTTGTACTGTGTCTCTTTGAAGAATCCTTGGGCACCGCTGGTTTGACTTTGTGTCGAATGAGCGATTGCTCACAGAGTTCTGAATGAGGCCCATTACCTGCATTGTGTGAGTTACCGCACTACAGCCTTGTGGCGCGATTTCCCAAGAGTGAACCAGCTCGCAGGATCCTCAGTGTTGAGAACCTGAATAGCTCGAGGACCCCCAGGCCAAGGGGACACCCACGTAACATCTGGCTGCGGCAGATAGAGGGTCGTTTCCGCAGGGTGGGACTGGGCTGAGTGTCTAATTGGGGGGTTGCCAACCGGGATCCTGAGCTGTTTCGTCGTATGGTGGGTGCGGCAACGAGCTTTATCAGTGCATGCTCCCCAACCAGGCCTGACCGCACCTCACTGTACTGTTTAAATAAAAGAAGAAGGTGCGCATACATGGTTAATAATGATCTCAGTCTACATTGAGACATAAACCCTGGGAGCTCAGCAGCTGTGTGAAGTGAGCTCAGTTGGCACACATTCATTCACAGAAGCGTCCAGTTGCCCAAAAACCTCAGATAGCCAAATTCAGGTAGACAGCCAAACCAACCTCCCGTGTATTGGCAGCTTTACCAATATGCGTTCATCATTGGCAAAGCAGCATGCTTTATTGGCATGTTTAAGGATGGAAACATTCTGACAAGAGCAGGCAAATTCCAGTTTAACTAATTTGTGGAAAGTAATGTCAAATCAAAATGTATGTGTTCCCATGGGACTATCTTCAGGTAAACTGTTAGGTAATTTGTTTCCCATGAAGAAATAATTTCTAACATTTACATAAAATTTACTCTGATTTAGGTTCCTATGTTCTTTCTGAAAAACTAATTACCAGTAACAACTGAAATCAGCCTTGCTCTTACATTTTTAAATGTTAACTGCTTCAATACCTTTAATACTACAGCATTCAAATGGCCTCCTTAATGAGAGTCAACAGAAGGCACATTAAATCACGTTAGTCTTGTGTGCCCTCCGTGTTGGCCAGCAGTGTAAGTCATTTTAGTCGGTAATCTAAATCAGTGCTATCATCTTTTTTATATTTTCCTTAAATTATTTTTAATAGTTGTTGACCTTTCTGAATTTTCACCTAATAAGTGATACAACTGCTAGAACATGCAATATGATATGATGATCGTAACTGCATTTGCATTTACAAAAGTAAATCACAAGGCACTGTGCTTGTGTCTTTGATCATGTCAGGATCTGAGCTGTAGTTTAATTGTTTGCTCTAATTCCTTGACCTTTAAAAACAACTAAGACCTTGTTTTGTAGATTTGGGAGGTAAAGGAACACTATGGGTTCATTCATTTTTTCTAGACATATTCTTAATAGCTTTAAAAAAATATATGATTTGTTGCAGTGCCATTTTGTGTGTCATGTTGGTATCTCCATCTGTGTATCCTCCTGTTTGGTCTGATTGCCAAGCTGTTGCTACTTAAGGTCAACTGGAAGTGTGTGGCACATGACATCATGTGGTCAAAGGTTTAGCAGTCAGCATCCTGCATGTCCCAGTTGTCCAAGTTTGCGGATACAACAAAGAAAAAAAGGCATCGTCATTAATGTTTTAGTCTGATTTTTGGCAACTAATTCTCTTATTGATTGACTATGACTTTCATCATATATTTTGCCTCTGGTTACATGAAATTATTTTTTCTCCTCTTTTTGAACTATCCTCCGTTCTTTCAATTGTGGTTTTGGTTTCACATCCTTGGCTTGTTTATTAGTGTACTAGCAGAATACCCGCGCTTCGCAGCGGAGAAGTAGTGTGTTAAAGAAGTTATGAAAAAGCAAAGGAAAAATTTTAAAAATAACGTAACATGATTGTTAATGTAATTGTTTTGTCATTGATATGAGTGTTGTTGTCATATCTATATATATATGAATATATAAAGTCGGCGTCAGAATATATAAAGTCAAAACTTGAATATATAAAGTCAGCGCTGGAATATATTAAGTCAAAACTTGAATATATAAAGTCAGCGTCAGAATATATAAAGTCAGCGCTGGAATATATAAAGTCAAAAGTTGAATATATAAAGTCAGCGCTGGAATATATAAAGTCAAAACTTGAATATATAAAGTCAGCGCTGGAATATATAAAGTCAAAAGTTGAATATATAAAGTCAGTGTCGGTATATATAAAGTCAAACTTGTTTCTGAATATATAAAGTCAAAAGTTAAATATATAAAGTCATCGCTGGAATATATAAAGTCAAAACCTGAATATATAAAGTCAGCGTCGGAATTTATAAAGTCATTCCTGATTATATAAAGTCAAAGTCAAAATATATTGATTGAAACGACTCTGAACTGAACTAAGTTAACAAAAACATATTCAGAAAAATAAATTAAAAAAACACTGTTCGGTTAATGTTTTGAAAATGATGCATGTGCCCTGCCCAGGATTGGTTCTTGCCTTGCGCCCAGTGTTGGCTGGGATTGGCTCCAGCAGACCCCCCTGACCCTGTGGTCGGATTCAACAGGTTGGGTAATGGATGGATATTCCAGCGCTGACTTTATATATTCAAGTTTTGACTTTATATATTCCAGCGTTGACTTTATATATTCCGACGCTGACTTTATATATTCAAGTTTTAACTTTAAATATTCCAATGCCGTCTTTATATGCTCAGGTTTTGACTTTATATATTTGGGAATGACTTTATATATTCAAGTTTTGACTTTATATATAAAAGGGGTGACTTTATATATTCAAGTTTTGACTTTATATATTCAGAAACAAGTTTTGACTTTATATATACCGACGCTGACTTTATATATTCAAGTTTTGACTTTATGTATTCCGACAGTGACTTTATATAATCAAGTTTTGACTTTATATATTCGGGAATGACTTTATGTATACAAGTTTTGACTTTATATAGTTAAATTTAGTCATCATTGCATACATTTTTCTTCACCATAGAAATTTAAAGACTAAATTCAACTTCCATTCCTACCAAAGATATTTCTGGCGACTAAATAGAACCTACTTATATCCAAATTCGAGCTATTGAGCTGTCGCCTGCCTGCCTGAATAAGTCACCCTCGCTTCGCTATTAATTTTTTACCGTTCATTTAATCATGGCTAGTGGCGGAAAAATTATAAAATGGAAGGAGGATTACACTGAGTATGGCTTTACCAAAACAATTATTGATGGCGAATAAAGTATCGATTATTCATAAAGCTTCAATTGGTGATCTGTTTTTCTGTGTTAACCTCATATTTTTTCATACTTGCTCTCAAACCAAGGGGGTGCGAGGGTAAAATGAATCGGGAAGCGCTGATCAATGTAATCGGTGTACCAGGAAATCATGCATTGGAATGCAAAGTGTGATTAAATGCATTATTTTTTAACGCATTATGGAGCACATGCATCAAAGCTTCTCAGCTGTGCTTGTCCTAAGAAAAGGAAACATTTTAAAAATAACGTAACACGATTGTCAATGTAACCTTTTGTAAGTAGTGCCTGGAGGATTCAGAGTGTGTATTAACTTGTGGATTTTTCTGTGAGTATTTGGTGGCAGCGTCACAAAGTCGCATCTGTAAGACTGCGTTAGCTGCAGAGCTCAGCTCAGAGCGAAATGAGGTGAATGGGAGGGGAGATGATGACGTGACTCCCCCACCCGCCTTAACTGTCAATCCCCCACAAACACAGTCTCTCGGAATTTGCATAAGCACACCCCTTCACCTGCAATTTTAACTTAGTTACAAAGTGATCAAAACTCTTGTTTATATCCTGCGTCCTCTCATTAAACTTGTATCCCGCATTACCCGTGGGCATGACAAACGCCAGCGGCAGCCTGTCTATGAACTTAATTTAAACTTTAGGTTTACATCATGCTTTGTTTCCGAAGTAGCAGCACTCGAATATGGTTGTATATGTCACTCGCTCGCTTCTTATTGTTTTGCTGCCTTCTCAATTATATAATGCATGTTTTCTTCAGCGCTTTTTGGAGGTCTTCCTGGTTTTCTACACACTGCATTGACAGTCAGTTCACGTGATTACGTGGGAGGCGTGATGATGTCACACGAAACTCCGCCCCCACGGCCATCAAGCTCAACTCCATTACATTATATGGAGAAAAATAGGTTCCAGTTATGACCATTACGCGTAGAATTTCGAAATGAAACCTGCCCAGCTTTTGTAAGTAAGCTGTAAGGAATGCGCCTGCCAAATTTCAGCCTTCCACCCACACGGGAAGTTGGAGAATTAGTGATGAGTCAGTGAGTGAGGGCTTTGCCTTTTATTAGTATAGATTGTCTTTCTGCTCTCAGCCTTTGCATCATAATAAAACCCCAAACCATTTCTGTCTTATTTAAATACTGCTGCCACCCAGCAAAGTCAGTACAACTCACAAGGATGTCTCTGGTTCAGTTGATGAAAGCTCAGTAGGAGAGCAAGGTTTGGGCAGTCGCACAGTGACGAAGGTCCATGAATCAACAGCTCTTAACAGAAACACAGAGGACCAATTCACTTACGTGAAGGAAAGCCTTACTGTCTCCAGTATCACTCTGTTCCTGCTAATATTTCATGCATGTATTTGTTTGGATTTCATAAATATATCATTTTCTTTTTCAGTAATTGGAGAAGGTAGGTAAATTCAGACACTTTTAAGAAGTCAAAATGTAAACAAAAAATATTATTTTCTCAAACTGTTCTGTAAATCACACATTCTCAACCACACTTAATCCAATTCAAGGTCACCTATCCCAGGAGCACAGAGCACAAGGCAGACAGCACCAGTGACGTCCATCACAGGGCACACATGTACACGCTCACACACATCACTCACTCACACTGGGGTCAGTCTGGAGTTGTTGTCTATCTACAGTAACAGAAATTACAGATGAATATTTTGCAGTATATACACCTGTGTACTGTACATATATGACAGTTACCCCTTGAAATTTGCGGGGGTTGTGGGCACAGGATGCCCTGTAAATACGAAAATCTGTGAATACATTTTGGGCCTATGATATCTATGTATTCTAAGTTTATTGCACTGAATAAAATGCAAAAAAGTTTGAGTAATGCAACAGAATGTTCACTGCACAAGTAAATCACATGTGTGACAATGACTATTCAGAAAGATGTGTGGCGTCCCCCAGACAAAGTGCGTAGTCCGGCAGTTCTTTAGTGAACTGTAATTTTTTTACAAATGTTAACTAATTATAATAGAGTTGAGTTTATAGCTTTAAAAATAAATGATGAAAATGATTACAGAGACAGAAGTAATCCCACAAAACACTAAGCACAAAGTAATAAATGATAAACACTCACGACACAGTCCAGTTTCACAGGTACAGATGATGGTGGTGTGTTATGAGATGAAGCCTTCTGAAAGTTATGTAAAGTGTTGTCCTACCATGATAGTGGTGTAAGTGAAAATTTGTAGAAGTTGGGAACGCTCCCCAGACAAAGATACTTTCCAACCCAGACAAAATGACTCAAACAATGCTGGCAAGGAACAAAACCATAAATCCAGAGAAAACTGTAATTAGATGAGTGTAATTTTAATCCTGTTGTGCAGTGAAGCATTAAAACAAAATGACACCACTGACTGCGATCCTGCCAGCTTCTTATGTGTCACTTTTAAAACTATCTCTCTCATCTTGTTTCACCCAGCAGCCCTCGCAGCAACCGCCGAAGCTGCCCAATGATGCAGGACTTCCGGGGTTACTAGGATTTGCAGTCCATTTAAACAGAGCTGCTACAGCATCTTCCTAGGATTTTAAATTTCCAATTAACTGTCTATGACAGTGGTTCCAAAAGTGTGTGCGGGCGCTGCGAAATATTACAAAATTTTCCTACTTTTATTTCCATTTTCAACTCAGTGTGATAGGATGCGACATCTGGCCGGTCTGGTACAAACCAGTAACTCACTTACTAATAACGGTTTGCAGAAGCCTCTACAAATGGTTACTAGATGGCGCTCTACAATAATTATGTTTCATGATTGTTTTGGTAGTTTGCCGAACTTTCTTGGTACTTTGTGTTCATATATAAATAGCTGTCGGTTTTTCGCGGGCTAAGTGTTGAATTAGTTTTCAGAGATTGTATAAACTGTATATTGTTATGATTAAGTCAAGTGAAGTTTTTGAAGTATTTCTTCTCGTATGTATTTTTAAAAATGGATCGGTTTTTACTTAACAGTAATAAGCATTGTGAGAGTGAAAATAAAGAGGGCACACCGTCAACCAGTGGCAATGTCAATCTGAGTGTGAAGAAGCACAAATATTGATAATATGATGACAGTTATTTGGACATTGGTTTTACGTTGACAGAAGTCAGTGGTGAAGAGAGGCCGCAGTTAGTACCGTGTATGAATGTTTTGGCACCAGAGTGCAAGCTACCAAGTAAGTTGAAACTCCATTTAGAAACCAATCATCCCAACATGGTTAAATCTCGTGACTACTTTATCAGAAAGTTAAAAGAGTTAAATCAACAGAAAGGTAGTTTTTATAAGAAGGCATCAATACCAAGCAATGCATTGCTAGCATCTTACAAGGAGGCACATAGAATCGTGCTGACTTCTCTCATTCATCCTGGCTGACTGGCTTGTTCTCTTTCTTTTGCCCCAATGCCACGTTCTCGCTCTCCAAGCCTTTTTCCTTTCCTTTTCGTCTCTCTTTTTTTCCCTCTCCTTCTGTCCTGCCCATTTTTATATGCTCTCTGCAGGAAGCTGATTAAGCAATTGAGAACGATCACACCCTCACGTGCAGGTGCGGCTCGCCCCAATTACTCCATCATATCCCACAGCTGCACGATCGCACCCACGGAGACTGACACAGCAAATGGATTATTTCAAAGCTCCCAATCTTTAGTAGTCGCGGACCCGCTACACCACAGTGACACTAAATATAATTAGTTGAATTTGTTCAATTACATTTTTTTTGTGATCTTAAATATGTATTTTGTTTATTTTTATTTAATCCTTTAATTACAATTTTTTTTTTTGCTATTTCGCAAATTAGAATTTGACCTTGTGCCTTGGGAAAACCAGGATTCAGCAAGGACACCGAGAATTGTAAAAGTTTGGGAACCACTGGTCTATGACAAACCCATGAATAGGCAGGTTTGATTGATTATGAGAAAGCATTTGATTGTATTTGTGGCCACCAGGGGGTGCACCTATGCCCCAACCCTCTCAGACACCACTTCCTAAAGCAGTTCCAGGTTAATAGCAAAGTATATTTTTCCATAAGCACCTTCTACAAATTTCTGTATTAAACAACATGAACTCTTTCTTTCGTTTTTATCTTCCTTTCTTTTCATCCTGTTTTTTGCTTCACTTCTTTTCTGCTCCACTCCTTCTCACTGGCTCCCAATGAACCCCTGAATAAAGAGTGGTGACTGCCTTTATGCCGGTCCTGGGGAGGACTTCTGGAGGCACGAATGCCAATGAAGAGGTGTCTCCTAGTCAGGAAGACCCCAGTCTGAATAGGGATGCCTATTCCGAGCAGCAGCTGATTTCAGTGTTCATGGCATCCGTCAGGGTTTCTCTTCAGGACTACAATACCCAGGTTGCCCTACTGATATTGCACATGGGTGCTCCAGCCTCAGGGTGCTGCCCTCTTGCAGCTTGGGAGAACATGTAGCTCTGATAGCCATTCTCTCCCTCTCTATCCATATTATGAGGGTTTCCCATGGATACAAAACCCACAAACCTGGTAAGAAGGCCAATTCCACCAGGCTATTACACGTTAATCGAATAAGAATTATATACTGCTTACAACAACTGGATATTGAATGATGAATTTTATAATTCATTCATAGTCTGTATTCAAATCAGAAGGCATTTTTTCAAATAGATGGTGGTTCATCCCTGAGAATTTGAAAATTCCCTTACTGAGAACATCTTGAGTAGCATGGATTTTTAGCAAGGAGTTAAAGACCGGTGGAGTGGTTTTAAGGTGCTTACGACACCAAGTCGATGGCAGGGAAAGAAACCAAAGTGCCGCAGAATTAATATGATGTTAATGAAGTAGGGAAGAATGAAAAAAAAAACACAAAAAGCTTGTAACAAGAAAAGAGAATCAAGACTGACTGAGAAGACATAGAATAAGACCGACTATTCACATATCTGGCTTATACAATAAGAGCCTGCTCACCATCACGTGTTTCAACTCATTAGGTTTATGAGATTTTCTGACTCTCTGATGTCTGTTCAAGGACTTGTCTTAGGGTTAAAGCTGACCGATTAATCTGAAAGTAAATGATCAGAAAATCAAATTAGTTAACTGCTAAACAAGTTTATAAATGAGATATTACCAACAATAATGCCAACAGATCCTGAGGGCTCACAACTCTGTTCTTCTGCTGGCCACTCTGAGCCAAGCCATTTTGTTCTGTGTTAAATGTAGCGTGGTGACCACAACTGCACACGATTCTTCAGATGTGGTCTCACTAGTGCATCGGATAGTCTGAGCATAATGTTCCTCAATTTATTTTCAAGTTATTATGAAATAATCAAACATTTTATTCGCTTTTTAGAGAATGCAATTCTTAGAATATGAGAACATTGTGTAAAGATAAACCCCTAAATCCTTTTCAGCGGTCACCTCTTGTAGAACAGCGTCTCCTGTCTTGTATGTTGAGTTGACGTTCCTGTTGCCCACGTGTAGCACTTTGTACCTTTCTTTGTTAAGCTGCATTTTCCAAGTGTTTGCCCAGGTCTGAGGCTTGTCCAAATGTTTTGAATTCTTTTTGCTGCCTCTTCAGCATCCCTTCAATCTGTGAATTTCACAAGTTTACTTACCATACCAAAATCAGTGCCATTAATACAAATTAGAAAAAGCAATGAACCCAAGACAGACCAATGAGGGACTCCAGATTTGACCTCACTTCATGTGGAGTGTTCTCCTCCTGCTGGTTATCCAACTTGAGATTCAGTTTTGTAGGTTAAGAACATTACCTGCTTTGGTCAGCTTCTGAAGCACGACAAAGTGCAGAGGAAATCTAAAAAGTAAATGTTTTTTTTATTTTTTAAATGAATGATTAATGGAAACTCATGGAACCTGATCTTTGGAATGTGGGTAGATCTCGGATAACCCATAGAAGATTCAGGCAAACTTCACTCCCTCACCACATGGTTGAGCGATAGCTGTGCTACCCAGTGTGCCCTCATGCCACTCACTTTCACATCTCAACTTTGTTGTGTTTCGTAACATGAGATAAATGGGAATGCAGCATTTGTATTGGACAGAATGATCTGTTTTCATAAAAACTTCTTTTATGTTCTTATGCTAATAAAAGTAGGGGCGGCACGGTGGTGCAGTGGTAGTGCTGCTGCCTTGCAGTTAGGAGACCCGGGTTCGCTTCCCGGGTCCTCCCTGTTTGGAGTTTGCATGTTCTCCCCGTGTCTGTGTGGGTTTCCTCCCACAGTCCAAAGACATGCAGGTTAGGTGGATTGGCAATTCTAAATTGTCCCAAGTGTGTGTGTGTGTCCTGTGGTGGGTTGGCACCCTGCCTGGGATTGGATCCTGCCTTGCGCCCTGTGTTGGCTGGGATTGGCTCCCGTGACCCTGTGTTCGGATTCAACGGGTTGGGAGATGGATGAAAGTATCTGAAGAAAACAGGAGAGAGTCAAGCATATGTCTAATGTATTGTGGGAGGAAGAACCAAAACGATTCATGTATATGATCGCTATGGGCCTCTCCGTGCTGTAGTATGTCAAAGACTAGGGGCTTAACCTCATCTGTGTGCCCAATAGCTGCTAATCACCAGCTAAGTGTGTATAGAAGGGTTATAAGCTGATACTGACCACAGTCCCCCACAGAGTGAAGGCACAATGAGTGAAGATCATTTGGCCACAATAAGATTTGCCTTTTCAGACATGCAGACAGTGAGTGTCTGAGTGTTAGGGATGTGCAGTGACCACTTTCACGGTCACTGAGTATTTTTAGCCGAGCATTAGAAAGACCGTTCCCTTCCCAAATGTGACACCAGTTTATAAAGGAGAGGACTGGCAGATAGCTGGCAGCACTGGCCATCTGGCTGCCACTGCTGTCATCAGCTGACTGCTATTGCCTGGTAGTAAATGTTTTTCCAGTCATTCTGGCTTCAGAATTTGTATATTTCTGGGTCAAAATAAGGAAGTTTAATAAATCGTCGGCTGAAAGTTAATCGTTAAAAAATTACAATGCAACCATGAGAGGTTTTTGCAGCATTGTGCCATAGACTTTTTGATCAGTTGTTACATTTGTAAATGTCATTTGCAATGATGATATTGTTTTGGGGTGTAGACGTCATTGTGTCACCAACTTTTCATATGCTAGCCATTTGTTCATATTTTATCTCCATTTTATTTACAGTACAATTGAATTCTTACTCGTAGTTACTTCTTCTACCACACACGGATACATACTTCCAGGGAAAGGGGGGCCAGCAGAGCAGGGTACAAGGCAGGAAAAACCCCTGGCCTGGCCGCACTCACACTAGATCTGCTTAGAATCGCCTGTTAACCTGAGTTACACAATTTTGTCGGTATAGGAGGAATTTGTAGACATGGGAAGAAGGTGCAAATTCCACACAGTCAACAGGCTCTTGCCTCTATGAATCTACCCCAATCATTCATTTCATTAAAAATAAAAACAATATAAACCAGTGAAAAGGGACCACTCAAGCAGATAACACCTAAAATCTCCATTAGAGCATATATGTTGCACAACATTACAGGCGCACAGCAATAAGTAAAAAATGCAAGTCTGGGGGAACTCCCATGACTCCCCCATTGTGGTCTGGATGTTATGAGGGTCGATATGTCTTGAGGTGTAAACGTTCAATTCTAGTCTTTGACTGAGGAGACAGGATTGAAGAGAATTAGTTCAGTGGAAGTAAGATGTAATGCCTGAAGAAGGGGCCTGAGTTGCCTCGAAAGCTTGCATATTGTAATCTTTTTAGTTAGCCAATAAAAGGTGTCATTTTGCTTGACTTCTCACTACATTCATAATGGCTAACACGGTACAACACCCTAGTATTACCTTCTTGAAACAACATGGATACGCTTTTTAGCAATATGCGTGCAATCTCAAGATGCAGATCAATGCTCAGTAATATTTTTGGCTTGAAAAATGGATGTAATTGGCAAGTTTGAAGGCTGTTGTTTCCTTGCTGTACCCATGCCCTGTAAAATCCAATGTAAAGTGCCAGCTCAGACAAGATATTTTTTAAAATGTTTAGTAAACACTTGACTTTGGAACACAATTTTATGTGGAAAATACATATACTCCATCTTTGTGAAGAAATAATTTCGACTTAAAAAAATGCTGAACTTATCCTTTAAACCAAGCAGTTCATGATGAATCCAGACTGGGGTCAATGGAAACACGTTCGATGGACACTGCTGGCTCTTTTGTCTTTAGCATCTTAGTGCTGATAAGGAGTGATTAAAAACAGAGAATGTGGCTGTTTGAGTCAGAAATAAGCAACTAACGAATAATTAATCTTAATAAATGAGATAACTAAAATAAATTATAGAAATGTCTCTTGGGCAATAAGTGCTTCAACAGCAGTAATCAACTTATGTTTAGGAAATTGGGTTGGAACAAAAACCTGTCACCTCTACGGCCCTCCAGGACTGACTTTACAGACCCCTGGTTTGCTAGGGTCATCCTCAATAGGATCCGTGATCACTTGCTCACCTACCAGCGACTGGAACATTCTGGTTTAACACCTAAGAAGTCTACCATCGACTGCATCCTGGCACTGAGGGTTCTCATTGAGCGCAAATGCAAATATCGACTGATTTTCTTTGCAGCCTTTGTCATCGTTCGTAAAACATTTGACTCAGTTGATTGAGCTGCCCTGTGGGACATCCTAAGACTTTGTGAGATCCCCCTGAAGTTGCTGGATGTCATGGCCAGCCTGTACACTGGTACTATGAGTGCTGTGCAGAGTGGAGGCAGAACCTCTGCGTTTTTCCCAGTTGATCCTGGGGTTCGTCATGGGTGTCTTCTTGCTCCTACTCTGTTCAATGCTTGTATGGACTGGATGTTTGTCAGGATCATGGAGTCCAGCGGCTCTGGGGCATCTGTTGGTGAAGAGAGATTCACAGATCTTGACTTTGCCAACGATGCCGTGATCTTCACAGAGTCAATGGAGGATCTGATCGGATTTCTTTAGAGACTGAGTGAGGAGTCTGAGTGTCCTGGATAAAAACCAAGATCCAGGCTTTTAATGCCATCTTAGGCACAGTCATCAGCGGTATGTCTCTCTGCTGAGAGAGTGTTGACCTTTTCGAGAGGTTTACTTATCTTGGCAATGCCATTCATGTCTCTGGTGACTGTTCCTATGAAGTCAGTAGACGGATTGGGAGAGCATGGGGGTCATGAGGTCTCTGGAAAGGGGTGTGTGTTGCTTCCGATATCTATGCAAAAGGACGAAGGTCCAAGTCTTTAGAGTCCTGGTGCTTCGTGTCTTATTATGTGGTTGTGAGACATGGATGCTATCCAGTGACCTGAGACGAAGACTGGACTCCTATATTACTGTGTCTCTTTAGAAAATCCTTGGGTACCGTTGGTTTGACTTTGTGTTGAATGAGCAGTTTCTCATGGAGTCCCGAATGAGGCACATTACCTGCATTGTGAAGGAGCGTCAATTACTGCACTATGGCCATGTGGCACGATTCCTCAAAGGCAATCCGGCTCACACGATCCTCATTGTTGATGACCCAAGAGCCTGGACGAGGCCAATGGGGTACCCACGTAACACCTGGCTGAGGCAGATAGAGGGTCATTTCTGGAGGGTGGGACTGGACCACGTGTCTGCCTGGGGGACTGCCAACCAAGATCCTGAGCTGTTTCGTTGTGTGGTGGGTTCAGCAACACGCTGTACCAGTGCATGCTCCCCATCCTGGTCTGACCTGACCTGACCTGTTTTAAATGACGTATATAGTATTGCCAGGAAGAAGTCCAGTTGTTTGTGTTATTAGTTGAAGCAGGTTGTATTAGTTGTTGTCAACCAGATGAAGATAAGACCACATTTGTACGAGTAACTAGTGCGCAAATCCAGATTAACTCCAAATGCTTCACCTGTTCTTGAAGTTGTGTGCCCATTTCTGGTTATCACGCTAATGTGCTAAAGAAAATATGGATATAGGTAATGGGTTAATGAGTACTATGCCCTTTTTATTTACACACTTTTGGGTTTCACAAGGGGCTGATATTTGACACTATGAGCTGATTTATTAAATTGGGGCCATATAAGATCGTTAATCAGCCGTGTTGCTCATTACAGACTGGCATAGAACGGTGAGTGACTGTGCTATTGGGCTCTATTGATTGCACTCACAAGTCCTGCTTATTAGACGCCGTTGTTTGGCGATTAAGGGTTATTGAGTGCCATTGATTCTGTTTGTAAATCGTCTGTGTTGCTCATTACAGGCCTGCACAGGGCACTTGAACGGTGCGTTGTGCTTATTTTAATAAGCACCGTACAGTTCATTAGTGATGGACGATAGTGATTATCACCTAACATGTAGTTCGACAGATTCTGACTTTAAGTCACCAGGTGAAGCATGACAGGTTGTGATTTATATGATCAGCTCCTCACTGGGTTTGATCTTTGAAGATGAGCTGGGCAGTTTCAGGGGGCAATCATTGCAGTCTTGAAATTGAGAAGACCACAGATAAGAGCTGCAAGAAAAGCTTACCAGGTAATCACAGTCACCTTGCCAGCCTTTTTATTTGCTTTTCATGTCTAGCGTGAGACAGCAGAGTGGCTGTCAGGTTTAGAGGGAGGGAGGGAATGAGATGACACCCCAGCTGTTTACTTAGGGGCACAGCCGAGCCTTTAGGAATCGCACTGAATTCCTCTAAAGTGTGCAGGTTCAGCCGGATGTCAATTGTTTGTTTGTAATGCGGTCATATAAGTACAGAGGCCATTCTATCACTGCTGGCAGCCTGGCGTGGTTTATTTGCTCTCAGAACATTACTTTTTTCTTCTTGTTTAATAGATGCCATTTATATTGTGCCTGAATTTGCCCTTAGCTTATATTTTTATACATGATGTAAAATAAAATTAAGTCTGGCTCTAGGAGGATAGTGCCATTTTCTGAGTTTACCCTTTTCAGTTACAATATCTCATGGAATTCAGCATATCTCAGCAGCTTTGGTAACTATTCAGGAAAAAGCAATGGATGGGGTGCTGGTCATTCACATTGAGCCTTCCTTGGTCCATCTGGAGTTTCCAATTAAACTCAACCTTGCACTTTCTAGGAGTATGAGAAGAACAATACAATACAATACACAATACAGTTTATTTTTGTATAGCCCAAAATCACACAGGAAGTGCCGCAATGGGCTTTAACAGGCCCTGCCTCTTGACAGCCCCCCAGCCTTGACTCTCTGAGAAGACAAGGAAAAACTCCCAAAAAAAAGCTAGTAGGGGAAAAATGGAAGAAACCTTGGGAAAGGCAGTTCAAAGAGAGATTCCTTTCCAGGTAGGCTGGGCGTGCAGTGGTTGTCAAAAAGAAGGGGGTCAATACAATACAATACACAGAACAGAACAAATCCTTAATACAGCATAATAATACAAATTTTAGAAGTACGGAGCAGAATTTAACAGTAGATGATATCACATAATAAGAGTTGGATATTTTTAGAGTGCTGGAGACCTCATCCATCAAGCTGCCTCCCCATTTGGCCATTCCACTGCTGAAACGTTGCTCGGCCAGCCAATCCGATGAAAGGACCCCTTTTTCCCATGATTCCTACAATCCTCCATCAGGGATGACTTTACCACAGGCAGGCAAACAACTTGGTAGGTGGGCCGTGGCATCAATTGCCACATTTGAGTACCGAGAACAGAAAAAGAATAGGTGAGGATTAGTAACAAATTATAACAATCATGTTACTTATGTTTTAGTGCTAACGACTAACAACAGAGATGCAGTCTGTACAGTTAATCAGCAGCTCTAGTCAGGATATGCTAAACTGAAGTAGTGAGTCTTCAGCCGAGATTTAAAGGCTGGGACCAAAGGGGCATCTCTTATAGAAGCAGGAAGACCATTCCACAGTTTAGGGGCCCTGTAACTAAAAGCTCGACCTCCCATTGTTATTTTATTAATCCTTGGAATCTTAAGCAGACCGGCATCTTGAGATCTTAATGTGCGCTCAGGTTAGTAAGTCATGATAAGTTCAGACAAGTAAGCCGGACCTTGGCCATTTAATGCTTTATATGTTAAAAGGAGGATTTTGAAATCTGCCCTAAACTTAACCGGGAGCCAGTGTAAGGATTTAAGAACTGGAGTTATGTGTTCATATTTTCTTGTTCTTGTAATAATTCTTGCAGCCGCATTTTGGATTAACTGGAGACTGTATAGAGAACAGTTTGAACATCCAGTGAACACTGCATTGCAGTAGTCAATCCTACTAGAGATAAATGCATGAATTAATTTCTCAGAATCCTGTTTATTTAGAAAGTGCCTTAATTTCCTAACATTTTTAAGATGGAAGAAACATGTTTTGGACAACTTTGTAATATGTGCTTTAAATGACATGCTAGAATCAAAGATAACTCCTACATTTGGGGCTGATTCAGTAAAATTAATTGGGATTCCAACTGAGTTAAATGATGACAAAATATTGCTGTGATCAGCGTCATTCCCTCCAACAATTAACATCTCTGTTTTATCTGTATTTAAAGACAAGTAGTTCTCATTCATCCACTCCTTTAATTCACTAACACAACTAATTAAAGACAACATTGGAGAAACTTCATTTGATTTAAATGAAAGGTATAACTGGGTGTCATCTGCATACAAGTGAAAATTAACATTATGTTTCCTAATGAGAGATCCCAGTGGAAGCATGTAAAGTGAAAACAGTAAAGGTCCCAGTACTGAGCCCTGCGGGACACGATATTAAACTTCTGTGTAACCTGGAGCACCAAGAAAAAAGCACAGATAGAGTGGGGCATTGCTGAGAAACTTGGGTCCTTCCGCTGTGCCGGCCCTTTGTTTAGCCATGATGCTCAGTATTAAATGACCTCACTCTGGGACTGCACACACGTGGACAGGGTGATATACACTCACTGAGCAGATTGTTAGGTACCTCCTTACGCCTGCTTATCAATGTAGTTATCTGATCAGCCAATCATGTGGCAGCAGCGCAATGCATAAAATCAGGCAGACACAGGCCAGAAGCTTCAGTTCATGTTCAAGTCAAACACCCGAATGGGGAAAAATTGTGGTCTTGTGAAATTGTGGCATATGTGTTGGTGTTAGATGGGCTGCTTTGAGTGCTTCTGTAACTGCGGATCCCTTAGGATTTTCACACACAGCAGTCTCTAAAGTTTACTCAAAATGGTGGAATAAACAAAACACATCCAGTGAGTGGCAGTTCTGCAAGTGGAAATGCCTTGTTGATGAGAGAGGTCAGAGGAGAATGGCTAGGGTGGTTTGAGCTGACAGAAAGACTACGGTAACTCGGATATCCACTCTGTGCATGTGTGGTGATAAGATAAGCGTCCCGAAATCCACACCACATTGAATCTTTAGGCAGACAGGCTATACCAGCAGAAGATCACGCTGGATTCCACTCCTGTCAGCCAAAGACAGAAAGCTGAAGCTGCACAGGGCACAGACTCACCAAAATTGGACAGCTGAAGACTGGAAAATCATAGCCTGGTCTGATGAATCTCAATTTCTGCTGAGGCATACAGGTGGTATTGTTGGCAGTTGATGCCAGCAGCATGAAGCCATGCACCCAAGCTGCCTTGTGTCAACAGTCCAGGCTGGTGGTGTAATGGTGTGGGGAATGTTTTCTTGGCACATTTTATACCAATTAATCATCACTTGAATACAACTACCTATTTGATTTCATGACCACAGCTTACCTCAGTTTATCTCAAATTGGTTTCATGAACATGAAAATGAGCTCAGTGTCCTTCAGTGGTCTTCCCAGTCTTGGATCTGAATCCAGTAGAACCGCTTTGAGATGTGGTAGAATGGGATTTTCACAGCATGGATGTGTATATAACAAAAATAATGTCAACATGGACCAGAAACTCAAAGAAATATTCCCAGCATCTTGTGGAATCCATACTATGAAGTTCTAAAGCTGCTTTGGTGTCAAAGAAGGCCTACCCAGTATTGGTGTGGTGTACCTAAGAATTTGCTCAGTGAATGTATATCACAGACTGAATGATATGCTATTCTTCACTTTTATTCCTGTAACACCATCAGTCTCACGAAAATTTGGTGAGGCTCATAACAATAAAACATCAACTTAAATGGCCAACTTAAGGATAGCAGTGAGTGGCATTACCCAACAGCCTCAAACAGTTCATTTAATTGAAGGCAAGTAGACTAGGTGTTGATTGACGTGAGCCATTTACCAGATGGACAGAGATGAAACAGCAGGTGGGCAGGGAGCAACGATTCTGAAAAGACCCTAAATTTCAGTGTGGAGAAGCAGAGGGAATTCACAAAGAGCAAGTGACAACCAGTGATTTTGAAGGCAATGTACACCACTAACTGTCAATCTGCAGCTTCTAATATAATATATAATATAATATAATATAATATAATATAATATTGTTTTATCTTGGTAGAGTAATATATATTGCTTTACTTTCCCCTATTGTATTATTAATATGTAGCCTTAGAATGCCTAATCTCACAGACTTACCACTGTTTATAACTTAACCCCACCTTCTCTTCTATATCTATAACCTCAGGTAATTAGATGTAGTAAAAATGCAAGCAGGAGTTAAGTTACACATAAAATAATGTATTACTGATAATATTCATAAATAATAACAAAATGCAAAGTACATTTGAATACTGGCAACCATACAACCTGATGAAATGGTGATGTGTAACTCAGGTGGCACACAGACTTGTAGTTACTTAAAATGAATGTCTTTAGTTAAGGCATCATTGGTGCTCAGCTTTCAGCCCCATGTCTGTTCAATATGTCTGCTGAGCTGTGCTCTTCATTGTGTTGTCTTCATCAGTTCATGGTGAGATGGTCTTCATCAGTTGCTAGCAAGAGAGGTGCTTCTTTCATCATATGTTGGTTAGTAAGAGAGAGATTGTGAGGTTAAGCACGTACATTTATAGGTTTTCTGTCCAACCCCTACAGCCAATAGGACATCATGGTACTTAAAGGCCTCTGAAACAACCCAATTCCAAACAGCCATACCTCAGACCAATGGGGGAAATAGAACTTCTTAACACCTACCACCCCACCCCAAGACCATATGTTAAACATACTGGCTTCCTTTCGAGTGTTGAAAGACTTTAGCAGAGAAATACTCATCAAACTGGTTTAAGACACATCCCCCAAATCCTGTCATAAAATTAGTCGTAAACGGGGGGGTGGTGGTATGGCAAACACGAATCCCTCTCACCAAAGTAACACTAAATTACATTGCTTTGCTTAAATTACAAATAAAGACATACAAAACATTTATAAAGTTATATGCAAAATCTTACATCACAACAAATATAATATAATGTAATTGCTCATAGACTGTCTAATAATTAAACTCTAGTGCTAGAAACGGAGGGAGTTGGGTAACTCAAATCAGTGGTCATGTTGGATGAGAAGCAAAGACCCAGTTGAGCTTTTTTCTTTCACAGATCCACAGTCCCTCAGATTGCATGAAACACTGCAGAGTTTCCTCTTGTATGTCTAAGGGGTGCCCATTAAACTGACGGGACAACTGATTAGGTTAGTCTAATGTTACAGAACATCTGACAAACCGTGTTTTATTTTCACAAGCCCGTCCTGTCTCCTGGAATTTAATGAGCCAGTGCCGTCGGCCCTCTGCTGTCACCAGTGCTAAGAAGACGCTGCCCTTTTGTTTTGAAGAGAAGAACGCTTTTGTGCATGTCCTGCAGGGGACTTTCTCAATGTGACTGTGGCACAAATCAGAAGCAAACAAACACGGCACAGATGAAGCATTGGCTCTCTCCGCAGTCTCTTTGCTTGAAAATACATGTGTATAAGAAATGTCTGTACGGGAGAATCGTTAGGGTAGTCTGGGAACCCTGAAAGGGCTTCCACAGTATGCGTAGACAGTGGGTTATTTTCAGAGGTGTGGTGTTAACTAAAGCACATGGAGGTGGCTGCCACATTACAGAAGGATCCGGCATACACTTGTCTGTCATGTTTCATAGATTACCCATTTCATTGTATCTGTTATTCTTTTATAACCCTGATTAACTTCATCTTGAGTTGTAATAAGGGAAAGTGACAAAGACCACGAGATGAAGACAAGGTCACTAAACTAGGGGAGGTCAAGAACAGGAATTCTAATGACGCAGTGACAAAGCCCAATGTGAGAAATCAGGAGCAAAGTCGAAATAACAAAGCAGGTTGTGAACCAAAGGCCACACACATAACATTTTTAAAGCAAATTCACAGACACAGACAGAGATCATCATGTGGTGCCTGTTCTACCAGCAGTGAGAAAGGCCGATTAAGTGATAGGGGCCAGAGGATGACGTGTACTTGAATAACCGAGCAAGCATTTGTATCTGTAAAGTCAAAACAGTAAACGCAATTGTTATCAAAAGTAGAAGCAGAAATCGGGACCCAGCATCACTAAACTAAGGTCCCGTCCACACCACTAGATTTTCATTTAAAAACACAGTCATTAGTCTCCGCTTTCAGCTTTCATTGACACTACTCCAGTGATTTCAATCCCTGAACACAGAGACTGTGGACGGGCAAAAACACAGACTCCAATTGCACTCTGATTTATCTGTGCTTATTACGTAGCCCTTCCCTGATTGGATGCAGGTCATTCCAACATCTCATTCACTGATTGGTTACCTTTCACTGAAGAAAGCCATATTCTAACATTACAAACATAAAAAAACAACATAGTTGCTTTCCATGGCACCTGTTGTGTTGCTTACCTGTATGTGTCTGAATTATGGTTTTTACAGTTTGAATGCTGCATACGTGTGCAAAAGCCAACCGATTTACTGGTTTTGTGAAAAATTCCGTGGTCTGTGGCATTACCATCCCCTTCAAGGATTTTTGTGGTGATGGGTGCATGTCCATTGTAAGTGACCGTCTAATGCAAATGTATTTTCAAATGTAGTAAATGTCCAAATGCATTTTCGGTTGTTTTAGTGTGGACAGAGATGCCTTCACAAATGATGTGAAAGCACTAGTATGAGCAGAGATCAGAGACTCCTTATACATAAACTGTTAACAGAGAACAAATCACAAAGTTAAATGTTATATTTACAATATGATCTCATTTTCTGTTTCTAAATGTGTTGGTACAAATGAAATCAGGATGTCCTATTATGTAAAGCGTATTTGGGGCTTGACATAAAACTTAAATCAAAGGTGTGTTTCTGGAGTATACCATTCATCTAAATCAGGGGTCTCCAAACTTTTTAGCCCGAGGGCCGCATTAACTATCAAACAGCAGTTTAGGGGCCGACTACACACTCGAGGTCCAAATAAAAAAGAATCAAAACATAGATGTTGTTTTAAATTATTTATTTAATATTATTTTATTCCGTTATTATGTAATAACACATTGATACACTACACATGAACACCTGTATTAGTGGGAATGGTGAAATTGTTTCCTGGAAGCCAAAATAGCAGACATTTCTGGCTTTAGATTTGATGTCCCTAACATCGACAGCGACCTGAGATTATCATCAGACAAGTTGTTCTTCACGTATTTCATTTTTGAAATTGTTTGTTCACACAAGTATGTTGTTCCAAAGATTGAAAGGTATCTTGATGCAAAAGTTTTGACATTAGGAAAGTCTTCCTTGGGCAAAAACTGTTAAAAACCCATCAGTCCTTCTTTGAACTTGTCCCTAAGGAAGTCATTTGCTTGCAACTCAATGACCTCCAGCTGCAGTTCATCTGGGCAACTGGCCACATCTGCTTCAAATGGGGTTTGAAACAGTCTCACTTCTTCTGCCTTTGAATCCAAGTCAGAAAACCGCTCCTGAAACTGCAGCTGGAGGTCTTTGATGATCTCGCATGCAAATGACGTGGGGAACTTAGCTGTTGCTTCAGCCATGAAGACCTTGCACTGCTGAAAGTGCGTCAAGTTGTTGGCCTGTACTTGTTCCAAAAACAAGACAAGTTTAGATCTGAAGGCCTTTAGGTGGGTGTATAGATCAGAAACTAGATTTTTATCTCCTTGTAGTTTTAGGTTCAGAAAATTTAAATGACTAGTTATGTCTGCAGCAAAGGCCAATTTCCATACCCACTCTTCATCAGATAGTAATGGCTGTGGCTTGCCTTTACTTTCCAGGAAGTCACCTATTTCCTTTCTTAATTCAAATACTCTGCTCATAACTTTCTCACAACGTAGCCATCTTACTGCTGTGTAATATAGTAAATCTTGCGATTCTGTGTCAGTATCTTTCAACATGTCTCTGAACTGTCTATGGTTGAGCCCATGTGACCTTATTAAATTCACCATCTTCACCACAGGATTCAGTACACTGCCAATGTCCACATATTTAGCACACAAAGCTTGCTGGTGAATAATACAGTGCAGGAACATTGGTTGTGGTATGTTTTTCTCATTACACATCTGCTTCACTTGTCCAACCAAGCCTTTCTTTATGCTACTCATGTTCTTTCCTCCATCAACAGTCAGGCAACTGAGGTTAGTCCAGTCCAAGTTATAATCAGCAAATGTTTTTTTCAATTCATTGAATATATCCTCTCCGGTAACAGTGCCATACATGCTAAGTAGGGAAGCCAGCTCTTGTGTTATGTTCATGTCTTCATCCACACCTCTAATGAACACAAGCAGTTGAGAGGTGGAACAGCTGTCCAGCGATTCATCCATTGCAATTAAAAAACGGCAAAACTTGCTTGCATTTTTCGCTATTTGAGTCACAATGTTTTCACCCATGTCTGCAACACGGCGGGCAATGGTATTTGCACCCAAAGCTACATTTTTAAATTGTTTCGACTTTTCTGGGCAAAGTTCCTCAGCCACCTCCAACAAACATTCCTTCACTACTTCACCATCTGTAAACGGTTTGTGACTTTTTGCCAGGACGTAGGCAACTTTATAACTGGTCTTAGTTAAGGATTCATTTTCATTTGAGGATTTACTGAACAATGCCCTCTGAGATGTGAGTTGATTTTGTAATTTAGAAAATTTTTCGGCACAAACTTTGCCCTCAAACTGTGCATATTTCTCCTGATGTTTGCTTCGATGATGACGGCGCAGGTTGTATTCTTTCATCACAGCCACGGTTTCGTTGCAAATCACACACAATACTTTCCCGCCGGATTTGATGAAGAGGTATTTCAAACTCCATTCTTCTTGAAATTGCCGACACTCATCGTCTATTTTTCTTTTCCTCTTCTCGGCCATCGTTGGGCACTAAAATAAAGTGACTTCAACATGAATAAATAGTGAAATGGAAAGTATCTTGCACACAATATCGCTCAAAAAACCTGATTATGCAAACTAATTTCATCGCAATTATAGCTGCAAATGACCCGAAACAATTTTTAAAAATTCTTATGATTTCTTAAGTTAAACTTACCTTAATATATTGTCTGCAAATATTTCCACTTATGGTAGAGAGATTGTTGCTTTTAATGTTTCCTCTTCAGAATATTCGGAAAATTCTCGTTAAACTAACAACATTCCCAATACTTTATACACACTGGTAAGTAATTACGCGAAGGAAATTATCACTAAATAAAATAGAGTGCAACATGTTTCGCAATTAGACGCTAACTGACATCAACACCTCCTCATTGCAGCAGTCAACCGCAACTGGCAAACTGTGATCAAAATAATCAAGTCTCGAACAAGCAGCAAACCATTTAAAAACTCTGCCACTAGATGGCGTTATATCATCTCATTGACTGTGAACAGAAGTAGAAAAAGTAAGCAGCGAATAAGGTTTTGCAATGTAGTGATCGGTTGAAAAACATAACACACTACTGCACGCCTCTATTTTAATTCGGTAAAAACGTGACGTCCACGTAAGTGGCAGCTGATCTTGGCAGGATACACGTAAATTTCTGTAATTTTTTTCCGTAGATAAAAAAGTCTCCACGGCCCGGATGAGAGGGCCTCGCGGGCCGCATCTGGCCCCTGGGCCGTAGTTTGGAGACCCCTGATCTAAATGGTTGGTGAAAATCAAAATGTATTCAAATGTGTTATGCAAATGAATCTGATTAAAGGAGGTACTCTGTATGATTAATTCAGCCTGCCATCCTGCATTAACAACAGCACGTGGGACTCCACATGTAGGTGAAAAAAAGGATGTCCATGTTTGAAATTAATTTACAGCGATGACTTAAGATTCTTCTTTATTTACTAAGTATTTTCCGCAATCTGTTTCAACCTCACAGTAATCCCCGGGCACTTTAAGAGGGCCTGTTCCTACACAAGCACTCTTAGCATATGCCATATTACCAGCCATGTAGTATCCTGGAAGAATACTGCAGACTTCTCATAATGGTGCCATGTTGTTATTCTCTCTCTTTCTGTAGTATTCATGAAGTGTTCTTCTAAAAACACAGGGATTAGTAGGCCCTGTCATTCCAGATGTTTCTCTGTTTGCTAATGCTAATTGCTGTCTCTCTCTCTGTTGCCCTGAATTGTCCCTTCCCCTCTTCGAGTCCAATCCTACCCTCTAACAACCCTCATAAATTTCTAAGAGTTTTTTGCTAAATGTGCTTTGACTAACTCTGGATGTTCAATAGCCCCAGAGTCCAGATGGCCCAAAAGATGTTAAAGTTACGATGATTGGTGACATCAAGCTGACCCAATGTGACTAGGTGTGGCAGTGAGAGTGAGTGTGCCCAGTCCAGCCAGGATTCATTCATGCTTTGGAGAATGAATATAAATTATTAAACTGTGACATGCAGGCTTTTGTTTTTATCCTTGCTCCTTAACTGACTTGCTTTTCAAGATTTTGTCCATTGACTCGTTTCTGTTGCATTTCACATGCTCAGACGTCGGTTCAACTCCTGATCTGTCCTACCTCAGAGAAGCGAGTTCAGGGTTAGTTGCATCATCTCTGTCTGTGCTCATCAGCAAGTGATTATTATCAGAAATGCTTAGAACAGAATAAGGGAGTCGAATCCTCACCGTCAGGAACCATCACCATTAGCAGTTTCCAAAAGACGTGGTGCGCACTTTTAGGTATTTCTGAACTGATAAGCTAAATGAGCTGAATTATTTGAGGAATGATTTAAAGGCCAGCAGACATGGCCAGAATTTGGAAGCACATTGCTGCCGTGACTTTCAGCTCGGAAGTGTCATGGTGTGACTGTCCCCATCTGCTGCTTTATGGTTCTGATACCCCACCATCAGTTAAGTGCCTTCAAAAATGGAAATCTGCACAAATGCCGAGGCATACAAGGAAAGGCTGTGGTGTTTGTTGAGAGTTTCTTTCACCTCCACATTTTTATGGCCCCCTTTAGTTCAGTCTGGCAGCTTCTTTTTCATCTGGGGGCACATTACTTTACAGTGGTACGAATTTACAAGTGGGCAGATTTTGACCCAATTAAAACGCCCTTTTCTGCGTCACATTTTCTGCACCTCTCGTTTCTTGTTAGCAGCGGCTTGCACCTCATTTGGCGCATTCCCACTTACCCCAAGATCCTCGGCACACTCAGGAAGAAAGAGACAGCAACGTGATAATAAGAGGGCGTCAAGCTGTGCCATGCAATTGCCTTGTCTTTTTTGAAGCATTAAATGAGAATGCTAGGCGAAGCAGACAGTAAGCAGCTTATCTGCGATGACACTTGGCTGCGGCCTATCCAGTGGCATGCAGCCTGACTGGTGGGGATGACCCAGCAATTACAAACTCTTGTAGACTCATGAGAAGAGGAATCAGTAGTGGGCCCCCCAACTGTGAGATTCTGCAAACGCTGCACTTGTTTGATGCTGACGGACGTCAAAAACATGCAGCAAAAAATCAGTGTTAACACTTAAAGGGCAGAGATGGAAGCCCAGTTTAAATGTATCCAACTTTAGCAGTCTTAGTTCATTCAGGACTGGCAGTATTGCTGTGTAGCTTCTCCTCTAATTTATTCTGTCATTTTCTCCCCCTGCTTTGTCCTGGAGCCTTTCCAAGAAAGAGTGGGCACAAGGCAGACACACACTGGGTGCAGTGCCAGTCCTTTGAGGTGCACACAATGGCACACAATGGATGAATTCAGAGTCAGTGATCAGCCTAACAGATTTACACTGTGGTAGCAGGGAACCAGTTATGGGAAGAACATGTGAACTCCACACAGAGGGCTTCCTGTTATGAATGAATCCGGGATCCAAGCTAAGTGGGACATCAGCGCTTCCTGCTGTGCTGTACGCCACTCTGGGATCCCCTAATTTCTTTAAAGCATTCTGTGGTAAGACGAGTATGGGTGACGTTGTTGTTCATATATTAGAAGGAAATTGGTTAAGGATGATAGTTGGTAGGAGAGGGAGCAGGATGAAGGAAAGGGTGGCATCAGTCTGGCTTGGTATCTGTTGAAACAGCGATTCTTAATATATGGGTCGCACGATGTCTGTGCTTGGGTCATGGATTACAACAGGACGAGAAAGGGTCGCAAACGGTTTATGAAGTGCCTTAAGATGGGTTGCCGCTTGACGATTGGTGACAGTTCTGCAAGGGGGTTGGATTCCATGGTTGGTGCTCAAGCAGCATTTGAGGGGTGCGGAAACAAACAGAAGGCAAAATTGGAATGGGAGAAATAAAATGTTAAGAACCACCAAGCTAAAGAGCTGGACCAGGTGCTGCGAAGGCTCCATGTTGTGGCTGTGCTCTCATCAGCTCCACCGCTCAGGGGTAAGCTGGTCAGAGTTATCATCACGTGTTCAGAGTCTGGTAGAATGCTAATCAACACGCAGCATGTCGCCACACTACAGCACACGATCAGTAAGTCCTCACCTCAGAACATCTTTCTTACCTGTTAGCCGTGTGGCTGGCGATGGCGGCCGTGAGGCTTTTCATCGTATTACTGTTTGTGTGGATTTCCTCCTGTAGTTTAAAGACATGCAGTGACGCTGACTGGCCATGAGAGTGACTTTTGACTCAACGTCATTCCGCCAAAGGCCGGCTACTCCTAGAAGAGGCTTCAAGTGATTCTGACCAAGACAAGCATGTGAATGAAATGGTGTAGGCCTGTTAGACATAAAGGTTCAGAGAGTTGTTTCTGGTGCCATGATTAGTGGGTATAAAGACATCTGTGTTCTTTATCTCAAAATCTCAGAACATATAGTGGTGTGCAAAAGAATTCAATCCCCTTGAATGTCATCCTAATTATCTGCATGACTAAAGATTTGTGCACATATTTATTCATTTAGTATTTTATTGTGAACTCTTATGCTGTGACAAAACATTTCCAAAGTCAAAATAATCAATTTTCTGTAGATACAGTATTTACTATAACTGAAGAAGAACATCTCAAAAGTTAGTGTTTGCATAAGTATTTAAACCTCTGTGCTTTGGAAGCTCTAGATTTACACAAATGACAAATTAATCACAAAGGTAACAGTCATTTGACCGTAATCAAACATAATAAGGCACTACTTGTGAGTCCTTTATATCTCTCTAGATATTAAAAGCACCCTTTGTAGGGCCATAGCCATTATTGGACAATCACTGAAAAAATGAAGACAATGGAGCATTCTGCTGATGTCAGAAACAAAGTCACTGAAAGGCACAAGGCAGGAAATGGCTACAGAAATATCGAAGAGTTTGAATTGCTTGTTAAGCTCCATCATCAAAAAGTAGAAAGTTCGTCGCAGGACCTTACTAGAACAGGCTGTCTTTCAAAACTAAACATCACAGCAAGACGTCGACTGGTGAGAGAGGCCACTAAAAATCCAACTGTCACTCTCAGAAGTCTGCAGAGCTCTTTGGCTGAAACTGGAGTGAAGGTGTGTGGGCCTCTGCAGGAGCGTAGCAGGGAAGAAGCCATTCCCTAAGAAGGTCCACATTAAAGCACTTATGGCATTTACTATAAAGCATGAAAAATGCCCAGTTAAGATGTGGGAGAAGGTTTTATGGGCAGACGAGACCAAAATAGAACTTTTTTGGCCAGACTTTGAAGAGGTATGTGTGGAGTAAAACTAACACTGCCCGTGCCTCATGAAACAGCATACCTACAGTGAAATATGGTGGTGGCAGCATCATGCTAGTCCTGGGAGTCTTGTCAGAGTTGAAGTGACAATGGATGGACACAAATACTACACAATATTGCAGGAGAATGTGTTCCAGTCTGCTATGAACCTACGGCTTGGTAGAAGATTCATCTTTCAACATGGCAGTGACCCCTAAGCATGAGGCCAAAACGACACTGGAATGCCTCAAAACCAGAAAGGTGAATGTTTAGGAACGGCCAAGTCAAGGCCCTGATCTTAACCCTATTGAGAATCTGGGGTGCTATTTGAAAACTGCTGTCCAGAGGCGCCATTCCACCAACCTAGAGAATTTCTATACATTTTTCTGAGAAGAATTGGGCAGTTCACTCCTGAACAATGTGCAAAACTGGGACATACTTACCTAAAAAGAATTAGGGCTATTGTTGTAGCAAACGGCTTCTCGACAAAGTGTGAAGGTGTAGGGCTTGAATACTTATGCAAACACTAAACTTGGAGTTTTTCTCCTTCAGTTAAATATCTACAGAGAATAGATATTTAAATAGAATATTAGAGAATATTAAACCCAGAAGGCCTACACCATTTCATTCACCCGCTTGTCTTGGTCAGAATCACTAGAAGCCTCTTCTAGGAGCACTTGACCTTTCGTGGAGTGGCATTTTTGCACGCCACTGTATTTGTCATTTCCCAACAGAATGAAGACATTTTTCTGAAAGTATTGATATTATATGTACTGTGTATGGTGGAAAACTGACTACTTCAGAGCTCTATAAAGCGGAGGTTTGCTTTTCCTGGCAGGTCACATTGAGGCATTGAAGACGGTCAGCAGCGGTCAGGTGCTGCTCAGTGCTGGACGTAGAAGATCCGCTCTGATTTAAAGAACTGCTTTATTTTAGGTGCTTTTAAGGTGGCAGTGATTATTGTTTCCTTAAAAATCCACGAATAACAAGAAGCGCTGAGCCTCCACATCGAAGCTTCACTTAAAGCAGTGCATCCATGTGGAAGGGAAGCCTAATAGTCAGAGGAAGAGGCACAAATTAACAGTCATTGCTGCCAGTTTCAGGGGTTGCATCCCAAGGACGGCAGCAGAATCGCCTCTGTAAATATCCAGTCCTGACAATTTCACTAATCTTATTAGATTTTAATTATATGAAAGGCTGCCGGGGCATCCCCTTTGCGACTGTTATTCGAGTGCCCGTTTAAGCACATTAGCTTTTAAGATGAGAGTTTGCCGGTGGTTGACATGCTCACTGGAGGAGCCTTGCTGCACAAGTAGACTGCGCTCGAGTCCTTGAAGCGGCCATGTCGTTTGAAGCCAGGGGTTGGCAGCAGTTCCTCAAGCCTGCTGTCAGATTCTGTCTGGCCAGCAGTCGTGTGCCAGTGGGATTAAGAACCATAGTCATGTGGAGCTGGCATTCACAAGTCAGGAGTACAGATAGTTAAGAAAGTGTGGATCTTCCTTCACCCTCCATTAAGCAGCAGTCCTCTGACTCACAGAGATGGCACAGATGTATAAGGAACAGCCTGTGAGGTGACCTGACACAGGCATAGGGCGTGGAGACGAGTGTCCACTGATCCCTTTTTCCATCCATCCGTCCTTTTGCTCGCTGTGGGGATTAGTGGAAGTGCACAGCTTGCAAGGTAAGAAGATCAGTTATAAGATCTGGTCTACATGTTATAGTTTCTGCCCAGTGACTTGCATTCTTCTGGTGCCAATCCATATGCCAACCATCCATATGGTTTACCAGCATTTCCCAACCTGTGTGCCATGGCAGCATTGCAGACCCCCAGTTGAAATTCTGCCCCACCCTGAACCACCCCAACGCTCAGGCTTGATTCACAGTGGCAGCATCACAGGTGGATTGTGGTGGATCCTGGATGACCTCCCTAAACCCCTGCCCTGATTATTGTGGTTGATTCATCAAGGAGGAGAAGCATTGATCATCATGCTTGATTCATCCAATTATCTGGTAACCCTCTGCCGCAACCCTGAAACATCATGCTAAATTCACAGGGTGCAAAGCTCCCCCGATGATGATGCTAAATTTACAGAAGGGAACCCTACCACTGGTGTCATGTGAAAAACTGGGTTTTGATGCCACAAAGGTTGGGTAGCGCTGTTCTACTGTATATTAACGTATTCCAGCTCAGGGTTGTGGCCTACACTGAGTATTTGAATGTTTCCATTATTACTACCCTGCAGTACTTTAATGTCTTAGTAGTGAAACATGCAGGCCTAAGATAAAAGTGGTTCATGTACAGTAGAGCAGGCTGAAGTTGTCCATTTTGACGACACATTCTTCTGTTTTCACCATGAACGTGTGCAGCTTGGCAGTGACCACACTGGTGACGTTACTGTCCTAAGTGGTGCATGTCTGTCGGCATGCGTTTCTCTCTTGTTCTCGTTATTGCATTTTGCATCCTGGATTTTCTTCTGTAGGCCTGTGAGCCTCTATGTCTGCCTGCTTCTCAATTACTGTATCTGAAGCAGCTTCTGTGATGTGCTTGATGCTCAGTAGATTTTGCTGCTCTTCTCTTTCCTTCTTCCTATTAGAGAATTCTTTGTCACTTTCAAAACGCAATAAACACAATACTTATACTCATATACTGTGTCCTGGGGGATTATCAATAGATGAGCTTCCAGGGACTGTGCTGTAAATACAATACATTTTTCTGTCCACCAATAATGTGGTTACCAGGTTGCTGCAACCTAAAAGTTTTTTTAATGTCCAGAAAATAGAAGACTGTATTCAGGATTACTTTTTCCTTGTGTGTGTGTGCTAGTGTGTCATCTTCGTCACTTCATAATCTTCTGTGATGTGTTTCACATGCATTCATTTCTCCGTCTGTGTCATTTTTGCATTCTGTATCCTGCACATCATCAGCCTCTATGATTGGCTTGATGCTCAGCAGACGTTGCTCGTGTTCTTTGGCTTTCCACCATGTCACTTTGTTTTCTGATCACTTTGCTGTAATAAATCCATGAGTGTCATGATTTGGTTTTCTTGTTGGTTCTTTTGGCTCATTTGTATACTAAATGGTAATATCTTGTACTTGAATTGGGGGCTTTTGAGATCAAGGATTCTTTTCGTGTCATCATTTACTCTATTTTCCTAATGGTTTAGATTGTGTTTACTTTTCTAACGTCTTGGACACCATCTTAGGTCCTTTGATCTCCGCCATTTTGAGTACATGTTGTTAGGTCCAGGCGGCACGGTGGCGCAGTGGGTAGCGCTGCTGCCTCGCAGTTAGGAGGCCCGGGTTCACTTCCTGGGTCCTCCCTGCGTGGAGTTGCATGTTCTTCCCGTGTCTGCGTGGGTTTCCTCCGGGTACTCCGGTTTCCTCCCACAGTCCAAAGACATGCAGGTTAGGTGGATTGGCGATTCTAAATTGTCCCTAATGTGTGCTTGGTGTGTGGGTGTGGGTGTGTGTGTCCTGCAGTGGGTTGGCGCCCTGCCCGGGATTGGTTCCTGCCTTGTGCACTGTGTTGGCTGGGATTGGCTCCAGGAGATCCTCAGCGGGTTGGAAAATGGATGGATGGATGTTGTTAGGTCCGCCTCCTGTGACTCTAAGGGCGTGGCCTCAGCGGTGGGACCAGTTTATAATCGGAGCGATGAGATAAAAGGTTGGCTGGGGGTTCTCTTCCTTACCTGATCTGTGAATACCAAAAAAACTTCAAAAACCTTTACAGGAGTACAAGTCACAGGAGGTTCTGCTCAAGCTTTATAACACACTGGTGAGGCTTCATCTGGAGTGCTGTGTGCAGTTTTGGTCTCCAGGCTACAAAGAGGACAGTGCTAGAACAAGTCCAGAGAAGAGCAACTAGGCTGAGTCCAGGGCTACAGGGGGTGAATTATGAGGAAAGATTAAAAGAGCTGAGTCTTTTCCGTTTAAGCAAAAGAAGATTAAGAGGTGACATGATTGAAGTGTTTAAAATTATGAAGGGAATTAGTCCAGTGGATCAAGATGGTGACTTTAAAATGAGTTCATTGAGAACACGGGGACACAGTTAGAAACTTGTTAAGGGTAAATTTCGCACAAACATTAGGAAGTTTTTCTTTACACAGAGGACTACAGACTCATGGAGTAAGCTGCAGGTAGTGTGGTAGACAGTAGGACTTCATGGACTTTCAAAACTCGACTTGATGTTTTTTGTGAACTTAGTGGATAGGACTGGTGAGCTTTGCTGGACTGAATGGCCTGTTCTCCTCTAGATCATTCTAATATCCTTTTCACAAATTTTGTTCGATTTCGACCTCTTTGCTTGTACCTGTTGACTAGGAATTTTGTCTCAAGCTTTGGCTTTGTTTGAAATTTTTGATATCCCAGATTGGACCCTTTTTTGCTGTCTTTACTCCCAGTTTTGCTCAAAATTTGGCAATCGGAACAGCGCATTGAGGTCAGTGATGCTACCTCACGTGTTTATTGAAATCCCAGTAGATATTGGGTCATAAGTTGTCGATCAGGACCAGGATCAAGGCTCTAGTCGCAGACCTTAGCATTTTATATATATATATACCAGTAACGGCGCACTGCACGTTAACGTGCAGTGAATACACTTGACTTTATAGGCATTCATAGTGTTCGTCCTCTTTCTCTGTATATTTAGCATGTGTTTGCTCAAAGGTTGATGCGCTTGCTGCTTCCTGAGCAGATCTTCTTTTCTCAGCCCTAGCAGCCCGCTTCTTCTCTTCTTTCATTGGCATCTTTTCACGTTAAAACTAATTAAGTCAGTGTTTGTGTTTCAATTACTTAGTACGTTTTCTTTAATTTTTCACTTAAGCTGGCACTCAAGTCTTCAATCTGCCTCAATAATGATTTAAGATATGAAGAGGTAGGGGAAGTGACGGCGAAGATGGTAGAGATAAGAACGGCGCCCGTAAGCATGCGCCGCACTGCCGCCCTTCTGGCCACTGCCGAGAGTTGATTCTACAATAAAATAAAATAAAAATAAAAAGAGGAATAACCTTGGAGGTTAATCATCACCCCAAAAGCGGATAGTAGAGTCACGTAGTATTTGTGTACCACATTTCAGGTCAATAGGTCAAATGGTTTGTGAGCGACAGGTGATTTAAAACCCTGGACAGACAAACGGACAGCCACAGTAGCGTATTTTATATATAAAGATAAATAATTTGGAGTGATAAAAAGGAAATCCCACCTGTAGTAGCCCTGATTTTGCTGGAGTTTTTGGGAATTTCTCTGGGAGCATAAAGGTTAGCAATTAAATCAAAGGGATAAATCTATGGGGGTCTGCCCTTGAAAGCAGGTGTCTGCCCAGTCACTTTCTTCCTCATGTTCCATCAAGCCTGGCATCCATTTTTGTAGCCACATGTTGCATTCCAGAGTTGTGGCGGTCACACCAATCACTTATCATTATTCTTCAACCCTTCCATCGGATTCCTGGAGCTTGGACAGGGGGCTTCCCTATCACGGTGCACTTTCACGCACACACAGACAAGGCCAGTTAAATATTTCCATTTTGCCCAATCTGGATGTGTTGGGGATGTGGAAAAAAATGTAAAATTCAAGCCTACATGAGGAGGACGGGCAAAGTCCATGCAGACAGCAACCAGATTTGGAATTTAAAGTGAGGACGCTGGACTCGTGAGCCAGCAGCACTAAACGCTGTGTTACCATAAATCATTTTAAACTAACGTGCTGGTCATTTTTCAGAAATCTTTAAGTTGGTGCAGAATGATAGGACTGTAACTTTTTAACTTTTTTGCTTCTAGTAAAAAATGTCCTTATTTGTATGCATCCCTGGGAAGTGATGCAAGACCAAGCGTGAAAATCTTTATCTCATTGAATTAATTCTTAAACAGTAAATGCAAGAAACTGTGACTTAAATCTCATATAAAAAGGCAAAGTGTTGCTTGCTTTACGCACTTAATAAAATGGGCTCGGAGTTCCCTTTTGACGTTGACTCCTTTTTTACTGCTGTGACGGAGGAGGGCGACGTCCACAGCCTTCTGTCTCAGCAGCGGACAGTGAAAACGTTTTAATGAAGGGTCAAGAGACGGAGCTGCTATGTCTCAGCTAGAGTCCTCCCCCGGCAGGGGTTCACGTGCACGTCTGACGTCTTTTGTTCAGTTTTGAGTGGACCATTCTTTATTTTTGGGTTTGTTTGTGTATATCAGCTGCCTTTGTTATGTTGCATGTGTTTTGTGCCCCCCGCCAGCCCTATAAATGCAGAGTTCATTGTGAATGCGCTCTGGAGTTGGCGAGTTATCTGTATTTTGCTCTACTTATGCCCTTTGTGTATTTTAACACTTTGACCTCCTTGCTGCTTTTTCGACCGCTCTTTTTGGATTCTGCTTGGATTACGTTGTACAGAAAATTCCATTTTGCCCCTCTGGTTTTATGGATTATTTTTTTATTGACTGCACTGCACTTTTTGCACTTTGCTGTTTTGAACCTCTGGATTCTTAAACAAAAGCAGTAGCACTTTTTACATCCCACTCTTGCTTGTTTGTGTCCTCTTTGCACTGGCTTGTCCCAGTCATGACTATTGATGGCACCAGGTTCAAGGATGATGTAGCAGCTGTAGCCACCCTGGACAGTCACAGATATTCATAAAACCATAATCCCTTTAGATAAGTGCACAAAAAAAGAAAGAAGAGTGTAATCATAATCTTAATTTAAAAATAGGACCGTGACAGAAAATCAACAGTAATGAATGAAGAAGAGAAAAGATTGTTCTTTAATACTGCCGCAAGAAAGAAAGAAAAACAGGTAGAAGATGGTGGATTTCTCCAGGGTGCCACTATACGCTTATGCTGCGCAGTTTAAGGTGCACTGAATGCTAGCCACTGCTAACAAGTAGATAATACTGCAGCCATTGGCTGCGTCCCAATTTATTTTCATAATCTCTAGAAAATTCAGCAGGGATCAGGAGCAAACAAAAAAATCATCAAGTGGGGCACATTGGCGTCATACTGCTTTGTCGGAGCTGTGCAGTGTGATAGTGCAGTGCCAGGGCGGATTTGCATCATTGAACATTTTTAACATATTTTTAAAAAGCTATAGATATGAACAATGGCAGACCATTACATTTCTGAATGTATTTTTATCTTCCAGGAAATTCAATTTTTCATGTGTTAATGCTGCCCGGGACTAATACAGTTCATGCTGGGATGTAAAAGTAAATCTTGGCAGTGCTCGACAGTGAAGAGATGTCTTGGGACCACCTACTTGGTGGGCCCTGTGCCGGAATTATCACACAGACTTGCACAGATCTCAACCACCACAGAACATTGAATTTAGTGACTAGGGAAACACAAGAAAAATGGGGTGAGCCTCCTCACTGTCCAGTCAGCCACAGACTGGAGTATGTTTATGTTATGTGGAGTGACATCTGTGTTACACGCCTAAGCACACCTTCTGTGGTGGGAGGTTGCATGCACCTGCCAATATGTACTTGAGGGAGTTGTGTCCCATTGGTAAGAACTGCAAAACAAACCTAGCCCGGCGTACAGGAAGCTTTGCACGTGTACTTTATGGTTCACATGGCTGCATACTGTCATTTTTATTTGCTCATAAGGAGAAGACTGAGCTCTTCCACCATCTTCGGATAGCTCATCATGTCATCCATTTGTAGTAGCGCCACATCTTTGCTGGGGGTAGGCTTTCCTGCCCGGTATGTCTGCTTACTGAATCCCCTTTGTTAATGTTCCTGACTTGTAAAGAAATAAAAATGGCCTCAGGTCCTGTATGACAGTGAATGAGAATGGTGTGCAGACTGTCTACATTAGTAGAGGACGCTGTGCATTTATGTAGTTTGCTTCAAGGTCATCATATTATTATTCAGATTCCTTATGCACATTTTCAATCTACATGTGTTTTTGTCTAGTCTATTGCATTTTCTATGGTGTCATTATGGCACTATTTTAGGGCTGGTGTTTATGTTAGGTGCCACAGTTTCTACTTATTGTTTCATGGATGTAGCAATTTGTTTTCAGTTGCAATTCCTAACTCTAGCTACGCGTTCACAAGTATTGCAATGCGTGTTTTCATTGTTCATCATTATTTAGCTTTGGGGTTTCCTGCTTTTCGAAACCTTTTGAAAAAGTGTATTTTCTGTTTCTGAACTTCAGCTTCTATTTTTTTTACTTTGACTCTAATGCTTTTTTGGGTATTGAATTTCAGTATTTCTAACAACTTTGTGGTCCTCTAAATCCTTGTTTGTACCAGACCATGATTCTGCTCCATCCTTTCAAGGTATTTAATCTACTGGTCTTTAAATTCTCCACTTTCTGGCACTTAATACAACTCTACAAATGATTAGTGAGATCCCTTTGAGAAGAAGGCCACTAGCTGATTGGAGCAGCAGTGGAAGGCGTTCTTCATAAAACCGGAAGATGACTTAAGAGGATTGAGATTTGTTTTGAAGAAGCAGATGTGACAGCTTGCAGAGAGAGAAGCTGCACGAATGCAGTGACCGATCCCTAGAATAAACATTTATCTATTGTTGCTGTATTGTTTGGTCAGTGATCAAGGCAAACAAAAAAGTGAGCTCACTGGAAAAAGAGACGGGCCTGTGAAGAACACTGGGAGCTTTTTATTCTGGCTGCACAGGATGGCAGCAGTTAAAAGTATGAGGAAATCAGAAAATTGATTACAATTGTAATAATACGCCAAGGTCCTAACTGTGTAAGATAAAATCTTAGATCGATAAGCAGAATGCAAGAGTTGAAAACCAGAATATTTCATGTACTCTAAACCAAAATGTACAACATAAATCAAGGTCAAAGAACTGAAAAGAATTTGTAACCAGAGATATCTTAACACCTTGCTGAAGGTGGGTGAGTTTAAATTGTTGAGAAGAAGAGAGTACAGGCAGGGTGGAATGGGTGGAGAAGAGTGTCAGGAGTAATTTGTGACGGACGGGTATCAGCAAGAGTGAAAGGGAAGGTCTGCAGGACGTTAGAGAGACCAGTTATGTTATATGGGTTGGAGACAGTGGCATTGACCAGAAAGCAGAAGACAGAGCTGGAGGTGGCAGAGTTAAAGATGCTAAGATTTGCACTGCGTGTGGCGAGGATAGATAGGATTAGAGGGTCAGCTCAGGTTGGACAGTTTAGAGACAATGCTAGAGAGGCGAGATTGCGTTGGTTTGGACATGTGCAGAGGAGAGATGCTGGGTATATTGGGAGAAGGATGCTAAGGATAGAGCTGCCAGGGAAGAGGAAAAGAGGAAGGCCTAAGAGAAGGTTTATGGATGTGGTGAGAAAGGACATGAAGGTGATGGGTGTAACAGAACAAGATGCAGAGGACAGAAAGATATGGAGCAAGGTGATCTGCTTGGCAACCCCTAACGGGAGCAGCCAGAAGAAGAGGAAGAAGAGAATATCTTACCATAGCAGTAAACAGGTACATTCCATAACTCTAAAGACGTGTTGTACTCCGACTCACACAGGGGAGACTATGTGAGATCTAATCCAGGTCTTTATAATCTTCAAAGTATTGATAAAGCAGGTCCAGCTGAATTCTTTAAACTGAATGTGGAGCAGATACTTGAGGACATTGGTGGAATTTAAGGGGATTGAATCCATTTAGGACTGAAGCCAGGAAGCATTCTTTACATGAAGAGTTGTGGAAATTGGAAACAAACTATCAAGACATACAGTCAAAGGATGAGCAATGGAGGAGCAATTGAGAGAGCTTAGCTATTAGATAAACAAACAAGCACAATGGACTGAATGGTTTTCTCTAGTTTGTCCAATGTCTTATGCTCTAACAATAATAATGCAAGGGTTTTTTCTTTTTATTTAGATTTATCTACAAACCTGGAGAGTTAGGAAATGTATGATGCTGACCATTACATGGTCACAGGAAAGACATTACATGTCACCCACTCTTGATCATCCAGGCTAGCGACAGCCTGGCAACCCTACATCTCAAACAGCAAGTAATACCGGCACCCATGATAAAAACAAAATGGCGCCTGGGAAGATGTTTTATATCACAAAAATGATCTGACCATTTGATTCCTTGATCTCTAAAAATCATAGAATGATATCTATATTATTATTTGAGGCAGAAGAAAAGCCTGAAAAAAAAATATAATGCAAGTCCGGGTCACGAAACTTTGCCCATAGGACTTTATTGCTTTTTCTGTCTGCCGATCATCCTGCACTCTGCAAGGCAAACTTTACTCTGCAGACATTTGCTGTTATTCCTTGGAGGAATCCTGAGTTCATTCTGGACTGTAAGTAAGGTGTAGTAGTTGTGGTGCTGTTAATATTGTTGGTGTTAGTGTGGCATTGCGAGATATTAGTGCTCGGTTGGTTATTTTTATATTGGTTCTTGTACCCCTTTCATTAATACTCCTTATTACTTTTTGCCTCATGCAGTCTTGGCAGTGAACTTTTTTGTACTGAAAAGTGTTTGATGGTGGCCTGTACCCTGTAAAAAATAATAAGTGCCCAAGGCAGAGTTATCCATCCAAAAATATGCCACAGTTTGTTTTACATTATTTGTTTGCAGCCCTCCAGATTGCTTCATTTTCCCTTCAGCCACCTCTTCAGCTTATTCACTGTAAATATTGTTTTAAATTTCAGCATCCAAAGTGTTTTTCATCATAAAATGCATCCTGTTGAGGGTCACAGCCAGCCATATTGAGCACAACCAACACTGGACGGGACACCAGGGCCTCACAGAGGCCCACTTTAGAATCACCGTTAGCCTCACACGAGTCTTTGGGGGGTTTGGGGTTCACATCCAGGAAGCTGGATCTGTAAGACAGAAACTCTCACCAAGTATTGAAGACACCACAGAAAATCACGGATGACAGTTAAACTTTGTGATGACATCCGCTCTGGCGTGGTTCACGTCTTTTGAGCACTTCAAAGATGGAGTCTCCAAGCTTTTCCTCATGTGTACTGCAAAGGCTGAGGTCAACAAGCGTGTTTACATGCACTTTAATAACCCATTTAGTCACAATTTCAAAAATGCCACATATACCTTGTGATGGTCAGCATGTATGCGTGGGCGTCCCCGTTGGCATGTGCTCTGACACCTTACCCTTCTGGGAGGCCAACTTTATAGAAGAACAGGGGGATTATTTATATTACGTGTGCCTCCAAACTGCTAGGTGGTAATAACCCAGGAGACAGGCACACCAGTGGACACCCAGTGGCATGCTGGGAATTGTAGTGCCATCGAGCAGCCCTGTTGGGATCCCTGGGTTCTACCAGCTGTGCTCCAGGGGTTTAGGGACTCCCGATGGACCCAGAAGTACTTCCACTGGGCTATGCCCTGCCACCGGAATACTCCCGGGTCTGAAATAAAAGGAACTGCTCAGCCACATCCAGACGAGTTGGAGTCAGGAGGAAGGAAGACAAAGCTCACCTGGAGGTGTGGAGGAGAGGAAAGAGAGAGAGAAGTGGTATTGTGCTTAGCAGAAACCCATTGTGAAGGAATTGGTCGTTAAATAAATCGTTTATTTGAACAAAGGACTGCGTCTGTGTGGTGGTGTCTGAGGTTTGAAAGGCTGCGGTGCCCCCTACTGCTCACAGCCCATATTGCTGTTAGAAAAACTGGGGTATTGGTCTCTGTGAAACCGGGTTAACGCAGGTAGAATTATTCTGCGAGTAACCCTGTGCTGTGGTCCGTTGCACTCCGTTTCCCTGCGTGTGGCCATGGCCAGTTAACATCAGCCTGAACACGCCGAACGGCAGCAACAAGAAGGGAGTGGAGAGCAGCCGATCCGTCCGCCATTCCACTGTGATTTATAGCCTGGTTGACCATTTGTGTGGTGAAATAAATAACATCCGTATTTTTAGTAGTATTATTGTGGTGTTGGTGCTAGGATTCACTCATAATAAATTAAAATTATTATAAAACAATCTCAGTGATCAACACGAGACACACACAACAGGTGACAAACACGGCTCAATGCTTACTGAACATGCTGAAGACTGAAATAGTCGATTACCACTTATTCATATCTACAGCCGACATTACCAGGGTGTCTGCACAGTTACTTTAAAATTATTGTTAGCTGCCCCATGTCCTGGCCCAGGACACGTGGATTAGGAAAATGGTGGATTATTACTCATTTTTCTTTTAGGATGTCTTAGCTTAGCAGTTCAAACATAGCATCCTGCAGCCACGGGTCGAGCAGGGTGGAAGTGTCTACCAGATAAATTTCCTGAGGCAAATGCTCGCATTGTTCTCTCTTCTTGTTGAAATAATCTGTCTCGACATTTCAGAAGTTGCTAATTATATGTTGATGAGCTGAATGTGCAGAGCTAATCTCGGGACACACAGACTCCATGCTTGTCTTCGCATTTATGGCAGCCAATGATGACGTTTAGCTGTGTCTTTTTTTGTTTTTTGTGCAGTTTATTGACGCCAGAGTGTTTAAGTCCATAAGTGGACTGGCACATGTATACTGAAGTTTTTAAACAAGCCAGGTTTCTGTCTTAACGGGCCAATCAAAGACGCCTAAAAGTGCCAGTAGTGTGCTGCGCCAGAGCCCAAACAAGCCGGGTCATTGCGGCCTCGCTCAGCGGTGGTGAATGGAGCGTTTTCTTCTCGCTCCTCTATGCAATTATGCCTGGGGAATCTCCCGCCTCACTAATAACAGCAGGCGTCCTGGTAATTGACACCTCAGTGGTAATTACTCACTTACTCGGCTCATCCCTTCAGTCAGACATGGCTCTGCCACGCTACAAATGGCTCATGGTGCCTGAGGCCCAATGGAAACTCCTTAGTTTTCATGTCTTCATTTCAAATTGAGGTGCCAGTAGTAATCCATTTTAGTGATAATGTGCCCAGTTCACTGCCCTGCCTTCATCAAAAACCTGAGATAATTCAATCAGAAATACCGGATACGCGAGGCCAGAAAGCTTTGAGTAGAATCAGGTTAGGCCATGGAGGGAGGACACAATGAGTAACAGAAAGAAGACCTGGACTTGTGTGGATTACAATATGTGGGAGAAGTACAAACATGTTGTGACCAGATGAGGGCGCTCTTTAGCAGATCCTGTACCCCGAAAGACCCCAGCATAGTTCAGATAAGTAACAATTTACTAACAAAACTAAGCACACAGGAAAAGGCATAATAGGAGGAGTGAACACAATTAAAAGAAGAAAGGAGCAAAAGGGTCTACCTGTAGTTGTCAGTGATGTCTACCTCCCTGTCTCCCTCTTCCACAATGTACAGATCATCACGTCCTCCTTGCCACACAAGACCTCCGTTCTGCTCCTCTCCCGACTCCAGTCCAGCCTGACCAAGCAGGAGAAGCAGTGCCAGTGCCACTCCATCCTACCATGAAGCTTGCCTGGGTCACCCCTGTTCTCACAGAGACTCCCACAAATGTTACTTTCCTCAAGAGCCTCTGCAGAAGCCTCTACTGCTGCTGCCCACTAGTGGCATGGAGTTCAACTCCAAGCAAGACTGCTGGTGTGCATCCCAGCCTGTGCTGCGTACTGCCTTGCCATTCCCATGATCCTCCACCTCTGTTACAATGTAGCATTGAATGACTGCTGTTACTTCTCTTACTTGAAGAGCACATAAGAGGCGATCTCAGACAATGAAGGACAAGGAATGGTGGATGCGTGGGATGTTGTTACTTTGTAAATCTTTCATTTTTTCCTGTCCAGCACTGCTGATCCTGGTGAAGGTCAGGGCACACTCATGCACCCCAACATTCACAATCAAGTCGAGAGTGAAGGGTGCTGGCAACAAGCTGGGCAATGTGAAGCACTGTGGTGTTCCTCCTGACCAGGTCAGCTGCAATGTGGACTCCCTCAGCAAGTACTTCATCCCAGGTGGGCACAGCTGGTACATCTTCAGGAGTATCTTCAGTGTCATGAACAGTAAGATCAGGATGCTCATGGAACGCCAACTTGTACTTGCTGTATTTTTGTTTTGTTTGATGCCTTCAAGTAGGTTGATAAATACAGACATGAACTAAGGATATTGGCAGAAAATGGAGTTCCCAGTTCACCAGCACAGTCCAGTTGAGTAAACAAAGCAATAAATCGTTCCATCCTTTCCTGGTTACCAGTTTCACAAACTGCCCCACACTTAAGACATATTCTTAAAATTCTTTGGGAGAGAACCATGACTTCAGTTATTAAGGTGCTGCTGACACTCATGCAATCAGTGTCACACTCTGCTTTGAAAGATTTAGGGGTACAAAGTCAAGCAAGATGGAGACATCATCCAGAAATACTGCCAATCCTACCCTGCCAAGCCTTGGTGTGGAACATCATGGAGGCTTGAAGATATAGCTCAGGTCTTCTGATTCTTTTAGGAAGAGCCAGATTTTATCTGTTTTTTTTGCCTTTACAATTTATTACAATATTTGTTTACTTTTGGACGTGCATTGCACAAATAACTTTGCTTTGTTTTGTGCACTGCTTTTTCCAGCTTACCGGTGTATCTCGCTGTTTCGGAGCTGGGCATTGTTAGGCATGCACTCATGCTGGCCACATTGGTTCAGGGGGTAAGGCAGGTTTCTGTGGACTCCACAATAAAATCTTTGATTTAGGTTCTTTATAATCGGGTAAAGGTTAGAGGAGGTGAAGAATGTTTTTAGTACCCCATGCTATTGTGATGCTAATATATACTGAGGGATGGTCAGCATCCTTCAGGATGGAAGGACTTGGTGAAATAGTTTACACATGGCTTTGTCTCCCCCAATACACTAGATGGCAGCGAGCCCAGGCTTGATCCCTACATGGGTGCCCACAAGGCATGCTGGGTATTGAAATTCTGAGAGATAGCCTTGTTGGGCCCCGTGAGGGCCGCCAGGGGGAACTGCGGGATAAGGGTGTCCCCAATCCATAGACTCAGAAGTGAGGGATTAGATAAAAGGAGCTGCCTGTCTCACATCAACAAGCCAGAGTTGGGAGGTGGAGGGCAAAGCCTGCTGGAGGATAAGTGGAGACACGGACAGAGGAGGAGAAGAGACAGAAGAAAGAGGGCAGGGCAAAGTGCTGTGTGCTTTATTATTGTGCTTATTCATTGTACTGTGCATTGGAGGTAGGAGACTGTTGGGAAGAGTTTCCCACACCTGTTTGTGTTGGCTTTGGGGAGTGCCCACTATATATATATATAAAACTGAACTGAACTGAAGAAAAGTTGGGGTGCCAACTGGCTCACAAACAAAAATGAGCATGCGGTGGTACAACAGAAAACAGATGTAAAAGATGCCTTTTAAGCCTCAACGGATTCTCAAAATACTCGGCTGTGTTGAACAGGTCTGGGTTTGGGAGCTCATTCATGCGGGACATGACAATATCTTCCAGAAGCCCTCGGATTTATACCGTCCCAACTGGAAGGAGTGTGGCTTAATTGAGTGGGGAGTGACTGGGGTGCCCTACTTGGGTGGCTTCTTCACCTCCACTGAAGGAGAATAGAGACAATATGGTTAATGTTGGCACTTCCTCTTGTCCCAGCAGGATATTGGAAAAAAAAAAAAAAAAAAAAAAAATATATATATATATATATATATAGTGACAGATAGGGGGCGCTGTCGTCACCTTGAACCCTCTGATCAGACACCAGTCACCAGGTAAAAGGCCAATTATTTGTTTCATTAACAAAATAATGTGCACTAAACACCCTCCTCTCCACAATACTCCCACAATACAATTCTCAATAATCCTCCACTCCCAGATGCGTTGCCACCCTGCCACCCAGCTCAGCTCAACCCTGGGATCTCCCACAGTCTTTTATATAGTCCGTGACCCGGAAGTGTTTTCTCTCTCTGTCCATGTGACTGGTAACACTTCCGGGTCAAATAAAAACTCCTCTTCAACCCGGAAGCACGTCATTCCCTTTGTCCATGTGACTAGGACGCACTTCGGGGTTGTAGGCAAAATACTCGTTGCTCCTCCCTTCAGAGCCTTCTAGCGGCCCCCATGGAATCCAGTAGGGCTGTGGATAAAAACTCCATTGTCCATAATTCCCTCCTGGCATTCGGGGCACCTCCATGCTGCATGGAGGGCGCTCCACCTGGCAGCCTGGGGGTATTGGCTGGGATGACTGGCCGGCCATATTCCACTATATATATACTGTATGTATATATATATATATATATATATATATATATATATATATATTTGTGACTACTAACTGAAACATTACCAAAAGCCAAGCCTAGATTCTTTAACCAAAAGTCCATCCTATCTTGAGTCGTAACCAGAAATCAAAGCCTGAGAACAATGATAGGATTCTATTTAAGTGCCAGCTAACAAAGAAGAGGATATTATCCAATTTCGAATGCCAGGAAATGCATAGAGCTGCCTTTTATACCCTTGAACCCCGATAACACGTGCAGTATGACCCCGGATGTCACTCATAGTAACCTCTAAAACAATACTGTCCAAAATAGTGACATCTGTAAGAAACAAAATGGCATTGTGTAAAAATGTTAAATATTTTAAAGGACCCTTTAAACAAGAGAAAACTAATAACAGAAATTTATACCATGAATAACAAAGCCCTAAACAGAAAAATTATATAAAAAAATTTAAATACAGCAAAAAAAAACATATTTGAAGGCAGATCATGACATGCTGTATATGTAGTAAGCTGAACAAGAAAGAAAATGAAGGGGTGGACACCATGAGCTACTCCATTCCACGAGGCTATTCATAAAAAGGGATAAAGAGGGCTGAAGTGTCCTCCTCTTCTACTGGTAATCAAGTGATGTCAAGCTCCTTAAATAGCAGATGAACCAGGAGACATGGAAGAGGAAGTGGAGCTGAAGTGAGCTGACAGGTCTTCGGGCTAGTCGAGGTCTTCCTGGTTGAGAGAGGAAGGTGAGAATGGTTAGGCCGTGGTGTCACTCTCAACTCATTCCCCTGTGTCCCACACTTTGTGATCTGAAACCCTGAACATGATGAAAAGAAGCATGGGGTCTCCAAAATGAGCCACAAAGCAGGCCAGGATCTTCACCAGCCTGTTCAGAAGTGGTCCACCCCAAGTCAGCTTACTTCATGGGGTGTTTTGTTCTAGTCCTGTAAATTAGATCAGCTGTTTTCAAACAAGATAGATGAATGAATGAATATTGCATTTTTATAGTTTAAAGCAAACCAGTAAAAACATACACAGCGGGGCAGAGGTTAGTGTAGTTGCCTTAAAGCTCTAGAGGTCTGGCCTTGAATTTTACCGTCTATGGAGTCTTTCCGGGGTCTCTCTGTGTTAAGTTGTCCACACGTGCGTCTGGGTGGATGTGTGAATGATTGAGTGTCCTCTAGTGGACTGGCTAATTCTTGCATTGCTGCTGATCCTTATACTCTTAAGCACCAAAAGCCGAGTAGAATACGTCAGTCATGTTTGGCGATACAAATATTTGAGAAACTTTAGATTCATATTTTATTTGTAATGTCACAGCTACATATCTGGAAGGGCTGCATTCTGCTTGCATCAGTGCTGATTTGGTGGCTCTTCTTGTTGTTCTTCAACATTATACTAATTTCACATCAGTGGGGCCTCTCTTGAACATATCTGTAGGAGAGCATGTATGTCTTTGAGAACAATTAGATCACACTGGAGGCATGTCCAATGTATCTCTCATTAATATCCAACTGAATACAATAATGAGAGGGCTCATTTAAACACTTAAAGTCACGTTCTAGTGGTCTAGGACCATTCCTTCCGTTACGTTCAGACAGTCTCTCTGTGCTGTCAGACATGTCTGCTTTTCAGAAATTCTGAGTATTCGTTGATGCACCCCCAGATCAGTGCGTCATCTCAGACCTTTGTTTGGGGAGCACAAGATTTTATTCCTGTTATTTAAGGGCTTTGTTTTGCTGACACCATCAGTATTTTTCTGCGAACTGGTGCGATGTTGCTCTGGCGACGTTGACATTTTTCATGATGTCAGCCATTCTGATGAGCACGGTTAACACGTGACCTCCCCGTTTTATCCCTGAAGGTTCAGGCCCATTTGTCTTCTTTTGGATTCTCCGCTGTGTCATCTTTGCTGACTGCCAAAGCCTTTTCTGAGTAAGACAAAAACGAGTACAAGGTGTTTTAATAGTTTTCTAAATGCCGCTTGGGATAAGTGATTGAATAAACAGCATCTGGTACGTCTAATTAAAATCCCCCCTCTCTTGCAGTGCTTCACCAGGCACTGGAAACGTGAGGGAACGGCGATGTTCTTGTGGGTTTTGCAGAAATGCCCTGCAGCCTGAAGAGGGCTTATGGCTACAAGGGACTTCTAGCCTTTTGTTGCCCAAAGTGGCCTCTCATCCCTGCATGGCATCCTGATAGGTTGCCTTCACTTATAATGCAATTATGGAAAGGTAAGTTGACATTATTATAGCAGTAAAAAAGAATCACAAGAGGCTTTTTACCAGGCAGAAGGCTTTATTTATCCTCCATATGCCACTTCACACTATACCTGGAGGAGATGTTGGGACCACATAGCTATTAGCTAACCAAAGCAGCTCGATTGTTCTCCTCTTGTTTCGTCAGACTTCTTGTCTCATTAATCATGGCTCTCTTTTTTCTCCCAACAGAGGGATGCAAAAGGACAATACCTCTTTGACCTCATTTGTCACCACCTCAACCTCCTAGAGAAGGACTACTTTGGAATCAGGTTTGTCGACCCGGACAAGCAGAGGGTAAGTCCTCCATCACTGGTCAGTGGGACTCTTTAAAATCAATTGCTGCCTTTCTTTTTTACCTTTTCCTTTTTTTTTTAAATGGAGAGCTTACAGAACAAACAGAAAGATCAATCACGTCTGAAAATGTCCAGGCTGGCATGTAGCACTAATATGTAGTAGCATCAGGCAAGATCTGGGCAGACGGTGTTCCTCTTCAGTTTCTTGTTGCGGTTCTCTCTCCGTGTGGAGGTTACGTGCTCTCCCAGCGTTCATGGGACACCTGTTAACTCAGACTGAGGGACATGGGTTTAGAGTTGTGCTTTGTGCCATTCCTGCTGCTATAAGCTCTGGCTCCTCACAAACCTGGAATTGAAAAAATTCAGACGTGAGCTTCAGTTGGCTTTGGGCCCTAGGAATCAAGTCACCCGAACTATTCAATAACATTTCAGTAATTATTTACCGCTCTGATGCTGATCTTTCTGATCATAAAATTGGTCATTATGATAGCAAGTGATGAGAAAAATTCATAATTAGTTGCAGAATTACGGTATTTGAGGGTTCCTCTAGAGAGCCTCTTTCTCTTGAACGATTTGGCTCAGAAACTAATCAGCACATCATCATCTCATAACAGGCTTAAGTTTCGAGTTTGGTGTTTTTCCATCTTGCCGTTTTAGCTCTAGATGGTCCTCAAGAAATTGTGACACACAGACAGACACACACCCATCATCGACATATAACTGTTTTTGGTATCAGGGGACCCTAAAACATCTGTCGAAAACCGGAGATCAAAATTTTTGATGAATCTAAAGCTTTCACTCCTCTGCCATAGACAATAGGTTATGATGGTGGAAAGTGCAAAGCAAAAATCTTTAAGATATGGAAGGGGAGAATCATCTGAAAAGTTTGAAAAATGCTGTTGTTGCTGCCAACTAATCACTCAGGATCTCACCCAACTCCATTTCATGCCCTTATATGCAGGGCCCGGCTGCAAACTGGCAAGTCAGAAGCAGATGCGTATCCATCTTTGTCAAAAGGGAATTTGCCATCAGCTTTCTAACCTTTCACATAGCAGCAGGCTCTCTCTTCAGCCCATGGGCATCTCGTTTCTCCCACGGCTTCCCCTCTCAGTCACAGCAGCGAGACACAAACTCGGGACGTTTGATTTACATAGCAGACTGCGCTACCATTTTGCCAAAGGGAGATTTCCTGGGCAGCTCACATTCACAGGATTTGTGGCTGGACTCACCATATGAGAAGATGGAGTTAGGGTTTGGTTCATTTTAAACAACTGGCACAGGAGATGTTCAACCTGACCTCCTGGCCCCCATTTCACTCAACGCTAAATGTCTACGGTCTCCACCCTGCTCTGCGATTTCCCGCTTTTGCCATGTCATTTCTAAGACGTTTCCATAGCAGTCTGGATTCCATTTGTTTACCTGATTAGGTTAGATCTCTTCATTTTTTAGGTATTTTACGGTAGCCCCTTAATCTTTACCAGTTGTTTAAGATCAGGGTCCCAGCTATTGTTTTTGTAACCCTAAGGTTCTCAATGTTATGTTCAGAATTGCTGTATTGATCACGTTTGCATTGTTGGTCTTTCCTAGCTGCTGTCTGCTAGGCCAGGAAAGCAGAGGTACAGTAAGATCCACTTCCTGTTTAGGGGGCTTGCTAAGGCAGGGGAGCAGATATAACACCCACTCCCAAGTATTTGTGCTTGTATGTTTCTAAGAAAGACCCCTGTGACCCTGTAGTTAGGATATAGTGGGTTGGATAATGGATGGATGTTTCTAAGAAAATGCATTTGTAGTAATTTGGTACCAAACATCAATCCCACCCTGTGAGGAAGTAGATGCGCTAGTGGAGCTTCTAGATTTCGCTGGAGTGTATGGAGTGTATAGACTGTCCAGTTGTCTCGTTAAGGTTTTCCAGGATTAGGGTTACAGCTTGTTATACTCATCGGTAGCAGACATTTCTCTACTTAGTCACACTTTTTGCAATTTAAACTCCATAGGTGCATAGCTCAATTGCTTGTAAAAGTCCCCATTTGGAGGTTTAGGTGATTTGCGCAGGAGTTACTGGTGGCGACTCAACCTGCAGTCTTATGGTTTATGCTGTAGCACCTTCACTACTATGCTTTCTAAGTTGTATAAGCTCCAGAACGTCAAGTCCATTGGCATAAGATTAGCTTTCTTATGACATGCCATGACAAATCTAAACCAACCACCACTGGCTCAGAACCTGAGATTCAGTTTTGTTCAAACTAGTCTGTTAAAACAATTCCATGGCGGTTCTTCATCAGCCTGTGTCTGCTCCTAATGAGACGGACGCCCAGTTTAGACAGTAGAATTATTTTGTTGTAACTGGTAATGAGAGACACGCTAGGCCAGCTCAGCTTTTATAATGTAATGACACTTTCTAATGACTGTAGGCCTGGTCCTTCAGCAGTTCACAGAATTCAATTAGAAAACTTCATTATCCAGAGGGATGTTCAAAGTATAACACTAACGGAGCGCATTTACACAGCAAGGACTCCCACAGTGAGCAGCAGTCCTGTTGGCAGATATCAACTCACAAAGCTGCACCATTGTACCAAATACACATCCATTACACAAACCTACAAGAGACTGAACATTATTTGTCTACGGGGGAAATTTGGCTTTTTACAAAATCTTTTTAAATAAGTAAATAATAAACAAGTAGATAAATAAGTAAATAAATAAATATATACACACACACAGAATGACTATAAAGCAAGAAAATTAAAAAGAAAGAAAAGAAAACTTCTGACTTGGCTGTCGTCGTCACAGTGCTGCATTATACAGACACATTGTTGTGGGTATAAAGGAGCCTCCATAGCATTTCTTGACATACTTTAGCTGAATAATTCATAAGCTGAAAGTCCTCCGTATTAGTGTGTCAGAGAGTGGGTGTGCAGCGTTGTTCATAATGGCACTCAGTTTTGTTTTCATTTTCTGCTTTGTTATGAACTCCATGTGGTTCAGAGTGTGTCCCATACCTGAACCTGCCCTTTTAATTAGCTTGTTGATTTGGTGGGCCTCTCTTTAAGTGATGTTACCAGCACAGCACACCACTGGACATCACAGAATTGTAGAAGACATGAAGGAGGTCACATCCCTCATTAAAGGAACGCAGCCTCCTGAGGAAGAAGAGCCTGCCCTGCCTTTTGTTAAGCAGTTCCTCTGTGTTCTGAGGCCAGTTCAACCTGACATTAATTTGAACCCCAAGTACATGTAGGAATGGACCACCTCTTCATTCACGCCTTGAATAGAGACCGGACATGGAGGCTTTTTGGTGTGGTAAAAGTCAATAACCATTTCTTGGTTTTACTCATATTTAGTTGCAGATATTTCTCTTTGGACCAAGAAACAAAGTTCTCCCCCAGACTCCTCTCCTCTGTCTCATCCTCCTTATCAATATACCCCATAAGTGCAGAATCATCTGCAACTTTCTGCAAGTAACATGACCTGCTGTTATGTTTATAGTCTGAGGTGTACAGAGTGAAGTAAAAATGAGACAGACCTATTCCTTGAAGTGCTCCCGTGTGGCCCATATCCATTTAGGAGACACAGTCCTTGAGTCTCACAAACTGGGCTCTGCCCGACAGATGGTCCATTACCCAGGACATCACAGGCTCATCCTCCTGCATAACTCTGAATTTACCCCTTAACAAGGATGGTTGGATGGTATTGAAGGCATTGGAGAAATCAAAGCCATCATCCTCACAGTGCTGCCAGTCCAGGTGGTCTACCACAAAAGGACTCCTACAGTCCAGGACTAATCTCTCAAAGGTCTTCATGATGTGAGATGCAAGTGCCACTGGTCTGTAGTCATTAGGTGAAGAGGGGCCTGCCTTCTTTGGAACAATATGTTACCCTATGGTGGATGATATCTCAGCAGCACTTTAAGCAAGGCAGGAACCTTGCCAGGGTGTAATGCCCATCTATCACAGAAGACCCTCATGCACAAAGCTGCCAGTCCAGTTTAGAACTGCTGATGAACTGAATGTCTGCATGCGTTTGGCGTGTGAGTGAGTGGAAGGATGGAGTACTTGGAAGATATCATGGCGAGTGCAAGCTAAATGACCTGGTGGGGGATTCAGACGTGGTATTCTGTGCCTCAGTAGAACCCTGTTTAAGACATGATTAAGTGAACTCTTGACCTATTAAAACACTAGAGAGAATTTCAATTTGCCGAACATTAACATCAACAATGAATCACAAGTGATTGCACTACTGCCTTGAGACTGTACTTTAGTGGCACCCTGCACTCCTCCCCGGATGAACCGCTTCCCACTGTTAATCTTTACAGATTATGTTGCTGCTAAAACTCAACATTTATACCGTGTGCACTACAAAAATGAATTCAGCAAGAATCAGCAATTTCGGAAGAAAAGGTGAGCCAAATGATTATTCAAAGCACATGCTGCCTGTGACTGATAGGAAACGGATAGCAGAGTTTAAGAATTGACTGAAACGAGATGAATTACCACCTGCATTAGAGCTGTTGGAAGTTCTTTGGCCAAAGCCAGCCAACCCCTGACGGCTTTCTAAGCTCTGCCACATCTCCCTTTTCATGGCCGCTTTGACAGGACATCCAATGGCAAAAGTGAATTCTGGAAAAGCCCAGTGAATTCCGCTCTTTTCCAAGTCTCCACGTTGTCTCTTGACAGGTCATTTTTCTAGCTCTGCTTTACGATTCCACCCAGTAAGCTGTCCCTGCAGTTTGCTATTTCTGTATTCAGGAAAAAAAAAACAAAGGGAGAATAAAAATGCGGCTTGTCGTGACGATTTACATATTTCTGTCTGGCCAAAGCTGAGGAGGCGTTGAAATCTGAGTTCTGGAGTCAAGCAATCACTTAATCAGTCCTTAATTTGCAGATGTGTTGCCAAGGTGATCCCTCTCAGAATATGAGCTCAAAAAATAAATGTTGGGGATAGAAAGAAAGCAGCAGTGTCACATAAGAGCCACCCAGACGTCACCTCTTCAGGTGGCCACTTCCGCCCACTTATTGATCAGCCTGAATAGGAAGGAAATGAACTTCTCTTTTACCTGCGTTCTCCGATCCCACTTCACTTACAACGGAGAGGAATCTATTTTCTCAAATGCTGTTCTGTTTGTAATTCAGAAACCCGTCTTAGTGGAGCACTTTGCAGCTGTCAGATTTTTCTGCCATCTGCTGCCAGTCTGATTTCTGGAAAAAAAAATTCTGAAACCACAGATGAGATGAATTGTGGTGTACATTCATATTCAGAATGCACATTACAAACATGAACTCTAAACAGTTACTGTATATTCAGAGAAAACACATGGGGGCAACTAGAGTGTGATCCTTCAAAGAACGGGAAAGCCTTATGGGTCAGGGTTAGGGTCTTTATGTGATAACTGTACTGTAATAATAGTCAGGTCAGGCGATATTTAATTTAACACGGTTTCATAACGAACTCAGCCCTGCTCAACCCAGTTCAAGGCCGGTGCTTATCCAGGCAGGAAAGAGACCATCATGGTGCCCAGTCACACAAACACGGGTCTAATTTGGAATTGACAGCTAAGCCGACTTGGGGATGTGGGAGGAAGACTCGTGCAGGTGAGAAATCGGACCCCTGGAGTGCCGCCAACCACACTCTCAAATCCTTTATTTTGTCTGTGAGACCCTCATCAAGAAATTCCAGCATGGAAAATGGATGGATGATATTTTATTTGATATTTTCCATGCAACACTTCCATAATCTTAGGATCTTCTTCTGTGTGAGTCCTGTCAGTGCCATAATTATTTAATGTACAGTATATGGCTGTAAATCATGCCTGTTTGTATTGCACAGAATTGCATATACCATAGCTTGAATGCTATTTGTCTGACTTTATTTAATTCTGTGAGAACAAGTTTGTTATTTATTATATAATTTGCCTTTCTTAGTGACTGTCAACAACCAGCATTTATCTTATGGTACAGTATTGTATAGCTACCGTTAATCAATGTATAGTCCAAATATGGCTTAGCACCTTACTGGGAAAAGTGGTGTTACTGGTACAGTTCCCATTACTGAGTCACTGCTTGACATTAGCAGGCTACTTAACTTGTCGGTGTCCCAAACATAGAAATATATATTACAGTTCAAATTATTACAATATAATTCTCTTCTCAGAAGAAACTCTGCATCCACAGATTTTTAAACATTATTAGAAAAATACAAGACCACAGAATATGCATATATGTATTTACACACACATACCTGTAAAAGTACACCATAATCAATGAATGCATTGTAAGTGCCATTTGGGATTGTCTGGCACCCCATCCAGGAAGAAAGGGAGGACGGAGTGGATGGACAGCGATGTACTGGCATCCTGACCAGGTTGGCAATTGATTCCTTGCCTGTAGTGGAGGCCAGAACAATGGAAGGACTGGTGGAGTTAGCCTGTTCAGAGTATAATATATACCCTGCTGACACTCTAGAGGGCACCATTCATGTGTCGCTGCTTCCATTTTCCAGACCACGGGGAAGGCTGGGAATTGTAGTCCCGTGGTACAGCCCTGCTGGGTGTCGTGGATGCTGCCAGCTGGAGCTGCCAGTATGGATCATCTCTACTTTATGAAACTTCCTCCTGACCCAGAAGTACCTCCTCCAGACTTTGCCCACACGCAGGAAGTACTTCTGGTGTCTGGCTTCAAAGGAGCCCTTCACCTCACCTCAGGGAGTCAGAATAGGCAGGCAGAGGACAGCACTTGGGAGGAAGAGAAGAAAGAGGAAGAATTTGACGCCCCTGTGTTATAAAGTGCTGTGTAAAGATACTTGGATGAAATAAAAATCTTTAGATTTGAACCCGTCACTGTTTGTGTCAGTTCTGTCCAGGGTTTGGCACACAGTGATGATCCCCCCCCCCCACCCCAATGTTCCATAGCATTTAAAATTCAATATTAATTCTGTTTTAATCTTCTCAGTAGTGGATACATCCATATCTCCATCCATGCATTTTCTAAGCACTCTTTTCAGTCCAGGGTTGGAGTAAGGCAGAAACAGTCATGGACAAGCTGGCAGTCTACTACAGGACACACTCACTCTCACTAGTATTGGGACGTTTATAGTTAACAATTTGACCAACACATGCTAGGTTTGACAATTTAATTCCCAGAATGAATCTGTGGAAAAAATGTGCAGCAGTGGCTACTGTCACCTTCGAGGTAATCTTCTTCCGCAGCTATGCAGTTAGTTAGTCAACACTGCCATGGCTCTGTTTCTGGGACACCCTTGAGTTCCTTTGTCACGTTAAGCCAGATGTCAGAAATATCTGAAAATTGTTGTTCTTTTATGGCAGTTTTTATTTTTGGCAATCCACAAGGAGCTAATTCAGATGATTAGGTGGGTGATCCAACTTGGTAAATGATTTCTTAGCCAAGAAGCTGCAAGCGCATCATGGATTAGGGCATTGTCATGATGGATGATCCCCTTCCAGCGTTGTCGTTCCAGCCCCTCCTCGAACCCTTCAGCCACTCAAAGACATTTGACATTTTCAACTTTCAACACCTCCAACGTGTCAGCAGCACTTTGTAGCACAGCCGACATTACACAGCAGTTCTGGGAATGAAATTGTCACACCTCGTATATCTTAGAATGTGCAGCACTAAATAAGCGTGCTAATCTGCCATCATAATTGAAAGTCATGAGCATACATAGTTTTGTTTTGTTTTTAACTGTTCCAAACGTAAGAATTCCCACGTGTTGCTCTAGAAAAAAATAATTCTGAAATTTGTTAAGGAGAATTTTGCCTCTAAACATAACTGGAAGCCAGTGCAGCGGCTCAAGGATTAGAGTTGTACATTCATAATTCTGGCGCTAGTTAGTATCATCATGGCAGTATTCTGACTTTGACAAAGGCGTCAAATCAAATTATTAACATGTCAAGAACCTGAGAGCGATGGGCTAGTAGCCCCCATACATCGGTTACATCTGTGAGTGTGTCTGTGTTCCCTGTAACAGACTGGCAGCCTGCCCAGATAGTAAATCCTGTGTCTTTTATTAGCACTAATCAGGTGTAGGATGGTTTTTTTTTGTAAACCATGAATCAGGTACTGAAATCTGTTTTTTGAATTAAGGTGTACTTTAATAGTTATGATATTTTTGAGCCGTTTCTGCCACCATTTTGATTGTTTACAGGTTATTGCTGTTCTGGGTCTCCTGTCATGGGGACAGTGAGTTGTTAGGGGTGTGTCCTCAGAGGTCGTGACCTCCAGGTTACAATATGATGAGTTAAAAGGTCATCATTCATAACACTTCCACGTCTGAATTTATGGAGAACAAAACTCTTTTCTAAACTTGCTTTTTCATCTTCAAAATGCTTTTTTTCTTTTCTTCGGTCCTTCCTGACATTGACTTGCACTTTGTTTTTTATCACGTTTTTGTATCTTACGGTTATGGTATTGATTGGCCAGTTTAGACTTTTATCTCGGTTTCTGGCTATGTCCTTTTTTCCCAGTCACCATCATTAAAAACTCTTTGCTAGCATGCCTAGCATCACAAAACCCCAAAGGATATTAACACTTGGAGCCATTGCCTCTTTTGTGTTTGTGCTCATGTGATCAGTTTTAGTCAGAACTGGAGGCTCTGCACCTTAGACTCGGAGTGGAAAGGGGGAGTAATTAACAACTAGAAGAGTCATAATTATAAAATTATAAGGAGCAAAAAACAAAAATAAAACAAAAAAGGAAGGAATGGTGTAGCCAGGCTTGGAGGTCCAGCTGAACTGGGACATGAGGGATATCATATCTCGCTTACAAAATGAATGATGGAACAGACTTTGGCCCAGGCTAAAATGATTTCATATACATTGTCACACACGTGCGATTGGGAGACAGCTAATAATAGTAATTCCACACCAGACCAGGGGGCAGCGAGGTGCACTGACTTTCTTTTTCAATCCCTTGCCGACCATCCATGGGAAATCCTGCACGGTTCCTGCACCTCGGACGTCATTTGCTGGTTCCGGCCCCTATGGTGATGCCATTTCTGGTTCTGGGGTCTTTGATGACGCCACATCCGGTTCCTGTGAGTGAAGGGGGCCCCTGTGACGATGCCACTTACCATTCCAGGGACTTTCATGATGTCACTTTCAGTTTCCGGGCCCGCTGATAGATGGATAGATAGATAGATACTTTATTAATCCCAAGGGGAAATTCACAAGCGCATCATGTGACGCCACTTCCGGTCTTGGCAAATAAAGACGCCATCTTTGGCAACCAGCATCAGTTCTGTTTTGAACTCTGACTTGTGAACATCTCACAACTATTTACCCATTTACAGCCAGGGCATATTATATGGGTGGCTGCCCCAAACCATATTTGATGTCTTCTTGTTGTTTTTGTGACAACAGGAAGCAAACCACCTAAGAGCACCGCCTAAAAGTCAGCCATAATTCTCAAGTCTGTGTAACAAAATGCTGGGTCAGTAGTGTCAAAGACTATTTAGAGCAAGTATTTTAAAAATTCTTGTACTGAGAAATGTTAAAATGGCACATATAGCCTAAGTCAAGACAAAAGTAGAACAGCCAGGCTTCAGTCTTTTCTAAGACGTAAATGTTTAAAGTTATGTCTGAAACCAAATTAGACTGTTAAGAATACTGCGGCCCAACTTTAATTTTATTACTACATGAAATTCTTATCAGACGTGTGCCAATTGACTATTTCAGTAACCTCCTTTGAATTGAGTGTAAAGGACAGGCTGTCGATTCCACTTTAGAAATCAGAAGTCAGGTTACCTGCCCCTTCATTAATTTACATTTAATAAGGAGATGTGTGCAAGAAGTAAGTGATGTGGTTTCATCCAGCAATATGAGATCTTTAAGATGACAGCTCCATTTGTAACTGCATGCTTTGTAGTAAAACTTAAAGATATTTATACAATAAGGCTGCTGCTGCTAATTTTAAGAGGTATTTTGCATGTCGTTCCAAATTCTTCTTAGGGAGATGAGTTACAATTCTAAATAAGATTTGAAGACTGTTTGTGTGTGCATCGATTAATTACTTCAGTAATTCAGAGCAGGCCATGTGAAGGACTTCTTATGTATTTTAATGCTCTTAGTCCACACTGCTGGACTGGTAAAGCCGTAATTACCATGCGTTCTAATTTAGGCATTCAGGTTGTATCTTTATGTCACTGAGAATTCTTTTTCACTTGAACTACTGCATCTAAAGCAGCATTTGTGAGACAAGTGCTAATTATTTATAAACTTATCTACAGTAGTCACAAGGAGAAGGGTTGAGTTTCTCTCCAAGTATTTATATCTTTTAATGTGCCGTTAATAATGTAGCTGTTGCACTGTTCTGGGTTTAACATGCACATTTATTGACGAGGCTAGAACAGATCAAATGTAATTAGAAAATGATCTTTCACGAGTGATGATTACGCCAAGTGACCACTTTATTACGTACTCCTACCATTGCCGCGTCATGAACTGCTGAGTCAGTGCGAGCCTCGGGTGCAGGCAATGCGGTTCAAAGCAGGTCTCTAGGCCTGTGTGCATCTCAAAGGGTTGAATGTGCAGGAATTTTGACATTTTGTTGAGTTCTTGACTCACTGAATCCAGGCAATTACGAAAACAATGGGAGACCAACTTATTATTTGGTAGATCTGCATACTAATATGGCTAACCTTGGTACAGCACCACAATAACTGATACATAAAGTTTTCTTGATTTGTAAATATTTTTCAATAAAAGCTTCAACTAAGTACTGTATATACTTACATATAAGTCGGGTCTTTATACCTGAAAAATCAATCATAAAATCAGACCCTGACTTGTACGCCTGTTCAAAAATGCGACACTTGCATTTTTTTTTTTACATCTTCTTGCCTCCTCTAATCTCACATCAGTTTTTCAGACGCATCGAATTTTATTGCAGCAGCACAGTTACCAATTTCTTTCGCCACTTCATCAACTTTTAATTTAAAAGCAGCTTCATATTTTCTTCTGATCGAACGCTCCATCGTAGATAACGGGTGCTCTTACAATAAAGGTGTATAAGGGTGTGAGATACAAAAAACACAAATCAGTGAAAACTTCACCTCGGAATAGTTTGGGTATTACTGTGTGGTCACGTAGGCACAATAGAGACTGAGAGAAAGGTTAGGAGGACGCGCTGATACAGCGCATTGCTGCACCCACATACAAAAAAAGGCAATGTGCTCCGTGGTTACTCCCTCAGGTGGGCGTCAGCATATCATAATCTCTTGGACCGATAGCGTGAGTTTTCCGCATTCGATTTATACAACCAACATTATAAAATACCAGAAATTATATGGTAAAATCAAGCCTGACTTATACACGGGAGAACTTATCCGCGAGTATATGCGGTAAATGCTTTTTGGAGCAAACTATATAATTTTTTTGTAGAGTAATGCTTTTTTGAAGCAGCATGGTAGCATGGTGGTTGTCACTCATGCCTGATGGCTCCAAGGACTTGGATTTAATTCTAAACTCAGTCTTTCTACAATCGGTTGACAGTTTAGAGAGATAGATAGATACTTTATTAATCCCAAGGGGAAATTCACATTATGCATTGTCCCTACATTTGTAGGGCTTTTCTCCAGGTTCTTCAGTTTCCTGCACCATCCCAAAAAAGCGCATGTTAAGTTTACTAGTAACTCTGAGAGGGAGTGCGTGTCTGTGCATGAGGGTGTGCTGTGATGAATTAGTGCCCCATAATCCAGCACTGGTTGTTGAATTGTCCTCATTACTGCCATGGTAAATTTCAGTTCCTTGCCAAATTTGGATGGAAGAAGTCCTTTTGGAATTTGGATATATGGATGGTGTATTTCATTGTGAATATGTTTAATTAATGTCTATCTCGTGTTATTTCATTTACCTTCAAGCCTTATAGTATTTCATAATATTCCTTGAGCCCTGGATTATGAAGATGCTGTTGCACACTGCATGGTTATGTCTTAAAAAAGGGGTGCCCAATGCGTCGATCGCGATCGACCGGTAGATCTTAAAGGTAGTGCAGGTAGATCGCGTTGCATTCCAAAAAAACTTTTTTAAATGTTAGTCTCATATATCCTCCCTATGGCATTTGCCACTTGATTGACATACAGGGCGGCCAGTCTGAGATCTCTTGTCTTCTAACACACTGGTCATCCCGCGTGCACGATCAAACGCGCGAGCTACTGCAAAACTCCTGCTGTGATCTAGTTAGCCTTCCAATTTATATCGACTAAAGAAGGGATTAAAAAAAATGTTTGGGGAGGGTATGGGCTGGATGTGGAATTGGAAGAGGATTTTTTTTCTCTCACAATGTCACAATAGAAGTGCGTTTGTCTGATCTGTCAATCTATCATTGCTATTCCAAAGAAGGAAAATGTAGAAAGGCACTTTCGAACTGTTCATAAAAACCACGAAACTGAAGTCCTTTTGAAAAGCGATCTGAGAAAGAAAAAGGAGAAGGAACTAAAATCGCAGTTAATCGGACAGCCGTCATTTTTCACTCGGCTGAATTTAAAAGCTCCTTGACTACATTATTCGGCTCTACTTATTTATGCGAGTCAGCCTTTTCCCACATGACGATTATTAAATCCAAATACTGTAGTGGCCATAAATGTATTGAATTGTTATTGTGCCATAAAGGTTATTCAGTTATGCAAGGTACAACAACATATATTTTATGTATAAAGTATACTCAGTATATATATATATATGAAACGGAAATTACGTATGACCACGCGAAACGGAAATTATGTATGACCACATAACATATTATAATACAGGAACTAATCACTTTGTTTGTGGATGCCCATTTTTATATCGTCTTTATGAATTGTTATTATTTGTGTGAGAGTTATTTTACTGATATTGAAAAGAAGTAAACACAAACACGCCGATCTATCCCATAGAAGTGCACCCCACGTCGCCCTCTTCCAGCCCTCCTCTCTGGACTCCAGCACTGAGCTGTTCGCTGCCAGGCGCATTGTGACAGAGAAGTTTTATTTATTCGTCAATGTGACTGTCATTGAAACTGCCACATTGTAACTTTTTTTTAATTGGCAGTACTTGATAGTAGAAGAGATGAGGAAAACAGCTTTGCGTCTTTCTACTTTTTAACTGCGCCGAGCTGTAAACAATGTGAAGACGACACCACCTTCAGTGGCGAGGGGTTGTGAGAACAAAGTGGACGCTTGGAGGCGCGGAATGTCGGGCTGCTCTGCCGGGTCGAGAGCTTCGCAGTTTCGGGCGGCGTCCTCTCTTCTCACACTGTTTGTGACACTTCAAGTGCCCCGTCAGCTCTTGGGAGAGTGGAAATCATTGTGAATGAGTGTAATCGGCACCATCGAAGCGTGACTCTCTTGGTAAATTGCGGTGCACGGCTACTTACTGTTCCTTAAGGCGAGTTCAGGTCACTAAAACCCCACAATATTCAAGGTTGCTTTTGTGATGAATTCTTTTAAGAAGATGGAGGGTTTACATCTAAGAAGATGTACCGACCTCTTCATGTTAAGTTTTGGACTTGGGAATTGTTTGGACCTTCTGCCCGTTAAGCACGGAAGGGCAGCGTCCACATTTCTCAGAATAATTTTTCTCTTAAATCACAGGAACGTAGTGCAAGGTTGTCAGGCAGAAATTTGCAGGATCGCATAGAAAATGTAATTTCTATACCACAGTGGTCGTGTAGCACCTTTCACAAGAGATTTGCTACCGAGAGATGATCCAAATACATTTAAGCTGCTGTTAATGCTACTTAGCTGTTGTGTTATAGCACCTTTAAAATGTACTTTACCCAAAAGCACTCCAGTACTGCTTAATGTATCTTTACTTCTTACATGTTCATATTTTACTGTTTAATAATTTATATACTACATTTTATTTCTTTCCCTTGCACTCAGTGAGTGAAGCCACTGGGTAATCAGCGAGGAAATATATATATATAATTTTTAATGTAGTTAGATCATTTCGACCTGGTCATTTTAAAAGTAGCTTGCAAGCTGAAAAAGTGTAGGCACCCCGTCTTAAAATAAATCAGTTGGATGAAAAGACCCCAAAATCCAAATACGTATACGTAGTCATGCAGTCTGTGAGTATGCAAGGCTGGTTTTGCGTTCTTGGAGCTGTGACTGTGCTGTGCATGTCGCCAGGCAGACTCTTATTATTAAAAATAATGGATTTTCTGTGTAAATGCATTGAGCGTTTATTTAATATTTGCGTTGGGTGGGTAGTTTCACTTTGCAGTTCCAAGCATGTGAAGAAAATGAAATGTCTGATGCAACAAAGGGAATTTGTCATATACCGTACAAGTATAATCCAATAACTACATCGTTACAACAGCAATCGCATATCCAAGAAACTCAGCTCACTTCAACTTATTTGTGTCCAGCACACTTCCCATATGCAAGTTTATAAATATAATGCAGTTAAAATAAAACATGAAATAGCATTAAATAGAGGCAAAAAACTGTATACTGGGGTGGACAAAAGTAGGTTTACAGTTGTTCGTATGTTAAAAGACTTTCAGGTTATGATTGCTTCAATCAAGTACACTTTAAAATAATAAGGAGAAAACTAGTACAAATAAATAGTACAATAATTAACAAATAAATGTGTTTTTGCGTACTCACAACTGTAAACCTACTTTTGCCCACCCCTGTATATACATAGAAATATATATACAGTTCATTGTATATTCATTTATCATTTATTCATTTATGTTCATATAATCATTACTATTAATTATTAAATTATGTATATATACATTTATATATGTACATCCATTCTAAATATCTGCAGTCCAATTTCTTACCAACAAAGAGAACCAAAGAGGTCAAAATTATAAAAATAAAAGCGTGTTTTATTATACACAATAAAGAATACAAGAAATTCCAAAGTATCAATGAAATAAACGGATAACGGCTGTAATTACAGAGAATGCTGCACCCCTGTGCCTTGCCCACTCACCCACCTCAGATGACTGCTGCTGCGGCTCCATTTCCTCTCCTCAGTGGTTGAAGTCCAAATAAAGTACAATTAGAAATGAAATATGAAAAGAAAAAGTAAACACATCAAGAGTGTATCGCTTCTCTCCAGTTACAATGTGGCTGACAAGAACTGTACCTCGTACTTCCTATCTGTCCCATAGCACTTGAACACAGATTAGGGTCCAGGAAGGAGCTCCATCCAGAGATTCTGTCCTTGCACTCCTTGTAGTCACGTCACGTGTATCTAAAATCCCAGACTCCATTTTATTATTAACCATCCAGGCATCTCCCAGACTGCCCATCCACTAGAATGGGTAACAGTTAGCATTTTGTGAGACCATGGACTTCTCTGCTGCCTTCTCTTGGAATGGGAGACTTCTGGCCTATATGCTGCCTTCCTTGGTGTCAAAGCCAAAACCTAAAGAGAAAGAAAATTAAAGAGCTTTATTACCATTTTCTTTGTAAAGTAGTAGATCCCAAAACCTGAGTGCCGTGTTTTTAAGATGCACGTCCATCTTATATAGCGTGAGCATGAAGACGTCATACCCCTCCCAGGCAGTGTCACGTGCCTTACTTACACAGCCAGTAACAGATGACGGAACAAACTTATTAATAAAATGGCACTGTCTATGAAAATAAACAGGCAGTGTGAAAGGTAATAAATAAATACAAAACAATAATATCTCAGAAATAAATTAACAATAACCATCTTAAACTCAAGCATGCATTTAGAGTTCTAGCTACTGCCCCTGACTGTAGCCCCATCTTTAAGAGGCTCAGCCACTTCTCTATCACTCTGCCATGCCGCTGAAACTTATGACCTTTCCCAACAGGATTCATTTCTTCCCAAATCTTGATGACTCTCTCAGTGTTTGTATATCCTGCTCTGGCCTGCTTTTATATGCAATGCCAGTTTCCACCGGGTATGCCCTCCCTTCCATTTATACACATACAGATCCCCTCACAACCCTTCTTTTTCTGCACACTTTATTGTGTTGTACATTTAATTTTAAATGCAAAAACTTGCTATTTTTTACCCATCAATCTACACTTAATAACCTATAATGGCAATGTTAAAGCATATTTTCAGAAAGGTTTGCAATTAAAAAAAAAAACAACTGAAAACTTTATGAAAGTGTTGAGTCCCTTTGCTATGGGACTCCACAGTGTGATCAGTTACATCTTGTTTGCAAATAGGTGTGCAAAGCTTATAGAGGCTTACCCACGAAGACTTAAAGCTATAATTGCTACCGAAGGGGCTTCTACAAAGTACTGAATTAAGGGTCTGAATATAAATGAGAGATTTCAGTTTTTGATTTTTAATACTTTTTTAAACTTTTCTGAAGACGTTTTCAATTTGTCATTATGGGTTTTTGAGTGTAGATTGACAGACAAATGGGACAAATGTATCCATTTTAAAAAAAGCAAATACATTTAAAAATGTTTACAAAACACAACATATTGTGCAGAAAGTGAAGGGGTCTGGATACGTTCTGAATCTACTGTGTATACAGCATACACCTTAATAAAGGGATACGTGTCTGTGTGTGTCCATCCTGTTGCTGTGTCTCTGTCATCACAAATATTTTTAGTAATAAAATGCATTGCATTTGTCATTCCAATAGCATTCACACTACATTTACAAATTCCATACCAAATACATTAACACTACCTTGGTTACTTAGATTTCAACTAATCTTACAATAGTACCACAGTTAGCACAACTATATATATATATATATATATATATA
>JANRMT010062829.1:26834561-26857010 GCA_026402145.1 Polypterus bichir lapradei
TATATATAGTACTGGATGGCTGGGACCCTTGCCTTGTCGGAAAACTTGGCGAACGGAAGGACCAATATCTCCCCTGGGACACAAAATGGCAGCAGCCCTGGTTTGTAACAGAGCCACGGGATCGGAGCTTAGAAGCTCCACCTTGTTGGGGCCCATGGCCACCGCCAGGGTGTGCCCAAATGATTATGGAGCCATGGACTGCAGCACTTCTGCCACACCAGGAAGTGCTGCAGGAAAGTCATCAGGGAGCTCCTGGAGCACGTCTGGGTGAAGTACTAAAGGGGCCGCCTCACTCCATTCAGGGAGCCGGAGTCGGGAGGTAGAAGACAGAGCTTGCAGGAGAGGAGTGGAGGTGGCAGAAGAGAAGGAGAAAGAAAAGAAAAGGACAGTGAGCATTGTTGGGGATTTGGGCACTGTGTGTGTGCGCTGTAAAGAAAAAAAACAAAATAAACGTGTGTGTTCTGGATACTGGGAGTCCTGTGTCTGTCTGTAGTCGGGCTGATCTTCCACAATATACACTGTATATATATATAATTTTAGCCTGGTAAACCAGATATTTGTTATTTAGACATCTGAAAGTGTTAAGAGGAAAAACAAACATGTCTTACCCTGACAAGGTCCACTTTTAAATAGGGGTGATCAATCAGATCCCTTTATATTATGTACTGTATAAACTCTTGACAAAGAACCCTCAAAAAGAAACAGAAACATGTAATGAATGCAGTCAGAGCTGAAATGTGGATTTGGTGCTAAAATTCCCAAGTGCACATTTCATGTGTTTAGAAGTTGAAAGCTTTTCAGTGTAAAGAGTGTTACGGTTGTTTGTTGCTGACTGAGGCATCTGATCTTCTTCTAGAGGTAAAAAAGAGGAATCCTCTGAAATTCTGTTCATAAGACTAGTGTGAGGCTGCGTATTATCTAAGCTGACTGAGTCCTGGGTATATACGGTACACTAGTAATATTGGTAAACAAAGCATCCTGCCAACTAGGAATACAAAGGTAAGGTGGGTAAATGTTTTGAGAAAAGATCTCAGCCGCCGACAGCAGACTTATCAGACAGCTTCAAGCTCACATCCTTAACAACGTGGTATTTGCTGTTCCTTTGAGCTGATGGCCCAAGTGATGGAAATTTCACATGAATGCCCTTGAAGTGGGAGTTCTGAGTGGCACAGGCTACCCGAATACTCTTAAGTTATGATGTAATACTGACCTTTAAACTCATTTAATAATAAAAAAAAGATCTGATCTCTCAGAAAGGACATTTTTTGGCTGAACTGCATTACGTTACTCTTTATATTCTCATCAAAATTAAGTTTATCTATAAATGTGTACAAACCATTTGAGGACAAATCAACACCAGCCTCGTGTTTCTCCCCAAAACCACAAAATCCAATTCAATCATGTGAATGTAATGAAGTGGGAAGCAGGGACGTCACAACTGGGTCTCAGTTTCTCTTTGCTTGCACGTGTCGTTCCCCATTAGTTTTGACTGAGGGAAAAATGACCGGTGGGATGTTTCAAGAGAGGTGGTGAGTATTTGTGGCCCGTGTATTCTGTAGTGGCCACAGGCTCCTGGATTTTTTTTTCTTTGCAGCTATTGTGGTAGCTCAAAACCATTCACCTTAAAAGAGGTGGCAAAGCTCTCAAGGCATAACATCAAACAAGAATCTCAGGTACGGTACAACAGGAACGTGGAAGGCCTCTTGTCTTTGGCTGAATTCTTGGCTCTCCAGGTGCCAGGTGGCGTGGCTGAGAGAAAAATTCCAAAGGCAAACTGAGCTGATAAACACAGATATAAAGTACGGCCAGTAGCAGACAGCGTGTGGTGGCCACTCTTATTCAAATACTAAAATGAGTCCACTAAACAGGGCAGTTATCCTGCACGCCATTTCTCTCGTCTTTTTGTTTATAGTTGAAAAGGGCCTTATAGAATATCTGATATGGAATCTCACATTCCTAGTACTGTTGGGATTCTTTCCTTTGAACATATAAATTTGCTCTGAATTACTTTTGTTTCTTTTTATTGTGCAGTTTAAAAGGTTCATGTATTTATTATATTTTTAATGTTTGTTGTGGCGTCATCGAAAACTTAAAAATAACTTGTATGGACTCATCTCATCAGCTTAGGATTTGTAAGTGGCTCTTTCATTTCTTATTTTGGCACAGAGTTTACTGAGCAATCACTTAGTTGTTATTAAGAATGGACCAGGAATTAAGTGTATTTTTAAATAGCTGGCACTAAAATATTTTATTTCCAACACCAAAAACCAAAATCCAGCAGTGTGACTGTAAATGTTGTCCAAGTAGGCCAGAGTGTTGTGATTGACTGTTTTAATAGAAATTCCTGACCTTTTCATGATGAAATGTGCATCTAGTTAGCTTTATTTTTTTTACCCAAAGTCATCCAAATATTATATTAATTTTTCTGAAGAATGTGTCCATTCAATGTAGAAATGTTTTTGCGTCTTGCTGCAATGCTATCATTGTTTAGTTATGGGCGCCGCCATTTGTGTTGGTACATTTGGAGATTTTACCCAGAGGTGCTGCTGTGTGTGACTCTTGTTATGTCATCAAAAGCAACGGTATGAAGGTCGACCTGCTAGCTTTCAGATCATGTGAGAGTTGGACTGATGAGTGAGTTAGGAAAGACTTTAGCTTGCAAATTTGACGCGGTATTTGACTACGTCTCTTTCTTTCGGCCCTTACTCTTAAAACCTTACCGTGTCTTTGAGAGAGTACCCAGAGGTCTTCACTAAGGAGCTGGAGAGTGTAACCAGAGCCAAAACATTAAGACTAGGAGTCCAAATGAGAAACAAAGCTATGAACCATAACTAGAATATCTGTCACTAGGCTAAGATCTTTTCAGAATCAACTCTGAAATCTCGGACAAATCGCTGAGATTTATAGTGGAGGCTTTACCTACTGCGTCCTGGGAGAGAAAATTTGAGAAAATGAGAAAAATATGAATATTTTCCTTAAACAAAAAAATGAATTTGAAATACATATAAAATTGCATTCCTCAAAAATAAATCTTTTTAAAGATGAGAACATTAAAAAAATGTATTGAAGACAAATAAATTATTTTAGTAAAGTCAACTGAGAAACATCCTGGAAATTAAAACGAGACAAAGAAGTTAGACTGAGTCTACTTATCAGGTGGGAAACAACATAAAATTAGCAGGGCACAGGCAGCCATAGCTTATCCTGACAGCACTGGACGCAAGGCAGGAAACTGCCCTGGAAAGGGTGCCCGTCTATCGTAGTGCCAACTGATACCCAGGGCCAAGGTGGAATTGCCAGGCAGCATGTCTTTGGGGATATGCGAGGGTATCCAGGGCACCATGAGCACAATCAGTGCACACACAGGGAGAGCGTGCAAACTCCACACAGACAATAATGGGCTAAGTAATTCAATCCATAAGGCAGATGCACTATGCACTGTGCCACCATTTTAAAAATGTTATTAATGAAATAATCTGAATTTAGAATATGAACTTTCTAAATTATGGAATGACTTTGTAATAGCTTAATAAATGCCCTCACACTGTGGTTTGTGTTGTGTATTGTGCCGAGCAGCAGGAGATGAGATGACACGGTATCAGCAATTAAATGAATGTCATGCTAGTGAGAACCTCAAGTAACGCATGAATAGAGCAAATCTAAGCTCGTTTTTTGAGAAGACTGTAAACACAGCCCATCCAAAGGTAACTGACGTGGGTGTACTGACTTTGGGGGGGCCTGTTCTCATTACAGCACACTTGAGAAGTTATAAAATGAAAACGGGAACTGATAAAACCGTATTGCCTTATGCTTCGTGTATTATAAATCTATCAAGGTGGAGAGTTTATGTAATACAAGAAAGCATATAAAACAGATGACTACTGTTATTTTTAAGACAAAGCTCCTAAAACTATACAGAAAGTCGAAAGGCATGAGTGCACGTTACTACAGAAATAGTCATGATGGGTACTTGTCATGAGAAACCAAATGGAGAAGGATGGTGAGGTGTGCTTTTTAAATTAAGATCTTCCCCTTGTTTTGTTTCTGTTGTTCTTTCCTTCCTCGACACTTTGTGACGGTAACATCTGACCACGAGACTTTGGGAAATGTCACACAGCAATGGCTCTGTTAGCTTGTGTTGTTTTCTGCCTCGTTATCTTTGAAGCCTTGCCCGCCCTTGTTTTGTCTCAGGGTTTTGACTCCTCAGACGTCGTGACTTCTTTCCAGCGTCAGACTGATAGATTCCTGCCTGTTCAATGCCTCACGCATAAATCCAGAGAGTGACGTGCAGAGCTCACATTGATTAAAGAAACTGCTCTCATTACTGAAGAGCACTACTTTCTGAAAGTGCGGCCTTGCAGAATTTAGTTGAATGTTTTATGTGTGTATTCCCATCACCACTGCAGTGTTTTGATTTCCCCCACCAACCTTTAGAAGCGCCTGACTATTTAAAAAGAATGGCATCACAATGTTGCAGCTGGTAGTGTGCCGTATGACTGTAGTTGACCCCAATCCTGCTGCTGCCTGACCCACCTTCTACGTGAGGTTTGCAAGGGCTCCTTCTTAGTAGTTCAGTTTCCTCGGTAAATGGGCAGTTAGTGTATGCAGATATTTCTAGCGCTAAGCTCCCATCTCCTCACACCTCTGACCACTGAGGAGTTCGACAAGCTCTTCACCCAGTCATCTTGTGCCTTTTCGCTCCACATGACCAAACCACCTTACACTGAAAGAAGTGTAACCTCCATTCAACTTAAAATAATTAAGGTAATGATTTACACTTAATATTTTCAATCTGAACCAATATAATTCTTTTTATCTTATTGAACCCACAATTTTTAAGTTAAGGAGTGATTGGGTGTAATTCAGTTGTTTTATACTGAATTAAATCTATTTTTTAAGTTGTTACAATTTAAAATGGTTTATTGGTCGTAACCTGTTTTTATACTATTAGAAATATTATGAACATAACACATTCCAATGCTGTACGTTTTACATTTATTTAAAAAATCTAGTGCAAATACACAAGCATTTTGCAGTGTAAATCTTAAATATACAACAAAAAATTATTAAACATTTCTACAGCTTTCTTGAAAGTATGTTTTATTATGAGTTCTTATACTTAAAATTAACAGCTGAGAAACAGGGTTACTTACCAGAAATCCTCCGTTATAAAAGTCAGCTGCTGAAAATGACCAGGCCTGTACAGCCACGTCCACTCCACTCAGGAAAGTGTTCTTCTTTTTTGGCAGTTGGAAAGTTCGACAGGACGAATATACAAATGGCCCCTCCCACACAGCACACGAACTACCTAAAATATTAGGTTAATTGAAATTGGATTTTTATGTTTATTGCCTCCACCATAACTTATTTTGGTACAAACAATTTTTTTTTACTTTGATTGAGATCTAAAACCAAATATTTCAAGCTGCAACACTAAATGACTAATCTTAAGTTGCTTGAAAGAGAAAATTTACGTTGAATGAACAACATCAATGTTATACTTTTTTCAGTGTAGTCTCTTTCACCGTCACTTCCACACCAAGTCCTCCTCTTAACTGAAGACTCCTCCTCCTCCTCCTCCTCTCACTCCATGACAGTCTATAAATTCACCTTATCATTCTCATCTCTGTTCTTCCCAGCTTTGCTTCATGTTCCACCTTCATCAGCCATGTCTCAGTGCTCCTCACACAGCTTTCATAAACGGCAGAGAGACTCCTTTTGAAGGGACAAAGAGGGACAGATCCCAGGACTTCCTCCACGTACCTCTGACCCTGACTATGACTGCTGTGCCCGCTGTTGTCGCGTGGGGCAATGACAGTCCAGTTATGTTAAATGTGGTACACCAGCCAGGTCGTCCCATTTAATCCTAACAAAATGAAAACAAAAATAGCACTTGATGGCTAAACGTTGCGTATTAAGCTCAAATAGAACAGCCTTGAAAGGCGAGATTCTGACATATTTTGGTGGGTGTCTTGTTTTTCGGGAGAGAGCCCAATCCTTCAATCAGTGTGGTCTGGCAGTATACCCCCTCTCACCGGGGAGCCTGGGTTTCATAGCACTCTGACCAGGAGGGGCAGAGTCAGTTGCCCTAACAGGGTGTCTTCTTGGAGCTGTGGAGAGAGAGATGAAGACAGTTAGTGACAGTGCCCCCTCTAGTCCCGGGTTGGAATGACATACCTCTGATGAGTCTGGAAGGTTCTCTTCTGTCACCGAAGTTAGAATAAACAAACCATTTCCTGAAATCTAAATTTATACTTCCATCACTATTCTGAACCCCCTTACAACTTCCTGCAAACAAAAGTTGCACCCTCTGCATGACAAGTCCCCTTTACACCGTTACATTTTTTTATCGGCACACAAGAGCTCCAAGTCCTTCATGCACTTCTCTGCTGCTGCCCTGCCATCACTTCAGCTCTCTCACCATTCCCATCCACTCCCCTGACCACCGGTCCTGCTTCCTCACATATTGACATTACTGGAGACACTAAACATTCATCCACACCTAACGTTCTCACCTCTCATGGCATCCTGTCAGACACCTTCTCCAGTTCTACAAACACATCATGCTTTGCTTTGGCTGAACAACAAAGGTGACATCTGGTGTTCTCTTCACAGGCATGAAACCCAGCTGAACTTTGCTGACTTTCACTTGATCCCTGCTTCTTCTCTTCACAACAGGCTCCATGATTTTTATAAAATGGCCAAGCCAGGACACTTGCTTTAAATCATGGCCTGTTTGTGGAGTTTGTTCTGAACTGTTATTGTGTGGGCAGATTGACAGCTGTAATGGGATGAATGAGTGTGGCTCTGCCCCGTGATGGACTGGCACTCTGCCTGTGTTCATTCCTGTTTTGTCCTTAGGATAGGACCCGCACTTTGCAAACCTGAACTGGAATATGCAGTGTAGGAGTAGAACGGGCATTCTGGCCAGGAAGGAGGATGATTTATTACCTGGACGGGAGGCCAGAGCAGAAAGACAGATGAATTGGCTGGCTGGATGAAAAGATAAATTGGTGCCCAGCCGGTGAAATATAATGGATAGAGTTTGGGAGTGGTTCCATCCCCCATACAGCAGGTGACTGTGGTCCTGGTGTGGCAACCCAGATGGGACTCCCACAGGGGTGCTTGGGAGTTGGAGTCCAGAAGTTTAGCCCTTCGATTTCCTAGGCGCCGATAGAGGGAGCTGTAAGGACCACCCTACTGTCTTTATATCCCAGAAGTGTTCAGTTTAAGAGGAGCCCGCTGCCCAGGAGGGACTGGGCAACACTCAATGGGAGAACGTGTTTGGTGTCATATATTTGTGGCCAGTCTTTGGAAAGGTGATTGTAGAGAAGTGCTTTGGATGAATAAATATCATTTTATTCTATCCCTGTAACATGTTGGGTATTACTGTGTCTTGGGTTTGGGGCTCAGTGGTGCCCCCTGGTGGTTACAGCAGGCTACAAAAGTGGATCTATAAATGAAACGGGAATTCTAAAAAAAATCAATCAGAGGTGAAAAGCAGCTATAAAAGTGTAGAGAATTGTGTCAAGGCCACAATAAATAAGTGCAAGTGTCACATAGTGTGTGGCATCTGCATGTCTACATGTCTACATATCAGCACTCATTGCTCATGCTGGTTTAGATGGCATTTAGTTCTTCTTCAGTAACACCCAAGATCCATAAGAGAGTGAAATTTAGCACATTTTTATAGGATACTCAAATAACTGCTCCGTGCCCTGTGTCAACAGAAGGGCTGGTGGCCATGTTTGCACAGACAGCCGGGCTTATTCCAGCCGTAATTACTCTGCTAGAGCGTCTCATCTGCAGCAGTGCTGATGAATGTGCATGGGCTGCGATGTGAGTTTCATATTATTTTTACTTTAGGTTCGCCCTGTTGCTTACACTTGTAAACACTGCATAATTGTGTTTTCATCATTATTTATTCAGTATCAAATAAAGTAAAAGCCCTGCGGAGGATCTTGGTGCCACAACAAGATTGCATAAAGCCTGTCACTTACTGAGGCGGCATAGCACAGAAGACATCACTAAAAGAAGCATCAAAGTCCGGGGTTCAGGTCTCAGCCTGGCCATTGACTGCATGGCGTTTCCATGTCTGTCTGTGTCTGAGTGTGCCTTTCCTCCAGGTACGTCAGCTTTCCGTCCACACTGTCTGCGGTCAGTTCCAGCCTTGCACCTGATGCCACTGAGTAGACTGCAGCTTCTCACACCCTTCAATTTGGAGACGTGGCCTCATCAAATGGATGAATGAAGGGGTGGGTGAAAGTGTTTGTTCTGAACGGTGTTTGTCCCTTAATGAAAAGGTCATACAGTGTAACTTTGTTTCATCTGGACCACTCATTGACAATGGCTTTTCATGGTCAGGTCAACTGAGTCACCACCAATGACCACCTGGTCTGGTGCTGTTAGTTTAGCTTCATGAGTTAATGAGCTGGGTGATGGCGACAGAAGAATGAAAGACTAGAGTGGTGCCAAGGTCCATTCTTCCTGCAAAGCTTTAATAATAATAATAATTATTATTATCATTAATCACATTTACAGTAATATTGTTCTTTTCTAATCTACTCGAAGTGCTTTACATTATCTTTGGGGAGCATCACCAATGTGTAGCATCCACCTGGATGATATGATGGCAGCCATTCTTGCGCCAGTCTGCTCACCACTCATTAGCTATTAGAGACAGCCAATTAGAGACAGGGGACGATTAGGGGGGCAGAATGACCAGGCCCATGGTTGGCAGTTTATCCAGGACATTGGGACTCACCCTATTACTCTTTTTGAAGATGCCCAGGGAATTTCTATGACCACAGAGATTCAGGACCTGGGGTTAACATCATTTTCGAAGGATGGCATTTTTCAGCACAACCACTTCAGGCACCACCAGTGTGTACACTCAGAGGTTTACATCCACTTTGGGTGACTTCTTTAAACCTCGCTTAATAAGCCCTCCACAGATTTTATAATGTGATATAAATAGCCTTGACACACAGAAAAATGTTTGGACGTAGCCACCCGTATACTTGAGCCCTGGCTGTAAAAGGCAAAATAAGTTGCAGATTTGTGAACAGTATTGAGTCCAACATTGACTGACTGATGAAAACAGGAAGTGGTCTGGGTTTTAAGGTGTCTGCCAGGGTGTGACGTCCTCATGGCCGGAACCAGAAGTGCTGTCTTCGAGTCCGAAATCAGGTGAAACTTCCTGTGTTTGATCTGCAGGGATAACAGAGAAAGGACTAGTGCACCCTGCCACCCCCTGGCCTGGCATAGACTTAACTTCATTTGGTCCATTTAGCTGCCTCCCAAGCGCACGTGTGTGACAATACTAACAAACTATAAATTTGGCATATCATTTATGACATCTACTTTGTGCAGGGCAAAATGATTTGTTTCCAGCAATGTTCACAGACAAATTGTTCAACTTTTTATTGACTATACCACAATTCCAGTGGGTCACATGTTGTTAACTGTGCCTTTAAACAGCTTGGAAATTCCAGAGAATGATGTCAAGCCTTTAGGCAGTTAAACAATTAGCTTCTGATAGCCAATTAGCCTAAGTGGAGTCAACACGTGGATGGATGTTAAAGAATTCATCGTTTATGTGTATGTAAACTTCAGGCTTCACCTGTAGCTTCCACCTGGATGTGTCAGTACGTTCATCACACATTAGCTATTATGTGGTGAAGGGATGACAGATACAGATAGCCAAAAGGGGACAGGGGACCATTAAGGGGCCAGAATGACCAGGCCCCGCTGGGTAAGGACACAGGGGTACACCTTACTCTTTTCAAAAGATCCCCAGGGATATTTTATGACCACAGAGGCTCAGAACCTCAGGGTTTACATCTCGTCCACAGGACAGCACCAATTTTTACAGCACAGTGTCCCCGTCACTGCACTGGGCCATTGGGATCCACACACAGACCACCAGGGTATCCACCCGCCGATGACCTTACCCACTCCTCTTCAAGCTTTTCCTAAGTGGTCTGCCATCCAAGTACTGGCCGAGCCTGACCATGCTGAGCTTCGGGTGGATGACCTGTTGTGAAGATCAGGTGTTACTCTACAATCATTTTTGCAATCCCACCTGCACACAAAGCCACAGGACTACTTACAGGCAGTGCAGCCAACTTGGAGCTGCAATGTTAAGGGTTACCACTTCAGTCCCTCACACTGGTTGTGATTTAGAAGTTAGCTTGTATAAAATCACCAGTAGAGATGAGCAAAGCAGTTCGCGTAAAATGGAAGATCCAGCGACACTCAGGGTTTTGCTTCACAAGAACCTTTTCGAAGTAAATCGTGTTGTTTCTTTCTTTCAGAAGAAAGACGTTTAGTTCCTGTCTGGAAATGTTTTAGTTATTTCTACATGTGTCTGCCTACCATTTAGTATTTAAATAAAGATTTCTAGTGGAACAAATAAAATCCACCGAACGTTTGCATACCCTCAGCTAGGATAGTGCCATTAACAGTTTGGTAAAGTGGGGAGAGGGTCTGCTGGGTAGTGGGGGCTTTCCGTGCATTCTGAGTATTTCCCTGAAGAAAACCCAGTTAAGGGCACAATGGGGTTTCTTTGTATGGAAAATATGCAGCATGTCACATTTTTAAAAAACGTACTGCGCTCCTCCGTGGTGATAAACTGAATTGATTTTACTGGTGTGATTACATGCTTTACACAGCAACAAACAATAAGTTTGGGGTAAACAAATTTTAGTGTCAGCTTCTGCTGATCTCTATATACAAATAGAAACTTGTCGATTTTGTTTATTATTATTTACCAGCTAACTAACTAAACATTGGTCCATTGTGGAATCCCATTGATCCAGTTCAGGGACGCACAGGGAGTCCAGGGCCTAAAATAGCAGCATGAGGCACAAAGCAGGACACAAGCCGGTGTAGGGACACACACACTCAAACCTGGCCGATAAACCCAACACACGTGTCTTTATGCAGGGACGACGCAAGGAGAACATGGAAAATACACCCAGAGAGTCCTGGGTTGAGGAGCTGTGATGGGGCAGCAGTGCTAACACTCCACTGTTATGTGATGCGTGTATGCAGGCAAATAGAGGAGCACCTCCATATTTCGCAGGTTGCTTTGGAGAAAGCTGGCTCAGATTATTACCCTTTCCACCTGTAATGGACTGTACTTGACATCTATAGTAAAGCGACTCTGTGGAGAGCAGGACAGCCTAAAGTGGCCAGCACTGTAAAGTCCACGTCAGCAGCCGCCCTCTTTCGACAACACCAGACTGGCTTTAGCTGGGACCGGCTTCTTACGCCATGTTGTGAGTAGATGCCCGTATAGGCTGATAAATATTCTTTGCATCAATGGACTGAGAGGGTGGTGCCTGCTGATGCCTTCCGAGAAGCGACTCCTTCATCATACATTCTGCTGCTTTCTTCCAAGATATGCAAGCAAGAAACTCTGACAGCATTTTAATAACTCACTGCAGGGCCTCACAGGTCAAGTATGCTGAGTGTGCTTCTCTGGGATGGTGTGTGTGTGTGTGTGTGCATGTGGGCAGGCATGAGACATGTCATCCAGTTAATAGCTTGTTCTGCAGGGTAAAATGGATATTGACTGTCCATCTCCTGCCACTGAAGGTCCATGCACAGCCTGTGAAGGTCATGCAGTCGTACAGAATGTGCCCCAGTGTGTCACAAGGCTGTGCATTCGGCTTCATCTCTGTGGCACTAGAGTGTGTCACAGTCGTCCACCTGAAGGCCCTTGACTGTGGCTCTGAGGTTTAAAAGGCTGACAGCGATGAGAGACGCTGCGCTGACGCTAAAATTAGGAAAACCGTGATGGCTCACATAGTAATAACCAATCACTTCCTATGACAATGTTTCTGTTTTATTTAAAATTCATCAGAATGCGACAGAATAAAAGCAATTTATGTAGACGTATTTGCTGGAACATTCCCAGTGGGACTGAAGCCTCTTAAATTGAATATCAGTAAATAAGAAGTGTCATGCTGCATATCAAAGCGGTAATTGTCAGAGCCAGCAAACCCATCAAGCCGAGTTTGAACCAACATCACATCATCATCAGCGTCAGGATGGCGGCTTCCCAGGTTGACAGCAATGCCTCTTGGGCTTCCTTTATGCTACATGGATGTGAAAGAGACACTCGCTTCCCATAGCCTCCCAATCCTGGCACTGCTTTTCAGCAATGTGGTGGGACAGGTGGACAGGGCTCCAGGTCAGAAGTTGAATTTCACCTTACGTATAGCGCCCTTCTCAACGGGCCAGTTCAGAGCACTCTTGTGTTATTCAAATGTGATTCTATTAACCTCTGGTTATTGTCACACACTCAGACTTACCGGTGGTGGAATTCTGCTGTTATAAATGGCCACTGGGCCCCTTGAATCTGATGTTGGCTCAAAGATACCAAAGTTCATGACTAAAGATATTTACTTACCAATACAAAATATTATGACAAATGAGTAACTCAGGCGCCACACAACGGGGCAGGGAATGCTGATCCGCACATGCAGTATGTTTGTATGTACAGTGCCCTCCATAATGTGTGGGCCAAGACACATCTTTCATTGATTTACTCGTCCGCTCCACGGTTGAAATCAAACAATTCAGATGTGATTAAAGTGCACATTGTAGACTTTCATTTAAGGACATTTACATACAGTTTGGTCACACAATGTAGAAATAACAACACATTTCAGGTCACCATAATTTTAGGATTGCATTGGCTTGATTTGAAATTTGAAACAAGGGATAAATCAAGGAAAAAAAAGTGTCTGTGTCCCTATCTATCTATCTATCTATCTATCTATCTATCTATCTATCTATCTATCTATCTATCTATCTATCTATCTATCTATCTATCTATCTATCTGTTATGAAGTGCTCTATCTATCTATCTATCTGTTATGAAGTGCTCTATCTATCTATCTATCTATCTATCTATCTATCTATCTATCTATCTATCTATCTGTTATGAAGTGCTCTCTCTATCTATCTATCTATCTATCTTTCCCTAGCTACCTTTTCTTTCTACCAGGAAGACTTTGTGTGTACTCTAAGCTCGCTGCCCCCTGACAGAAGAGAGTAATTTGTTTTCTTGTTACTAGAGTGTACTTTGAGGTTATCTCTGAAGTGACATCCAGTTATCATGACACACCTCAAAACTAGATAACACTACATTCTGGTGGTCCCTGAACACCAAGGAATCATCTGTCTCTTAGTGGGAACTGTATAGCCCCTGTCTATCCATCAGCCTTTGTTCCCTACCAAGTTGTTTAAATTGAGCATCTCATAAACTCCTGAACACTTAAACGAATGGATCCTTATTCCTCACTCAACATCCCGGCCATCTGAATATGCTCCTCTGGTACTCTGACTACGCATTGTGGTGCTCCTGCCCTCTAGTGTCAGTCAGCTCTGGCCAGGTCCATGCCAGCATTGAGGCTTGAAGTATGCCTTTCCTCTCAGGATGTCTGTCTTTTTCTTCCTCAGACTCCACTTATCACTATACAGGCATATGTAAACATTCTGAGTCCTGAGGTCAAGTTGCTTTATATATCTTGCCAAGAGGTTGATAGAGACACTGTTGTAAAAACCTCACGTGGTAAAGAGTGCCAAGATGTTAGATCCTGCCAATATAACTGTGCTGCGTGTGCATGGAATCAGTTGGAATGTGAAGTGAACCCTAATCTCACCTCTAAAATGTTCATTTCAACTTGGCAGGCTTTACAGCAATGAGAAAGCTCTGTCATCAGGACACTCGATTTGTTTCCTTGAATCAGCAGGCAGGTGAAATATAAACAGTCAAAGGAATGGCACCAGTGTCGAGCCGCTGCATATCCAAAGAATTGGGTGTGGTACTGGCAGTATAGACGTTACCGTAGTCGCCCCTCTTGCTTTAGTGGACACCTCTTCTGATGTGATGCTGATCTCTTGCACATTCTCTGTGCGCCTGGGTGTTTTTTTTGGGTACTTTGTTTTCTTTTTTTTTTTTTTTATTAATTTTATTACAATCCATACAAAGCAATCAAGTTTTTACAAAGAGAAAAATTAAGAACAGATCGATCCCCACCCCTCGGGTACTTTATTTTCTCTGCCAACATTCCAAATACATGTATGCTGGGTTAATCGGTGACTCTAAACTGGTTTGCTGTGAATGATACCGTGAATCATGAGTGTGTCCATGATGATGGCCTATGATCATATGGTGCTCTGCTCAGAGATCTGCAGCCAAGGTTGATTCTGCCCATGCAACGAACACCAGCCTGGATAAGTGCTTTGAAAAGACTGATGGTCGGACGGTTTTGTATAGTGAAAGGCGACATATAAAATGAAGACATTTTTCTTTATTTTTAATTATTCTGATTAAGGATGAGGACATTTTTGGACACCTTATCTTGTCTAATAACGTTGGAACAGGATAGGGTTGACATATTTACCTTGGACAATGAGGAAGCATGTGTCTCTTGGTCTAGAGATGTCCATAGCCCCTGGCGGTGCACTTGCATGTGTGCCTCTACATTACAGATAAGCACGGGAGAAAGCACCTCTGGGACCCTGACTGAATGGAGCAGCTTTGGTATGATGGATGTTCTTTTAGTCATTTTGTTTTATTAATTTCTTTGCTTCCCTTTTTCTGTGTTTTATTTCTCTATCCTTTAAGGTAGAACCCAACTATGAAGGTCAGAGATTAAAGCAGATGTCATAATGTATCAGACATGGATAACCTGCTGGGCCCCTAGGCAGATGTTGGGCCTTCTCCTCTGCCATCAGAGAGGCATCTCACAACGCATCAACTGTGCCTAATAAGTACAATTCAGCCAACCCCCATGGTCTTGGTCATGTACTGAGGCACTAGGCCGGTTGGCGGCGAGGAAGGTGCTGAACTGTAACGCACCAAGTTGTAAATTCATTTCCCATCACTGACTCATTGTGCGATGCCACTGGTGTCATCCGACCTGCCAGTGTGCACCCCATGCGTACAACTACCGACACAGTTAATTTTTGTATATCTATGGGCTTTTAGTATTCACTGTGCAACATAAAATAAAGTGTTTAGGCTTTGTTTGACATAAGATGCTAAGACAGCTTTCTGTGTTTCTTTACACATTGCTGATTGTCACTGTGAATGAAGCCCACTGTCACATTGATAAATATAAATGTGTATTCATGTGTGCATTTCCATATTGGCCTGCATTCTCTAAGTGAGGAATACAAAAAGAAAATATCCAGAGCCCCCCTTATGAATAAATGCAAGGAGTTACCATAGAAACCCTGTGGATGCCAGAGAATGTCAGGGATCCGATCTGAACGTGCGCACCTGAAAGTGCCTGGCCAGCACAGAATGTCTGACTCTTGCCAGAGTATCCAATGGAAGATCTGACTCCTTTGTCTTCTGTCTTGCAGCATTGGCTGGAGTTCACGAAGTCAATAGGGAAACAAATCAAGTGTAAGTACCATCTCCAGTGTACAATGATCTGCTCCATTTTTCACTCCTTTGTCCAAGCTGCGTATCGAGGGATGGCCAAGTGTGGTCTTCAAGAGCTATGGCGGTGGCGGTAGGTTTTCATTCACTTAGTGCTTCACCAATGTTAAATGTTTGGTAACTCTTCATTTTGCCAATTCACTTAAGTTGATTATGTGTTCAAATCAGGGCTGCAACAGCTAAATATTGATTAGCACATATAAACAAGAATTTCACTCTACTCTGTTCATGTGAAAATAATGACTTCATAAACCTAGAATTGATATTGTCAGTAATAATTGGTGAAAAAAATGATTGTTAATTAACTTTGTTATCAATTAGTTGGCTTGTCACATATCACACACATCACTTTATTAAAGAACATTCACCATGTTTTTAGATGTGCTCAAGACGAAGGATGTAAATAAGGCTATTTTGGCTGCCATCTAGTGGACACAATCAAACAATATACTCCAAGCACCTTTTATCGACATTTAACAATGGCTTTAGCCTTCTCTCTTTTGATGTCGACTTTTGTCGACGAGAGCCCTGAAAATGTACACCATACATTACAGTTAGTAACAGGACTTTTAGCTATAAACGTCTATGTCAAATTTAATATTGTAGCATACTTGCACTGTTGGTATGCATAAAAACGTCATGCAAAGAATAAACATTTTTCATTTTTGCATAAAATGTTAGCATTTTTGTTTACATTTTGCATTTTTTAAACTCCCACACAATGAATCAGTCAAAACAAAGTAGTAATTAACCATCTAATCAATTACTGTAATAGTCATGAGTTGTAGGCCTAATTCAAATACTAAATTCACACCTTGAAGATTAGTGAGTTGTGTGAATTAATAAAACTGCTCACAGGTTTCCATTTGGTCTCAGTTTGTGAGGGAGCCCACTTATTTATTTCTTAAGTGTTCTTGAGCAGCCACCAGTTAGACCTTGGACAACAAATACTCATGTCCAAAATGTCAATTTTGACTAGTAACATTTCATATTACAAGAAATCACTCAGCTTTATTTGTGTTTCTCCATAGCCCAGCCGCCGTTCACCATGTGTTTTCGAGTCAAGTTTTACCCTCCTGATCCTGCAGCTCTGAAAGAGGAGATAACAAGGTAGGCCTAAGCATTTGGGTGTTTTTCCCCTTGTCTTTCTGCTTTATTTCCCCTCCTTTGCACTTACACTGACTTTGTCATTGTTTTCTCTTAATCCCTTCTTATTCCCTTCTGCCCCACACTCTCAGGACTCTGTCATTTTGTAGTTCTGCCCTCTCACATGACTCCCTCTTGACTTCTTTCCTGTATACCCTCTAATACGTCCATCCTTGTTTTTTTCCTCCATAAACTATCCTTTGTCCTCCTTACTGTTGAGTGACTCCTAAACTTCATATCATCTTATGTCTTTCATTCCATTCCTCCATAAGGGCTCTTGATATTCTCTTTATTAATTTCCTCCATACTCTCTTATGTCATCTACTGGGTCACGTTAGAGGCAGCAGTTAGCCTAACCCATATGCTTTTGGGACAGTGGGAGGCAAAGTAAAGTACCTACTCTCACATGGGCAGGCCATGCAAACTACACCCAGAGAATGATCACAACCAGGATGGGACCCCAGGTTTCTCAGCTGTGAGGCGACAGCAATTTAGATATATAGTAACAGGAAGTGGAACTCTCTTAGTGGGCCTTCCAACCCCAAATCATACAAAGACTATGTTCAGTAAATGGGATGAACACAGGGAGAGCATAAGGGACCAAATAAACATTGCAAAGCAACAAACCTGATGCTTCGCTGGGTCTGACAATATAGCACTTGAACATGGTTGCCCTCCAACACAGTATGCACAAAGCAAGCTTTTCTCTCACCCTGCCTTCTCTTTTTATCTCTCACAAAACTGGTCTCCATTCTGCCCACCATTTGTTAAGATTAGTCCAAAATGGGAGGACAAAACTGGTAAATGACTCTCCCAAACACAAAAAGGTGCCACTTAATGCTATACTGTAAGTAATTTCATTTAATAAATCAAAATAGAAGTACTGTAATAATACTTTTATAAGCAGTAAAAAAAAAATCTAGAAATTAGAGAAACCGAACCTCGAACAAGCAAAACACTAATCTGTAATAAGTTAAGCAGAAAAGGAAATGACAAGCAACAAAGGACCACCCTGAGCAAGCTAACTGATTATATTAAATGCAGAGAATAAGAGAAACGATTCAGCAGAACTTAGTGTCCAAAACAACCAAACATACAGGCAGATAAATGCTTACTGTTAAGCTGTTCTATTTAGTGAGGCCTGCTGTGAATGATACTAAAGAATATGTCATGCAGAGACAGGCAAGTCCACAGCAGTTTGGGGAGAGACACAGAATGGAATTTGATGATGGCATGGAGAGTCAGAATTCACACAGGGCTCATAACTGTGAAGACTAGAATTAAATAAACAAAGATCAGGATCTGCAGCCAGAATCGTAGTCAAAGAACAGTGCGGTGTGTGCCATAAACCAAAACGGGTTCACGTAACCAGAGCTAAGAAACACGAGCAGTAAGTCGTAAAAACTGTCGTACCCAGTAATTTCAAATCTAATGATAAAGTGACGTGACACAAAGCTGTTTTCTTTTGTTAATTCAATCTTGGAAGACCCTGGTGTCTTTTTTAAAAATGTTGCACTAGAGACAGGCAATGGGGCTTTGGTGTCTACAGCATAAGGAAAACAATATAGCTCTGTGGGAGAACATGAGCCATTTTTTAACAATGTTAAAAACTCAAGGAAGCAAAAGTGTAACCACTAGATTCCTTGGCCTCGGAAACCTCAAAAACTATCTATTTATATAATACACTACCGTGGCTGTCCGTTTGTCTCACCAGGATTTTAAATCACCTGTAGCTCGAAAGCCATTTGAACTATTGACCTGAAATTTGGTACACATATACTACATGATGTCTACTATTCGCTTTTGGGGTGATGATTGACCTCCAAGGTTATTCCTCTTTTTGTTTTTATTTTATTTTATTGTAGAATCAACTTTCAGCAACTCCCTATCTCTTCATATCTTAAATCATTCTTGAGGCAGATTGGAGCTTTAAGTGCCAGCTGTAAGGAAAACGTACTAAGTAACTGCAACACAAACACTGACTTAAATCAGTTTTAACGCGAACAGATGCAGACGAAAGAAGAGAAGAAGCGGGCCGCTAGGGTAGAGAAAAGAAGATCTGCTCAGGAAGCAGCGAGCACATCAGCCTCTGAGCTAACGCATGCTAAATGTACAGAGAAAGAGGATGAAAACTAGGAATGCTCAAGTCAAGTGTATTCACTGCACGTTACCATTACTGGTACTCAGATAATTCTTATGGGCAAAGTAGCACTAAAAATCAAAAGCAGAGTCATGACACACTGCAATAACAGAACTAATAGTATTTCAGAGAGAGGAGTAACTTGTAACAAGGCAGCAGCCATAACACCTGCACTTCAACTTCAGAACAGGTCACCCACCTGAACCTAAGCAGGTTGAGGCCCACTCAGTACTCAGATAGAAGTCCATCTAGGAAAAGCTTGGGTTGTTGCTAGAAGAGGAGATGGTGAGGCCATGGTGGGGTGGGGGGTGCTTATCCTGTGGTCTGTGTGTGGATCCCAATGGCCCAGTGCAGTGATGGAGACACTGTGCTATAAAAATTGGTGCTGTCCTGTGGACAAGATGTAAACCCTGAGGTTCTGAGTCACTGTGGTCATAAAATATCCCTGGGCATCTTTTAAGGAAAGTACAGTGTACCCCTGTGTCCTTACCCAGCAGGGCCCCTTAATCATCTCCTGTCCCTTTTTGGCTATCTGTATCTGTCACCCCTTCACCACTTAATAGCTAATGTGTGATGAACGTACTAGCACATCCAGGTGGAAGCTACAGGTGAAGCCCAAAGTTTACATACACATAAACGATGAATTCTTTAACATCCATCCGCATGTTGACTCCACTTAGGCTAATTGGCTATCACAAGTTAATTGTCTAATTGCCTAAAGGCTTGACATCATTCTCTGGAATTTTCCAAGCTGTTTAAAAAACAGTTAACAAAATGTGACCCACTGGGATTGTGGTATCTATACTAATAAAAGGCAAAGCCCTCACTGACTGACTGACTGACTCACTCACTCACTGACTCATCACTAATTCTCCAACTTCCCGTGTGGGTGGAAGGCTGAAATTTGGCAGGCTCATTCCTTACAGCTTACTTACAAAAGTTGGGCAGGTTTCATTTTGAAATTCTACGCGTAATGGTCATAACTGGAACCTATTTTTCTCCATTTAATGTAATGGAGTTGAGCTCGATGGCCATGGGGGGCGGAGTTTCATGTGACATCATCACGCCTCCCACGTAATCACGTGAACTGACTGTCAACGCAGTACTTAGAAAACAAGGAAGAGCTTCAAAAAGCGCTGAAGAAAACATACATTATACAATTGAGAAGGCAGCGAAACAATAAGAAGCGAGCGAGTCACACATAGAACCATATTCATGAGTGCAGCTACTTCGGAAACAAAACACGGTGTAAACCTAAAGTTTAAATTAAGTTCATAGACAGGCTGCTGCTGGCGTTTGTCATGCCCACGGCTAATGCGGGATACAAGTTTAATGAGAGGACGCAGGATATAAACGAGAGTTTTGATCACTTTGTAACTAAGTTAAAATTACTGGTGAAGGGCTGTGCTTATGCAAATTCCGAGAGACTGTCTTTGTGGGGGGATTGACAGTTAAGGCGGGTGGGAGAGTCACGTCATCACCTCCCCTCCCATTCACCTCATTTCGCTGTGAGCTGAGCTCCACAGCTAACGCAGTCTTGCGGAACCAACTTTGTGACGCTGCCACCAAATACTCACAGAAAAATCCACAAGTTAATACACACGCTGTCTCTACAGTTTCCCCACACTCTGAATCCTCCAGGCACTACTTACAAAAGGTTACATTGACAATCGTGTTACGTTATTTTTAAAATGTTTCCTTTTCTTAGCCCAAGCATAGCTGAGAAGCTTTGATGCATGTTCTCCATAACGCGTTAAAAAATAATGCATTTAATCACACTTTGCATTCCAAGCAAAGGGAAACTTCTGTCAATGCATGATTTCCTGGTACACCGATTACATTGATGCACACATCACAGCTACAAAAATGTAACAGTCGGAAGAAAGTGCGTTGCTATGACTGATTGGAGGAAAATTTCATTTCAAAAGACTACCCGACGGAAGCCTTGATAAAAGCGTGATTTTGTGCACATATATATGTATATATATGTAGATGTATATGTATATATACTGTATATATGTGTGTATATGTATATATATGTTTATGTGTGTGTGTATATGTATATATATATATATATATATATATATATATATATATATATATATATGACAGCAACACTCATGACAATGTCAATCATGTTACGTTATTATTAAAATGTTTCCTTTTCTTTTTCATTACTTCTTTAACACACTACTTCTCCGCTGCGAAGCGCGGGTATTTTGCTATATATATTGTGAACTTGAATCCGGACACAGGCAGACAGACATCGTTGGTTCCACCACACACTTGTCTATTTACAATATTTACACAAACTGTGCTCACGTGCACCCCCAGTGCCTCTTGCACCGATCCCCCAAAGTCCAGGCCTCACAGTTCCACTGCCTTCCTGGCCGCCTCCAGTCCTCTCTCCAGCTCCGTCCTCTTCCACCCGACTTCTGCCAGTGACTGGAGGGAGGCGGCCCCTTATATACAGCTCCCGGATGAGCACCAGGTGTTCCCGGCATTCCTCCCTTGGCCACGCCCCAGCGTGGCGGACGTGCCAGCTGTCCTCCCGGCAGCTCTCCAGGTGTCTCCCAAAGTCTTCCCCCCAACACTTCCTGGTGTGGCGGAAGTGCTTGGCTCTCAGGATATTTATGCACTGGGGCGCTGCCTGGCGGTGGCCACGGGCCCCTACAGGGCTGGGCTTCCATGCCCCCTACCCGAGGCCACCAGCATAACCAGGACGGACGCCCCCTCTCGGTCTGGAGGAGGCACAAGCCCTCCTCCGGTCCTCCTGGGCGTCCCGGCCACCACAATATATATATATATATATGAATAACCTCCAAAGAGCGCAGAGACTTTTGATCATGTGAACGTGTCTGCAAAAAGTGGCATCTCCTGCCCTGCAAAAGTCGAGTAGCCGGCGCGGCACATAGCTGTGCTGGCCTTTGAGATGCTGACTGCGCTTCTGCCTTAAGTCAAAGTGAGCACTTTTAATTTTTTTCATCCTCCCCCTGAGCTATAGCCCAGACAAGTGCAAACACGGGACCCCTTTTCTACACCGCGGCAAACTAATATTAAGGCGCTTCGCACTTTCTTTTGCACGTATACGATTATGAGGTCGTCAGCTCGGATTATGAAGACACGCACACGAGTGGAGGACCAAAAGTTCCATCACAGCCGATTAATAGCTGGGACGTCTCACCAGTCTACAGAAGATCCACCGCGACTGTCCCCAAAAGGCGCTCATATCGTCAGCGAAAACATCTCTCTACACTATATAAAAAAAAAGGCAACTTTCCTTTCTTTACACCTTTTTTCCTTTTATCCCAAACCAAAGCCTTTCTCTCTTAACACTGCAGAGGACACAAAACTAATTTTCTTTAATTGCTGGTAATGCCGGTAAGGCACATTACCAGATGCAGAAATTTGGACGTTTACATAGAAAATGTAATTTCTATACCACAGCCGTCGTGTAGCGCCTTTCAAAAGGGATCAACTACCGAGAGATGATCCATATACATTTTAGCTGCTGTTAGTACTACTTACCTGTTGTGTTACGCAGTCTTTAAAATGTAGTTTACCCGCAACCACTCCAGTAGTGCTCAATGTACCTGTACTTCTTAAAACGTTAATGTTTTACTGTTTAATAACTAATAGACTATATTTTGTTATTTTTCCCTTGCACTCAGTGACCAAAGCTATACACACACATATA
>JANRMT010062829.1:26857410-26909970 GCA_026402145.1 Polypterus bichir lapradei
GGGTATTTTGCTAGTAGTCAATAAAAAGCAAAACACTCTGAGGTCTGTGAACATTGTTTGAAAAAATGACTTCTGCCCTGCACAAAAGAATATGATATTCTAGATTTATAGTTTGTTAGTTTAAAATCGGTGGAGGGCTTATTAAGTGAGTTTTATAGAATTCACCCAAAGTGGATGTAAATGTCTGAGTGTACACATTGGTGGTGCTTGAAGTGGTTACCCACGGTCTATGTAAAGTGCTTTGAATAGAATAGAAAAGTGAGTGTAAAGGACCCCAGTAAAACTACAGACACAAAGTAAAATTAAAATGGATCAAGGAGAAAATGAAAAATAGAGAAATACTAAAAGAGGGGTGAAGCACTGCAGAAATGCTAACTCTCTGCCATACCGTGCTTTAAACTGCCTCTCAGGGACACTTCTGACTAAATCTTGAACTATTTCTGTGAATAAGAGTGTAATGAATTGAGACTTGGGGGAGCACAGAGCCACAATGTGTCCTCTGTTGGCTCTTGCTTCCGCTATACTGACTACTGTATTGCATATCCTTAGAAATGAGTGTTTTTGTGACTGGCATGAAGATAGCACTTTAATTCTTCTTGGAGAGGAGCAATTTGATGGTTATCTGATGATGAATGCAGTAGAATATGTACTGACTGTTGTGGAATTGCAGATTGTGGTTATTTAAAGGCTGCTATAATTTTCTAAATCCAGGAGAGTAACTATTCAGATCACACTTTACGTTGGACGTTACCCGTCAGATGCTTCTCCCGAGGTGGCCATGTCAAATGTCTCTTTATTTCTTTTTATTATTGCGGTAACCCAAAACTTTTATCAAAGCTCCACAACATGATAGCAAAAGCCTCAGCAGTGAGTACTGAACATATTAGTCGGAGCAGTCTGTGGTGGCGGCCACCGTAGCATTAAGTATTCTTATATTTTTTCCATATATGAAGAATGTTAATTTTTTAAGTCTCTCGTTAAGGCTGTTATTAATGAAAGTGGACAGTGTCTTTAGAGCTTGCTGTCACGCTATTAGATCTGTACTAAATGTGTGTTTCTCGTTTAGGTACTTAGTCTTCCTACAGATCAAGAGAGATTTATACCATGGCCGACTCTTGTGCAAGACCTCTGATGCTGCCATCCTGGCCGCCTACATCCTGCAAGGTAATGAGTTTTGACAAGACAAATTTCCTGCTGGTAACAGGTGCTTATTGTGCTTTTCTGACTGTGACAGGTCAGAGCTCTGTTGAGATAAATGTGCTCTCAATTACTCCTGTGTGCTTTTGGTGGGCGGACCAACAAATTCAGATGCAGGCAAACCGGTCTTAATCAGTCTCCTTCTCTTCATTTTATGTAGACGGGTAGTGGGGCCTTGTGACTAAGGCTATAAACTACAAGGCTTGTGGTTCAAAGCCTACCATTGACTCATGATGAGGCTCTGGGCTGTTCACTCTCAAGACTCCAGTTATTCAATATGCTGTATGTCAATAGTTTTACAATGATTGGTGAGATGAATGAGTAAGCCAAGGTAGGGAAGGATGGCATGGGGCAGGAACCAGGACAGAAGACCTGACACTGCAGTTGAGTCCCTAGAAAGGCTACACAGAAGGAATTTGAGAGTTAGAGAATGAGAGAAAGGCTGTGGAGGGCTGCACTGAACTTAAAAGACATCTTGGCTGAAAGAGGACAGGAGACAATCCCAGGCTGAGAAGAAAAGCAGTGGGAGGGCAGCCATGAGGATGTGGTCCTTTTCGGATAATGAAAGGCTCAAGGGTTCCAGGGATCACTGTTGTAAACATCTCATCGCTTCTGTCTCTGGAAGAAATTTCAGGTGTGGCAGATACTGACGTCATACCCAGCTGCCCCCTGAATCCACACTGCTGGCTTAAGGGCTCAGCTAGCAAAAGGAAAGGAGGCCAGGATAAAGAAAGAGAGAGGGAGTGATGGGAGTTGTGGAAGAGGAGAGCTTATTGTACTTTGGGGTGGTCACAGTGTTTGATCGGCAGAGACTGACACCTGTTGAGATGTTCCCAGACTGGCTGTGGATTTGTTGTTTTGAACTGTTTTTCTGCTACTTTTCTGTTGCTTCTGTTTGTTGGTACACTGGCTGTTTATGGCCTTGGAGATGTTATCCTAGTTATGGGCACCCTCCTCTTACGACACAATGTTACATAATGACTTTTGACATGGCATTCACTTTAGAAAAATCCATCCCTCCATCCTTTTGTTTTCTGTTGCTTTATGTGGTGGGGCCTGGAGTTTAATTTTGGCAGTTGCAGATACAAGGCTGGAGACGGCCCTGGGAGCATCAACTAAAGAAAGATGCTATAAAAAATGTCCTTTAGATCCATTAGCATGATGCCCCATCATAAACAACCTTATAATAAACATGAAATTAGTAATGAAAACCAATGAACAGTGAATAGTGAATGAAATATCTGAATGGACGCAGTAAGGCTGCGGAGGTACTAGCACCACAGCCAAGCAGCCCCCATTTTCAGAGACTCAGAACTTCGGTATCTGGCAATGATGCCTTCCATTTGATTCTACATCAATCCTGCTTGTTCCATTACAGTGTCATCATAGAAAGCTGAAGCCTTTAACCTTACTGTCATTGGACTCAACCCTCGGTGGGTGACCAGTACATTGCAGGACATATTAAACACTCTCCCATGCTCAGTCATGCTGCATTGATCAACACACATGTAAACTGGTCAAGCTAGAGGAAAGCAAGCCAGGATTCAGTCCTAGATCCCTGGAGCTTTGAAAGACCAGCACTAACTGACTCAGTGATTTATGAATTTAAGGTATGGTCCAAGGTCCTCAATTGGGTGATGGGAGTTTGTCAAAGTAAAACATCAAAATTCAAAACTACCACATAATACCCATCTGTCTTTCATTTTGTGAACCTGCTTATGCATGTTGGCTTTCTCTGGGTAGCCACAGTGGACCCACACAGACACAGGAAGAGCATGCAAACCCCACAGAGGTAGTGACTGGTCTACAAATCAAAGCTATTATAGGTTCATTGAGCTGTGAAGAACCAGTGCTAACCACTACGCCACTGCACCATACATCAAGAAAAAAGGACATTCAAAAGAACACAAAAGCACTTTTCAACAAATCTAAAACCTGAGCCTGCGAGACACACAGCCTTACAAAATCACCAGTTTCTTTGCAAACAGCCAAATCCTTATTGAAAACCCAGAAAACAATGCTTCCTAAGGAGACAACTCACCCTTAACAAAGTCCTCAAATGCAGTGATAATGATATTACTGAGGAATTTATTATTCGTTCAACTAGATAGAGAAACACCTCAAGGGCTATGGTAGAAATTAAGGTGAGCAAATTACTGAGTTGAAGTGGATACACTGAAGGCTTTTAAAAATGTCTTGATGATATACTGCGACAAGCAAGGTCCCTGGATGAACCGAATGGATTTCTTCTTGTTTGTAATTTTTTTTATTTGTAATGAAATAATTAAACAGTCAATACAAATCAAGTTGTCTTAAAATGCACTTGTTGCCTCATTGGCTTGATTAGTCCTTTTCTGAGCAGAGGAGTGCACCTTAGTGCTCTCACTAATTTGATCTTCTTTACAAAGGCCATTTGTATTGAAAACTCCTAAGGTATAGCTGATTGATATGAAACAATACTAATTACGGGGGTTAGTACACCAGAAAATGCCAACACAGTGTGACAGTCCTGTTGCAACTCGGAGCCTTTTGAACCCGAACCGTCCATAATCACGTACTAATATGAGCCTGGCAAATGAGGACGCATACTACTAGAAAGGGGTAGGGGCAAAAGTTCTCAGTGCGTTTATTAAAAAAACATCAAAACCAAACAGGGTTCAAAAAGTGCAGTACTTCAACTTGTCCCAGTAAATAATTGTGTCCAGTGGAGGTTAAAAAGTTCAATAAATACTGTATATTCCAATACAAATGTGGTTAAAAGCAAGGGCAAATATCATGCATTAAAAACCACGATTCTCTGTGCTTCCTAAAACCAACATCTCCTCAACTTACCCTAAGCAGATTCCTCAGCATGAGGAGGTGTCCATCAGCAGGCTTCAGGCAACCCTCTAACCGAGCTCAGGTTCCTGATGCCAGTCTGTCGGTTTCTGTAGGGAGCCTTGGTCCTTGCCCCCTCTCTTGCCACAGTCTGTCAAGCTTCTATGGAAGCCCCCTGGAGCACTGGGTCACTCTGGCTCAGACAAATTCTCAGCAGGAGTGGCCCCTCTGCCCCCTCTCCTGAGCATCTGGCCACATGGTCATCTCACGGGGCTCTCGTTCCCATTTGCCTGCATCCCTTCACATATTCTACCATTTCTTTTCTTAACATCCATGACTTCCATTTATTCTATCTCTTTTTCTTTCTTTTCTTTTATGTCCCTGTCTGCCGCGCAGGCTCTTGTTATATTAGCGCCACTCCCTCCGAGGTAAGAATGAGGCACCTTACTGCCACTTGCATTCGCACGTGTGTGCGTGATCAGCCAAGCACCCCCAACTATCCCCAGAGTGAAGTGCGCTTGTGCACACCCGCATAAGGAGCCTGCACTTCCCAGGTCGTGATTATTTATTTAAAGTCGCACTTCACCACAGACCATTTATCACACTGCTGTAATAGTAGGATGCTGTACTGTGTTTGCCATTATGGATGCAATGAAAAGTCAAACAAAAAATGACACCTTTTATTGGCTAACTGAACAGATTACAAGGCAGCTCTTCATCAGACCAGTTGAACTTCAATTAGCCAATAAGAGGTGTCATTTTGCTTGACGTCTCAACACATTGCAGTAGAAACAGACTTGTGTGTTTTCTGTGTGAGTTGTGCAGCTTAGGTCAATTTGTGTCTCTGTTGCCTTAGCTCAGTGGTTCCCAGTCTTTTCTATGCCCACACACCCCTAGAAAATGTTCGATTTATGTTTGCACCTTCTGTAAAAGTTACAGTGGGATGCAAAAGTTTGGGCAACCTTGTTAATAGTCATTATTTTCCTGTATAAATCATTGGTTGTTACGATAAAAAATGTCAGTTATATATATATATTAATATTATATATATTAATATTATATTAATATTAATATATCATATAGGAGACACACACAGTGATATTTGAGAAGTGAAATGAAGTTTATTGGATTTACAGAAAGCGTGCAATAATTGTTCAAACAAAATCAGGCAGGTGCATAAATTTGGGCACCGTTGTCATTTTATTGATTCCAAAACTTTTAGAACTAATTATTGGAACTCAAATTGGCTTGGTAAGCTCAGTGACCCCTGACCTACATACACAGGTCAATCCTATAATGAGAAAGAGTATTTAAGGGGGTCAATTGTAAGTTTCCCTCCTCCTTTAATTTTCTCTGAAGAGTAGCAACATGGGGGTCACAAAACAACTCTCAAATGACCTGAAGACAAAGATTGTTCACCATCATGGTTTAGGGGAAGGATACAGAAAGCTGTCCCAGAGATTTAAGCTGTCTGTTTCCACAGTTAGGAACATATTGAGGAAATGGAAGACCACAGGCTCAGTTCAAGTTAAGGCTCGAAGTGGCAGACCAAGAAAGATTTCGGATAGACAGAAGCGACGAAGGGTGAGAACAGTCAGAGTCAACCCACAGACCAGCACCAAAGACCTACAACATCATCTTGCAGCAGATGGAGTCACTGTGCATCGTTCAACCATTCGGCGCACTTTACACAAGGAGATGCTGTATGCGAGAGTGATGCAGAGGAAGCCTTTTCTCCACCCACAGCACAAACAGAGCCGCTTGAGGTATGCTCAAGCACATTTGGACAAGCCAGCTTCATTTTGGAATAAGGTGCTGTGGACTGATGAAACTAAAATTTGAGTTATTTGGGCATAACAAGGGGCGTTATGCATGGAGGAAAAAGAACACAGCATTACAAGAAAAACACCTGCTACCTACAGTAAAATATGGTGGTGGTTCCATCATGCTGTGGGGCAGTGTGGCCAGTGCAGGGACTGGGAATCTTGTCAAAGTTGAGGGACGCATGGATTCCACTCAGTATCAGCCGATTCTGGAGACCAATGTCCAGGAATCAGTGACAAAGCTGAAGCTGCGCCGGGGCTGGATCTTTCAACAAGACAACGACCCGAAACACTGCTCAAAATCCACTAAGGCATTCATGCAGAGGAACAAGTACAACATTCTGGAATGGCCATCTCAGTCCCCAGACCTGAATATAATTGAAAATCTGTGGTGTGAGTTAACGAGAGCTGTCCATGCTCGGAAGCCATCAAACCTGAATGAACTAGAGATGTTTTGTAAAGAGGAATGGTCCAAAATACCTTCAACCACAATCCAGACTCTCGTTGGAACCTACAGGAAGCGTTTAGAGGCTGTAATTTCTGCAAAAGGCGGATCTACTAAATATTGATTTCATTTCTTTTTTGTGGTGCCCAAATTTATGCACCTGCCTGATTTTGTTTGAACAATTATTGCACACTTTCTGTAAATCCAATAAACTTCATTTTACTTCTCAAATATCACTGTGTGTGTCTCCTATATGATATATTTAACTGACATTTTTTATCGTAACAACCAACGATTTATACAGGAAAATAATGACTATTAACAAGGTTGCCCAAACTTTTGCATCCCACTGTATATCACATTTGTAGACGAAGAAGTTAGATTTGTAATTTTTGAACTACAAATTGGTCCACATACAGTATTGCGGGTGAAAAATTGAACTAAAAAAAATAAGCTTTTAACCCAGTGCATAAAATTTTAATATAAACTGAGCAATTTATGTTTATAAATCTCGATAATGTTATAAATGTGTCCCCCGTGAAGCTTAGGCAGTTGATTGACGATCCAGGGGTTGGGGTATCCCCGTGAAGCATTAAGTGCTGCGAGGAAATGACACGCAATCAGTGATTAACGGATTTGTAGGGTTGGAGACCCCCTTGAAACAATGGGTGCCACTAAGCTATGAAATTCAGTTGATGAGCTTTGTCCCCAGATAACACCTGCACTACAGTTGAACAAAACAGATCCGCTTCACAGTTAAAATTGCTGCACTACTGCCAGGATCGCCAGCAGGAGAAATGAGCTGAGTACAAGCAGCATTTGTTGCATCCAATTCAGGTTCCCTTGTTCCCCCCACCCCTATAAATGTCAATCAAACCTCACAACTTGCACAGAAATCAATACTAGACCGTGCCCTTTTCTATGGATCATTGCAAGGTCCAAACTCCATTCTCTTAAAACAAGTTATTCACCATTATGAACTCTCCGCCCACAGCAAGAAACCCGCAAGAACGCGCATTTCTGCCACTCATTCACAGGTGACAATTGAGTATGCAACGCTTGATTGTTGTCATATCATAGAACAGTAGCACTAACTAATAACTGACCTACAAATGACGGCCCACTGCAAAACACTGACTGCTCTACGATAATGTCGAACAACACATGTCACTCAATTTCGATGAATCACAATTCAGCCTTTCTCTTTGTTGCCCACCCTAGTGCAATGGGTCCTGGGTGTGTGTGTGAGTGTGATGGGCTTGAACCCCATCTAGACTTCATTCCTGCCTCGTACCCTGTGTTTCTAGGATAAGCATCAACTGGAAAAATAGTTGAAGGATGGATGAATAGAATTTCTAAAATGGTCATTTCCAAAATGAAGAAACCCAAAACCTGGCAATAGACTTTTTGATTCAGCATTTTGACATTGATGTGTTTTTGACTTTGATTTTTGGTTCGTGTTTTGGACTTTGCTGCTTTGGTGTTACTTTTGTTTTGGTCTTGGCCTGTTTATGGCTCAATTTCTGCTCTCATCCCAAAGTTCTTCACCTTGTGATCCACCTTCTTCTGTCCAAGTAGAACAAGAGCAAAGGATGAATGAAGTTTATTTTCTCTTCACTACTGACTGGAGGTTCCCCTCCACCTTTGTGAACTGGGCCCAGTTCAACAATTCTGCTAATGGGCAGACATTGATGGGTTCCATTTATGTCAATCAGTTTGGAGCTGCTTTGTCTTCCAGTGCGTTTAAACTATGTAATTAGTCATTTGTAATGTGTTAATTGAATTTTACCTGTTAAATTGTTAAAGTGCTGAAGTGATGGGTGTAATGTAAAGATGAACTGAATTCAATTGAACTTGTTGTGTGCTGTGAAATAAACTGAAGACAAATGTGTTTAAACATTGCCTGACTTCTGTTATATACAGGGAACCCAAAGGCAGACGTTACTGACTAACAGCTATCCCATACTATATGCCCAAAATGTATCCTCTAAACACTAACACATCACGCCCTTTTCTAGCCCATTTAATCCAGACCAGGGCCATGGGGGTGCTTAGCATCGCCAGTTCACTTAACCTGAATGTCTTTGGACTGTGGGAGGAAACCCGAGCACACGGAGGAAACCCACACAGACTCAGGGAGAACATGCAAACTCCACACAGGGAGGACTCTGGGAGAAAACTCAGGACACCTTACTGCGAGGCATAAACAATAGCATGACATTCTCACAATTGTTGAATCTATTTTGGGAGCACAGCAGCAGAGCTTATCCCAGTAAACGCTGAATGCATCCCTGGACATTGGGCAAGTGTATTGCAGGGTCTATTCTTGCTAATACTGGATAGATCTGGAATTGTAGATTAAGCCAACATGGGAAGTAAGAGGAAAAGCAGAGAATCTAGAGCAGTGGTCTCAAACTCTGGTCCTGGAGGGCCGCAGTGGCTGCAGATTTTCATTCTAACCCTTTTCTTAATTAGTGTTCTGTTTTTGCTGCTAATTAACGTCTTTTGAATTAATTTTAATTGACTTGCTCTTGTAAACTCAGACGCCTCAATTGTTTCTTTTTCCTTTACTAACATTCAAACAATAATGAGATGCAAAATGAGCGAAAACATGACCAGCAAACTGTGTCCATCACATAATATCTGAAAATAAAGAAAGATGAAGGTCTCAGGAATATTGATCTGCTCAGGTCCACAAAACATGTTAATAGTGTTCTTAGAAAAGAGTAAATCAATAATTTTGGAAATGTATGCTATTGCACAATGAGAGCAGCAACAAGCCATGGAATTAAAGAGTGGGTTTAATTAACAACAAAAATCGACTCCTAATTAAGCAACTGGTTGGAATGAAACTGATTGGAGTTTGAACCCCTGACTGAGTTGGTCTTCTCTTGGCTCCTTCACTTCACATTTCATTTCTGTTTGCATGCCATTTAAGGAAAGAAATGAAGCAATTCCGAGGAACAGGGAAGAAATTCAAGGGAACAAATCTTAAAAAACAAGTCAAGTAAAAAGAAAGGAAAAGGAGTTAATGAACAACAAAAACTGGTCACCAATTAAGAAAAGGGTTAGAAAGAAAACCTGCAGCCACTGCAGCCCTCTAGTTTGAGACCACTGATCTAATGGAAAACTTATAAAAAGGAGACATGATTGTAGTGTTAAAAATTATGAAGGGAATTTGCACAGCAGATCAAGATCATTACTTTAAAATGAGTTCATCAAGAACACAGGACACAACTGGAAACTTGTTAAGGGGAAATTTATCAACAAACATTAGGAAGTTTTTCTTTACACTGAGAACACAGAGAACCACAGACACATGGAATAAGCTACCAAGTAGCATGGTAGATAGCAGGACTTTAGGGACCTTCAAACTAAGACTTGATTTTATTTTGGAAGAATTAAAAGGATATGACTGGTGAGATTTCTTGGGCTGAATGGCCTGTTCTTGTGTAGGTTGTTCTAAACATGTGAGGAGAATATTCACACTTTACATGGGCAGTGACCAAGTGCAGGATTCAAACTTGGGATTTTGGTTTTGTCACTAGCTGTGCTAACCACTGCATGACTCTGCTCCCTAATACCAAATTATATCTACTCTATATATTTAAAATCCTAAGCCTAAAAGTGCAATGATTTTATGTGACTTTTTATGTCACTTTTTTTGTCACGCTTTAAATCAGGCTTATTTTAAAACTAACATATATATGTTTGGTATCATTCTTTTCAGAATTTATCGAACTTTAATGTGAATTTGTTACATTTTCAGATTCTTATTGTTTTTAAATTATAAGCTAAAAAATATCAAGAACTCACGTCCCACGAGACGAGACTTTGTGCCAAGAGATTTAACCATGCCAATAAAAGACAAAGAGTAGATGACAAAGTAGAATGTCGTAAAGAATTCAAAAACTTTGGCGCGATACACATGCTTAGCAGGTTAGAGATAATGAAAGTACGAAAATTCGAAATTCTCAAAAAAATGATAGTAAAGATTGCATTAGCACAAACAAACGGAAATTATTACTCGGTGAAATAAACGGAACAGTGAAAAGAGATTGAATATATTGCTTGGATTTAAACTTTTAGGTTGAAGACTTGTAGATCGTCTAATTCATGTTGCCATCAGGGAAAAGTAGTGTTTCTTCCCAATGAAGAGGCCTATCCGCGAGAATTAAAAGATTTGTTGTTTGGTGAAAGTGAAATCCACATACGCTGTCACGCTTGGGTCATAGATTTGCACAGATGCACAGGAGCTTTTAGAGACAGAAACATTACTCAAACACTTCAAACAAACATAAGTCTCTTTCAGGAGTAAATCGAACTCCGTGTGTAGTTGGAAGGGATAGTTCCGTCTCTCAATTAAAAGAGTAGAAAATCTTCCTCTTCATAGGGGTGCGCCTCAGGAGTGGGACCCCCAACAGGAGCAGAGGATGTCTGGTGGAGAAGAGAGACAAGGCAGTGAGACAAAAGGACAGCTGCTGTACAGATTTTTAAACGTTTGAAGCGCCGCACGAAATGCAGATCACGCGGCATTAGAGTTTGTACTTCTGAGAACACACAGATCAGAGAACTTCAACATTATTAGCAGTTCCGTTTAAATCAGAAGTTGGATGTTAGAACTTGAAATGACATCACACCCAAGTTGATGTAAAACGTTTGGAAAACCAATATGGACACGTCTGGGAAAACCTTTGCTGTGCTTGGTTCATTGGAATAAATAGCACTTGATAGCAACACATTATGTGGTATTTCGCATATCCAGACACTGTAGCAGGATGTCCACAGACAGAAGTTGGACAGTACCCTGTGGATGACTGATTTAATGAGACACAAATAGACAGAAGTACTAATAAACAGTATAACACTACAGCTTTCTCAAGTTTTGGATTGATGTCATGATCTGAAGTCAGACAAACCTGGACTTGACAGACGAAGAGTTTCCGAGTTCAACTTAAGAGGGCATTGCAGTTGAAAATCCAACAAGGAACTCAAAAATTCCATCTCCCCATTTCAAATGGAAATGCAGCACAAGGCTTCCTAGACATATGTAGAATTTGGGGTGAGCTGTCTGAGAATCTATCCTGTGGTATTTTGTTGAACTTAAAGGAGGCTTGTTATCATGTTGTTTATATAGCTTCCATATGCCATAACTGTTGGAAAGTTACATTGTTTTTATTTTTTGGCAGTAATCCAACATGAAGATTACCTTCTTTCATAGTTTTTGATTTTTTTTTTTGTTCTTTGTACTACAGCTGAAATAGGCGACTATGACCCTGGGAAGCACCCTGAGGGCTACAGCTCAAAGTTTCAGTTTTTCCCGAAACACTCAGAAAAGCTGGAGAGGCGGATTGCGGAAATTCACAAGACAGAGTTGAGGTAAGTACGTTGTGATATCTGGAAGATGAGGAACATAGCTAAATAAGATCCTGATGACCACTCAAGTGGTTATGTTTGAACCAATGGTGACCTGTTTGGCCATAATACAAGTGACCAGCGTGCCGCTTGGATCTTCTCTTTAATTCAGGGTTGGATGTTTTCTTTGTGGAAACTGCACATTGTCTTTGTGTTTTCAGGGGTTTCCTCTCATAGTTTACTCATTCTGTCAGTTTTGTGGCTGTTGGTAAATTGCTGTGGTATGAGTGCATTGTTGGTGAACAGATTTCACATCCCGGGTCCTCCCTACGTGGAGTTTGCGTGTTCTCCACGTGTCTGATTGGGTTTCCTCCCACAGTCCAAAGACATGCAGGTTAGGCAAATTGGTGATCATGCAATGAGCTGGTGCCCTATCCAGGGTTTGTTCTTGCCTTGTGCCCTATGCTAACTGAGGTTGGCTCCAGCACCCGCCACAACCCTGGTAAGAACTAAGGAGGTTTGAAAATGACTGAGTACATTGTGTTTCCGCTTTTGTGCACTTCCGTTGAAGTGTTCTGTAGAAGGATACTGATATCCATTATTAGTTTAAGCTTTGACATCAGCACAAAAACTGAAGTAATGTTAGGCATGTTTCCTCCTTTATCTATCCAATTGTACAACTCCTCATTTTTTGGCAGTGTAGCTTTTTGACAAGTGTGAGACGGGGAAAGGTAATAGGCAGAAGCTTTTAAAAGGAAAATAAAATTTAACGTTCTGTTGTAAAATCTTGAATCTAAATCAAGGGATATTATGCTCAGACTATGTAACACACTAGTGATACAACCTCTGAAGTGTTGTGTGCATTTATAGTTACCATGCTACAAAAAAGACATAGCGGCACTTCCATAAACAGCCTATTGATGTCTTTGGTTGGATAATTTTTTTGTCATTAGGAAACTGGACAATCAGTGAGGCTGTATGCGCTTTATATATGGTCTGATCTGTGGAGGAAGCTCCATTGTGCATTGGTGGTACCCTTGTTCTCAAAAGGAGGACCGGCTATCTTGGCTAGTAGCGTAATTGTGAATTTCTTGCTGACAGGACAGTTGATACCCATTTTAATGTGAAGATGGTCTGGGTAGAGCCAAACACAGAATCTGTAAGTTGCACACGGTGATAATATCCAGGCTGTCACATGGAGGGCATGTGTGAACACCCTAATACAGCGTCACATACAGCGCCGCTCTTGAACTCCAAAAATCATTATAATATGACAATACCATGTACTGGAGTCCTGAAACATACTAAAATAAAGAGTGTTCATTTTACACCTAAGTTATCGGGCGACATAAGAGGACTACCTTGAAGGTACAAAAATGAACGGACAGCTCGGTGTAACATCATCAGCTAATTGCAGTCTTTGGGTCCACTAGTCAAATCACAAATGACATTACTTTGATTTTCACTGTGACAAATATGCATTATCATAATGGAATGTAACAATGAAATATTTTTTTTTATTTTTGTATTGATTAAAAACAAAAGAGTCACAGAACATATGTGCGGACCAACAAAAGTTCTTCTGTACGTGAATTTTAAGTCAAGTCTTTAGTCACAACAAAGCACATTAATCAAATGAAAAAAACTTTAAAATAGTCATAAAAACCGGAAGGGGATACAGATGATAATTCACTTTGTAACTTTTTTATCTGCCACAAACCAAACTATTTAACATGTTTTACTTGTTTAACTTTAGGACCACAACCAGCACAAGTAATAAAAGCTTATTGTAATAAATACTTATGAAAACTGATTGATTCTTCCTAGTGTCATGTACCTCACAAAGAACTGAATATATATCTACTGGACGTTTAAATCTACTTAAAACTCTATTCAAATAAATCCGTTTTTGTAATGTGAAATATAAAAAAAAATAATTGCTAGTGGCCAGTTGGCAACCCTAACATAATACAGTACTGGTCACCTGCTATTTATTTAAAAGAATAAATGCTAGTCCCGGGTGCCTAGCTTAAACTGCAAGCCCAGTATGTGTTGGTGTGTATGGCTTCCACTTGTTGTCACACTTTAGCTCCTCTGCAGGTTTGGCTGTTGGGTAATGAGGGTCTGCATTCTGATCGCCTTCAGCATTAAAGGAAATGCACTGACAAAATGTGTTACATTTGATTTTAATCCTTTTCCAGAGCTAATTAATTTTGTGACATTTTTATCTATTCTGTTCTTAAACCTTTGCTTTATTCTTCCCTTTGTATATCATTCCCTTGTTCTGGCATTTGTCACAACTCATCTGGCATATAATTAAAAGGGCAAATCTTCAGAAAGTACAGAATATTCTGATCGAGTTGTCTGTATTGTAGTGGCGGCAGGGAGATCCAGAGAATGTCACCTGTTGTTCAGATCCCTGACAGGCACTCACCCTAACCTGAGTAGTGGGAGCTAAAAAAACACAACTCTTAGGGATAAGCACATCAGGACGTGCTTCATGCCAGTGGCTTCACAGTGTCAGCTCGAGCACCTGCCTGAACTAACTGGCTCCTAAAAAGCAGATACTGTATAAACACCCCAGAGCTGCAAAATACAAAGCAAGCAATTGATTTAGACAAAACTGGTCTGGGTCATGATTTGGTTATTTTTTAGTTTTTCTTTATGAGTTCTCTGTTTGTCTTAAAGTCAAGTTTAAAATGAATTCACCATGGAGAATTTGTTTATTTCATTCTCAGTCTCCTCTGAGGTTGTTTTATTACTTTTAAAACTTTTCTGCATCTTCTTGTAATGCCATGTTGTTTTTGTGGGTTTCAAAGCATGGACAACATGGTGCATGTTGGCATGAAAGTCAGACCCATGCACTTCTTGGTTCTCCAAGATTATGAATATCCCAAAACTGAACTCTTAGTGATTATTTTGAACTACTGGTTTCTGAGCTTTTCTTTTAGAATTTTGAGTACCATTTTAATTAGTGCATTTGTGTTTGTTGTTTGGTGTTTTTGAACTTGAACTTTTGGCATGTCCCTTCGCTTAATCCTATTACTTTGCTCACTGCCATTTTCTATCATTTGGCAGAACATTGTGAATAGGAATGTGTTTTAGCTTTTCTCTATATTGGTGGGGCTTTGAAATGTAATGCCATTGAAATTGTTTGGTGATTTAAGGCTATTTTGAATGACCAATAAACATCTTGTGTCTTGATATGACACTAATTTCTTTTTGTGGACGTCACCATTTTTGGTTGTGTTTGTGTACACTGTAGATACTATCATCATGTCTACGAGGTGACAACAGGAAGTCACAGCACATGACTTCATCATCTTGATAGTATAAAGGGCATCGTTGTGCACTTTTGGGTTTGTGCACGACTTCTTAGACCACATCCTTAGAAGTGGATTTAATGACAGGAAATGGCGGTGATAAGGATCTGAAATGGCGTATAAGACATTGCATAAACATAACAGAGAGAATTCTGAGTAAAAATTGACAGAATCCTTGAACTCAAAAAAACCCAATTCAATTGCTACAGTCATGACCGAAATTATCGGCACCCCTGGAATTTTCCCAGAAAATGCACCATTTCTCCCAGAAAATTGTTGCAATTACAAATGTTTTGGTATACACATGTTTATTTCCTTTATGTGCATTGGAACAACACGAAAAACAGAGAAAAAAAGCCAAATCTGACATTGTTTCACACAAAACTCAAAAACCGGGCCGGACAAAATTATTGGCACCCTCAACTTAATATTTGGTTGCACGGCCTTTGGAAAAAATAACTGAAATCAAGCTCTTCCTACAACCATCAACAAGCTTGTTACACCTCTCAACTGGAATTTCCGACCACTCTTCTTTTGCAAACTGCTCACGGTCTCTCAGATTTGAAGGGCGCCTTCTCCCAACAGCAATTTTGAGATCTCTCCATAAGTGTTCAATCGGATTTAGATCCGGACTCATTGCTGGCCACTTCAGAACTCTCCAGTGCTTTGTCTTCAACCATTTCTGGGTACTTTTAGAGGTATGTTTGGGGCCATGCCCTCACTGACTGACTGACTCACTGACTCATCACTAATTCTCCAACTTCCCGTGTAGGTAGAAGGCTGAAATTTGGCAGGCTCATTCCTTACAGCATACATACAAAAGTTAAGCAGATTTCGTTTCGAAATTCTATGCGTAACGGTCATAACTGGAACCTACTTGCGTACATATATACGCCCATAACCTGCAGCTCGGTCGCCGTGAGAGGCGGAGTTGCGTCCCTCATCATCACGCCTCCCACGTAATTGAGTGCCTGCCCATATAAGGCCGTCCGTCAGCAGGAATCCAATAGACACGCTGCCGCTAAATATTCGCGGGTGAAGGATTGTGCTTATGCAAACGAAGATGAGATGGTCAGGGATAGACTAGTGTTTGGCACAAACTCACCGAAAGTGCGAGAGAAACTTTTAAGTGCCGGGTCGTAGCTAACATTAAATAAAGCCGTGGACATCGCAAGATCGCACGAGATAGCACAAGGACAGCTGAGAACCTTCGATGCATGTACTCCGAGTGGCTCACGTGAACTGACTGTGAGCACAGTACGCAGAGAACAAGCAAGAGCACCAAAGAGCGCTGAACAAAAAACGCATTACACAATTGAGAAGGCAGCAAAAGAATATGAAGCGAGTGACGCATACAAGCATATTCATAAGTGCAGCTACTGCGGAAACAAAGCACGGTGTAAACCTTAAGTTTAAATTAAGTTCATAGACAGGCTGCCGCTGGCGTTTGTCATGCCTACGACGAATACGATATTCGTGAGATACAAGTTTAATGTGAAGACGCAGGGTATAAACGAGACTTTTGATCACTTTGTAGCGGAGTTAAAATTGCTGTAACGGAGTTAAAATTGCTGGTGAAGGACTGTGCTTATGCCAACGAAGATGAGATTATCGGGGATAGAATAGTGTTTGGCACAAACTCAGCAAAAGTGCGAGAGAAACTTTTAAGTGCCGGGTCTGAGCTAACATTAAATAAAGCCGTGGACATCGCAAGATCGCACGAGATAGCACAAGCACAGCTGAGAACCTTCGATGCATGTACTCCGAGCGGCTCATGTGAACTGACTTTGCAGGACTGGGAAAGGTAAACCCGTGCATGCAGTGTGTGATGTCTCAGATAAAGAGGAAGACGAGCTGCTTATTGATGCAGTAGGAAGGGAACAACCCTCTGACAAGCCTTTGTAGACATATCAATAGGAAAGCAAGGTGTAAAGCTTGTTTAAATTACGTTCATAGACACGCTGCCGCTAAATTTTCGCAGGCAAATCCACAACTTAATACCGGGAATGCCTGTTAAACATCTTAGATTCACGAGTACCGATTTGGGTAGTGATCACTTCGATGAATGAAACCTGTTATCTTTACAACGGTTGACAATGAAGATGAGATGGTCAGGGATAGACTAGACAAACACGGAATGTAACTTGAACACAACACATCCTCCAAATACGAACCTGATTGAAAGAAATAATGATAATCAAATCCTTGATGACAGCAACACTCATAACAGTCACAAAACAATTACATTGACAATCATGTTACGTTATTTTTAAAATGTTTCCTTTTCTTTTTCATAACTTCTTTAACACACTACTTCTCCGCTGCGAAGTACGGGTATTTTGCTAGCCTATTATAAAAAAAACTCCTGGGAGGGAGACTAGGGAGGCGAGACATGATCTTCTCGGAAGACAATTTGACGTCCCGCGAGAGACACTTGAATGTCACGTAAGACAAGGCAATGAGATAACATTTAAAACAAGTTCACGGACATCTAACCAAGCAGTTGTTGGAATGCTTTTGACAGACAGACATCATGTGCTCCCAGCTCTTAAAACAAGGACAAGCGACAAGCGGAACACGCAGCTTGCCAGCAGCAGCAGCAGCAGGATGCCAGCAGATGATCCAACCGCTTCTCCTTAGCGTGCGTTCAGCCCCCCCCGCGCCCCCCCCCCTTTCACAACGTGAGTGGCAGAGACAGGAAGTGGCAATAGGACAGTGCTGTACAGGCTTTGAAATGATTGACACAAACCGTGACAATCAGAAAATGCAGCTCGCCAGCAGCAACAAGCCAGCAGATGATCCGACTGCAACTCCTTAGTGTGCGTTCAGCCCCCCCTTCACAACGCGAGCAGCAGAGACACAAAGTGGCAAAAGGACAGCTGCTGTACAGACTTTAAAATGATCGACGTTCAGTGCGACAAAAAGAACAGGCAGCTCGCCAGCAGTAGCAGCAGAAAGACAGCAGATTATCCGACGGCATCTCCTTAGCGTGCGTTCAACCGCCCCCCCTTCACAACACAAGCAGCGTTATACATCCTGTGAGAAAGATTTAACCATGCCCGGGGCCGGAAATAAAGGACAAGTATTGTTTTTACAAAAGTTTTAAAGTAAACGTGAAAATAATGCATATGTAATAATTCCCATGAAAATATCAATCTCTTTAAATTGTATATCCGTTAAACCAAACAATATATATATATTGTGAAAAAGAGGCCAAAGAGACTGTTGGTGAACCACAATATTCGCTTCTTCTTGTACAGAGTTTAAGAATTAGCATATACATTCGGCAATCATACTGGAAAGGTGGCTGGTTTTTATGGCGGATGGACTGGAAATTGGTGTAGAGGTGAGATATCGTGGACGAGATGGGACAGAGATGATATCATCAGAGGGCAACCTGGTTGAAGTCGACACATGGGGATGGCTGGAATGCGGAAGGTCTTCCTTGTTGGTGCTTGTTTTTTAGCGGAGACTTCACGTATCGGGATTCGGTCCTTCTGATGAAAAAAGGAGAGAAGGATTAACACGCCTTCTTATATCCCCGTCCGGTGAGTTTTCTGACTCCGTTGGTTCTTTTGGCTACCCCCTAATTGTGTGTGTGTCACAATATATATATATTGTGGTAGCTGGCCCAGACACAGACAGGCGGTCACGTCAATGTCACCCAACACATGTTTATGTGCCATTCTAATATTTACAAGTAAGTGCAACACACCCCGAAAGTCCCCAAAGTCCAGGCCAACAGCACACTATGCCTCTTTCTCTTCAGGCCACCTCATTGCCTCCTCCAAGACCTCATCTCCTTCTCTCCTGACTCCAGCCATTGTATGAAGGGAGGCGGCCCCTTTTATAATCACCCGGATGTGCTCCAGGTGTTTCCCGGCAATCTTCCACCGACACGCCCCAGTGTGGCGGAAGTGCCAGCTGCATACCCGGAAGCACTCCAGGTGTCCCTGCTCTTCTTCCCACCAGCCCTTCCGGGTGTACTGAGGTCCAGGGTTCCAAAGGCATAGGGGCGCCCCCAGGCGGTGACCACGGGCCCCTACAGGGTTGAGCTTCAAAGCTCTGTACCCGTGGCCCCCAAAGGTACCAGGGCGGTTGCCCCCACATGGTCTGGGGATGGCGCAAGCCCTCTTCCGGTCCTCCTGGGCGTCCCGGCTGGGTCGCCCCCGCCCCCCAGCTATCTCCGACAGTATATATATATGTATATATAATGGAGATCAATCCACAACAATGCTCACAGTCCTTCTTTTCCTTCTTTTATCTTCTTCTAATCTTCTCTGTCGCCTTCACTCCTCTCCCAGAAGCTGTGTCCACGGCCTCCCAACTCTGGCTCCCCAAATGGAGTGAGGCAGCCCTTTTTATAGTTCACCTGGATGTGCTCTAGATGCTTCCTGATGACCTTCCCGCAGCACTTCCATGGGCCACAACAGGGTTGAGCTTCTAAGCTCCGATCCTATAGCCTCAATGCAAACCAGGACTGCTGCCCTCTCATGACCCCGGGGAGGTATTGTCCCTCTCCCAGTTCTTCTATCCTCCAGGCCCAGCCGTCTTCTTATAGCCGAGGCCATCTTTATGTAAAGCAACAATTTTTTTTTTCAGATCATCAGAGAGTTCTTTGCCATGAGGTGCCATGTTGAACTTCCAGTGACCAGTATGAGAGTGTGAGAGAGATAACACCAAATTTAACACACCTGAGACCTCGTAACACTAACGGGTCACTTGACACCGGGTAGGGAAAATGGCTAATTGGGCACAATTTGGACATTTGTCACTTAGGGGTGTACTCGCTTTTGTTGCCAGCGGTTTAGACATTAATGACTGTGTGTTGAGTTATTTTGAGGGGACAGCAAATTTACACTGTTATACAAGCTGTACACTGACTACCTTATATTATTTCAAAGTGTCATATCTTCAGTGTTGTCCCATTAAAAGATATAATAAAATATTTACAAAAATGTGAGGGGTGTACTCACTTTTGTGAGATACTGCATATATATATGTGTGTGTGTGTGTGTGTCTGAGTATATGGTGTCAAAAATAAGGAGGAAAACAACATACAAAATGCATAGGTGCTGAGAGATGAAAAATGTTCTTAAAAGTTAAGTAAACTGAATATTGAAAGGTTCTAGTTAAGCAATTCCAAAAAAATCAGAGAAACTTGTGGCCTAAGTCCTTCTTTTACATGGGAAGGTGGAACCTAAAGTGATGTCTTCACACACTAGCTCATGTGGAAATGTCCAACATTGTTATATCAGCACAACCCAGTGATGTCATGATGTTGTGGTCATAATTTGGATCCTGGAAAAAATGGCAGATTGACAAGTAGACAAATGAAATGTGAAGACAAGGGGGGCAAAAAATCAAAGTCAGTAAACAGGCTGTAGATCCTGCCCACACTAGTGTTAGTGCTAGTGCTAATGTTAGGTTCTGGAATTTTGTCCAAGGTTGTCTGGCAGCTTTGCCTACATGCAAATATCATTACTAACAGCTTGTGTGCCCCAGCATGGCTTCAGCCAAATGCCACCCTTTGTTTTTGTACATTAACTTAATTTTCATTTTTGTGGACTGACTCAATTTGGCGATGATAAAGTAAAAGTCTTAAAGCCAAAAAAAGGTTTAGTACATGTAGGAACAGAAAGAAGTCGGTTCAGTCAGGAGCTCAGAACCTTCGATTTGGGTTTCCAGACATGTTCTTGTTTTAACTCTGTAGAATTTGTTTTTTGCTTGCTTTAGTCTTTTATGGCCTGTGCCTCCTTGACTATTTACTTTGTAATTCCCATCAGCGAAATGAAATAACTTAAATAGAACGAGAAGATGTTGAGAGGCAGCTTTGTTTCTTCAGACTATTACTAAACCGCCTCTTAGATTTAAGACAGCATGTATGACAAAAATTTCAAACGCGGTTGTCACTTTTGATCAAAGACTCCTGTATAGAAAGTTGTTTTTTGTTTTTTAACAAGTGATGTCTTAACCTTTTAAATGCAACCACTGCCTAAATAAATGAGCCAGTAATATTACAGATTGCCAGGTGCCCAGATGACCATGAGAGCATTTAGTTTTGTTATTCATTGAAAATGAACGTGACATATTTATATCAGAAAAACCTTTTCAGGTGTTCTAGTTTCTGTTACATGTGTTCTTATTGCTGTGGAAATCTGTTTGACATGCCATTCTATGATGTAGCGCCGTATAAAACTGCTAAAAAGGTTGTGGGTTTAAAAGTGTGTGTGAAGGAGGTGTTTAGTGCTGCTCAGAATGACAGCCTAGTATGTTTCAGGTTATACATTTGAACAATCTTATATTTCATTTCACTTGTATAAAAATCAAATGAACTCGGTCCACTAACAGTCACTCCATGCTTTCTGTCTAGTAAATACTGTATACTTTACCTAAATCCAAAATAACACCACGTCGGACGAGACAGAAAACCTGCTACAGCTTGAAATGCGCGGCTGAATTGTGATCAGCGTTTCCGTTGCATGAGTTGGGCTGCACTCTAATGGCACATCAAGTGCTGTGCCTACTGCCGTTGGCATAGCCACTTGATCCCCATGACCCTGAATTGGATTACGTGTGCAGGAAAGTGGACAGATGGGTGGGAATCTAATGAAATCCGCTTTGATGCTTTTGTATTTGTTGCTGATCTTCTTCCTGGCTGGCTGAGCCTCATTTCATAAATGATGATAGTGACATACTTACACCGGTACTTGTTGTCTGTGAGAGAGGTGCAAACTGGGAAGAAGTGGTGTACTGTGAAAAAATGTTGAAGACGTGCATGCACCGTGCTGGATTAAAATGCTACACAGAGAAACCGAGCCTCATAGCAGGAATGGACCTGCCTTATACTGAATCATCCTTTTTTTAAAAGAGTAATGTCTCATAATATTTAACTCAAACTCACCCCCCCCCCAAGCCCTGTTCATTAATGTATTAGTTCTATAATTCACTAAGTTTATTATTGAGAAGATTATTGGAGATTAACTGCAATCAGCAAACAACAAAATGAAAAACAGGCAACAGCCAGCACTTTCAAAAAGAAAAAAAATATACAGTTAGATAAAAGAAGCCCCCCCAACCCCCATCAAGGCCCATCCCCCTCCCACATCACCCACACCCCACCCAGCAGGCATATGAGTCTAATGATCCTTGAGCAAACCAATGAGGGAGGCACAAAACACATGGCATCTCCCAAAGGCCCTGAAAAGAGGAGATAAGATAGCAACAATGGCCATGTGTAATTCACAACAACTAAAAAAACCCAAAACAGCGTGGTGACCTCCGCCTCAGCTACTAATGCTGCCAAGCACAGGGTGTACTGGTTCTTTATCTGTGCTACTCCTCTTTCCTAACCCCTAAACCCCCCCGCAGGTCTGATAATTATAACATGTAAAATGTAGACTTCCATTTCTGTTGATTAGCATAATAAACGCAGGCAGTGAACTGCGCTGATTACAGAAGCTTGAGGGATGAATGCCCCACAGTTTCGATTGCTTCCTTAGGCGTCACAAGAAAACAATTATGCTCAGATGGTAATGCCGTAATGAGCCAGCATGGAGCGCTATTGTGTCTCGTACCCCTTTTTTTGTAAAAGAAATGATCTGAGGGCTTACTGGCTTCACAACATCGAGATGTGTGAGTCAGGATCTGAAGGGAGGGCAGGCAGAAAGGGAGCTGTTGCTGCTGCTGCTGCTGCTGCTGCTGATCCTAATGCTGTGTCTCCTTGCTATGTCCTTGAAGTCAGATTGTGCACAATATGGGGTAAGGAGCAGCTTAAGGATGGAGTTAGCTTGAGACAAGGGCAAAGTAGGCCCATCTCAGCTGAGAGAATTCAAATTAGTATATAAAGAATTAATGCAGTTTAGTTGAAAAAAGAAATGCACAGACAATATAAAAGTACTGATTAAAAAAAAATCAAATTTTGATCTTTAGTGAATACATTTATGGAACTGAATACTCATTTTAATAAGGATCTGATGTCTTTACATTACATCTTACTTGAATGTGGGGGTTACACCAGTGCCATTACTCACGCTCAGAGGTGTGGGCAGAGGCAGCAGCCTGGATAGAATAGCACCTGTCAAATGAGAACAGTTGGATTTCTCCATGAACACATGAATAAGCTATTCTGTATTAAAATATGTGTATTTCTATGAAATTAAGTTCTCTGAAGTGGACTGTGATTATGATGTTGGAAAAACCCAGTGAGCGATGTCACCATTTGTACAGTCCACTCAATACGCCAGTAACAACATAGCACTGAGAAGACTGATAACTTAGACTTTTTGTAAGATGTATTTATGCACATGTTAACTTATTGTTTTGTTGCAACATGTTGTGCAATACTCTTTAAGCATAAAAACACCCCAACTTGTATTCATATTACCATTTACATTATATGGCCAAAAAATCTGTGGACACCTGACCATCACACCTACAGTTAGGTCCGTAAGTATTTGGACAATGATGCAATTTTTGTAATTTTCTCTCTGTATTCCACCACAATGAATTTGAAATTAAGCAATCAAGATGTGGCAGACGCATAGACTTTCAGCTTTAATTTAAGGGGTTTAACAAAGGTATTGCATTAAGCTTTCAGAAATTACATTCAGTTTTCACAGAGTCCCTCCATTTTCAGAGGCTTAGAAGTAAGCTTTTGTCAGTCACACGTCCAGTGACTTCCAAAACTATGGGCATTAATATGGAGTTTACGTGGGTATACCAGTCTCCACTCCTCTGGGAGGCTTTCCACAAGATTGTGCGAATTTGTGCCCATTCAGCCAAGGTCCAGTACTGGTGTTGAATGGGAAGGCCTGACTCACAATCAGCATTCTATAATGTCTGGGTCGGGGCTTCATGCAGGCCGCTTGATTTCCTCCTTGTCTTTGTGGATCTGGGTTTGTGTATTGGCCTTCCCCAAACTATTGCCACAAAGTTGGATGTGAACGATTGTCTAAAATGTCTTTATGTGTTATAGCATTAACAGTACCCTTCACCGGAACTGAGGGGCTTAGCAAAAACCCTGAAAAACAGCTCCAGACCATTATCCCATCTCCACTAAACTTTACAACAGGCATTAGACGGTCCAGTAGGTAGTGTTCTCGTGTCAGGCGACAAACCCTGATTCGTCCTGACTGCCACAGATAGTGAAGTGTGATTCATCAGTCCAGAGCACACATCTCTGCTGCCCCAGAGTCCAAAGGCACTTTACTTTACACCCCTTCCGAAGACGCTTGGCATTACACGTAGTGATCTTAGGCTTCCGTGCAGCTCTTTGGCCATGGAGACCCACTTCATGAAGTTCCTGATGCACAGTTCTTGTGCTGATGTTTCTTCCAGAGGCAGTTTGCAACTCAGTTGTGAGTGACGCAACAGAGATGTTCTTTTTGTACGCGCTATGTTCTTCAGAACTTGGCGGCCCTGCTCCTTGAACCCACAACTACCACTTCATGGCAGAGCTGTGGTTGCTCCTCAACTCTTCCACTTCACAATAGTAGCACTTACAGTTGACTGGGGCAGATCTAGCAGAGCAGACAATTCATATACTGATTTGTGGCAAAGGTGGCATCTTATAACAGTGCCATGTTTAAAGTTATGGAGCTCTTGCGCCCGACCCATTCTACTACCAGTGTGTGTCAATGGAGATTGCAAGGATACATGCTTGTTTTTATGTACCTGCTAACGATAAAGTTCATGATTTGGAGGAGTGTCAGGTGTCCACGTGCTTTTTACCATTTGGTGTAGCTTTACAAGTAAGTCTTTCACGCATAATAAAAGTCCATCATGAAAAGGCACATGGTCATCATATTAGAATTTTGTAACTTCATCAGTACTGACAGAATCCAAAATGAGATTTTGTGACATGAGCTCCCAGATGGTTCTTAAAATCAATGCATGGATCTTTAAAGAGTTTGCTTGCACTCACCACTGGAGTCTTCAGGAATACACAGCATATCTTTCGTAGTTTGCTCTTTGAGGATTCTCTCTTCAGTCATGTCTGTCAGAGGTCATTCAGCTACTATACCCACATTAAAGCCATTTGTTATACTTTTCTGTATTGGGATGGATTCTTGGATATCACTTTGTGTGCTGCGAAAAGAGTTTAACAATTGTTAGCCTTTTAAATTCAAAATGTTCACATGCTGAGAGTTACTCATCATGAGCTGAGCTGCAATTTATTAAAGTAATTATTCGGTGGGCTGTCATTTATGAGCAGCTCTGACTTGGCAAAGGACTGAGCGCTGCAACATCTTTATTTTATTCAGAAGTCCAATTATCTTCTAGTTCCAACCCATTATTCTCGCCTAAATGAGAATATCATGAATATTTAACTCTGGATGAGTTCCTACGAAATCAGAGCTCTTAGGCATTGGACATTTATTTTAGTTGTTGTGCCAGTAATATTTTATCACTTTCTCTTGCATTATGGAAATTCTTTCTACACTTATTATCATGAGAAGAATGAAATAAAGTTCATCAAAGGGCAGTTTCTCAGTCAACAGCTGAATTCTGGTAATACGCAAGTGAAGAAGTGACACTATGTAACAGCAAAGTGAACATGCATACATAATCTAAGAGAAGAGAGTGCCATGGTTTGATAAGACCCCACAAAAAATGGAGCCCCTGTGTTTCTTTCTCATGGCAGCAACACGACCAGTCTTTAGAGCGGCTGTGCAGATGAGTGGGAGGAAATGGAAAGGAATTCACAGCTGGATGGTCTGACAGTAATAACAGCTCTGTCTAAACCACTTTAGGTGGACATTGTTACCAAGATGTCTGAGCAGTGACTCCCTGACAATTTTAAATCATGTTTGGGAAAATCTCCCAGAACACCACTGACTGTGTTAGCACTGCCATCTAGTGGTTAGTTTTTGTAACTGCAGGCATCTGTGTAATTAAGGACAAATCAATCACAGTTTTCTCAGACTTTGTTATGGTAGAACACAAAGCTGGCAGTCTTTCAAAATCACTGCACTCCTTAAATGTTAATTTACTGTGATTATGACGTCAGACACACAAAGATGCAAGTAGGCAAGATTTGCAGAGCACAAAATCGTTCATTCATTCATTTTCTGACTTTCTAATACATTATGAGAAAATAAGAACAATTTTAACAGACAGGCCAATCAATTCCTATTCACCTAAAGTCAGTGAGTTCTGAAGGTCCCGAAGGAACATCTGTCTACTGCCATACCTAGATGTTTATCCCATTTATATGCTTCTTTGTGTAAAAAAAGCATTGAAAAATGAGTGCAAAACTTACCCTTAAACAGTTTTCCTAAATTAAACAACAGCTGAGATCGACTGTATTAATTGCTTTAATAATTTTCAGCACAGGCGGCATGGTGGTACAGTGGGTAGCGCTGCTGCCTCGCAGTTAGGAGACCTGGGTTTGCTTCCTGGGTCCTCCTTGTGTGGAGTTTGCATGTTCTCCCCGTGTCTGCGTGGGTTTCCTCCCACAGTCCAAAGACATGCAGGTTAGCGATTCTAAATTGTCCCTAGTGTGTGTGTGTGCACCCTGCGGTGGGCTGGTGCCCTGCCTGGGGTTTGTTCCTTGCCTTGCACCCTGTGTTGGCTGGGATTGGCTCCAGCAGACCCCCGTGACCCTGTAGTTAGGATATAGTGGGCTGGATAATGGATGAATGGATTTTCAGCACTTGTCCTCTTAGTCTCTATTTGTTTAACCTGAAAAGAGTCAATTCTTTAAATCTTTCCCCATAGCTTACTCCCAGTAGTTCTTAAATCGGGCCTTCTCTAGTGCCGTTAAGTTTTATGAAATATGAAGAACAGAACTGTATACCAGTATTCCAAATAATGTTTGTCGCTCCTGTCTCAGCTTTTTGGCCTGAAGTTGCTAAGTGTCCTATCCTCTATTCTCTCTGTTAATATTCCTCTTCTATCCACGATGTGTCTTCTCCTGGTCCTCTCTACACTGAATAGTTTCGGCGTTTGGTATTTGGTAAACTGTATTATTGAGTATTTATTATTTTATTTTTGCATCATTCATTTTTTTCTTTCACTTACTCCCCTGCTCGGCTATCCTATTGCTACTAAACCGCTAGAAGAACCTCTCCATTGCTCATACTTGACATTTTCCACAGTGGTGTTCCCCTTTTATTTTTTAGGTTTCCTAATATCCATTTTAAATGTTGATGTCATGGGCTCATAATCCTAAAAACTAATGCTGGAGTTGTTTTCTTGTTTGTCTTATTCATCTAGTGTAGATTTGTGTTATACAGTATATTAAGGATACGTGGTTCGTGTTTTTTTATAGTGAAACTTAAATTGTGCCATTGTAGTTAATACACCGTGACTCTGGTTAGGCCACAGGCGCCACGCAGTGTTGGTCAAATTCAGTACAGGACTGTCTGACGTTCTCAGTGCTGCCCTTAATGATCACCTACATGCTGTGACAGCAAACATTGACAGACAAAAACACAATCAAGAATAGTATAAATATCCAATTTAGACTTTAATACTAAAACTTATATATAAAAATACTTCAAAAAAACTTCAAAAAAAAATAAAACTTATAAATTACTATTACTTCTGTACAGAGTGGTCCAGATCTAATTATGCAATTTTCATTACGCTATAACTTATTAAGTTTATTACATATAGAATTCAGAAAAAAAAATTCTTTTTGTTGTTGATAGATGGCAGCACCTGTCCTGCATTCCAAAATGGCGGGGAGACGGTTGTCAGTCGAACAGCGATTCTTTTGTCTTGTATTGTTTTCTTGCATTGCATTAAAAGTTGCATAATTAGATTTGGAGCACCCTATACTGTTGTATTGAGGATTAGTTGTGTTGTGTTCTGTGCATTGTATTGTATTTACCCCATTTTTTTGATACCCACTGCTCACCCAACCTACCTGGAAGGGGGTCTCTCTCTGAATTGCCTTTCCTGAGATTTCTTCCATTTTTTCCCTGCAAGGTTTTTTTTTTTGAGAGTGTTTCCAGGCTGGGGGACTATCAAAAAACAGGGCTTGTTAAAGCCCATTGTGGCAATCCTTGTGCGATTTTGAGCTATCCAAGAAATACATTATATTGTATTGTATTCTAATACAAAATCACAATAAATTGAACATAAGGCCGCTTCATCCTGAGCAGGGTTCTGGAGCCTACCCGAATAAGCATAAGGCACAAGGCAAGAACAATCCCATGGACAGGGCACCAGGCCATCACAGGGTGAACCCACTCGCACACACTAGGACCAATTCAGTGTCAGCAATCCACCTAACCTGCATGTTTTGGAACAGTGAGAGGAAACGAATGCCACACAGACATGGGGAGAACATGTGAAATCCACACCAGGAGGACCTGGGATGCAAACCCTGGTCTCCTTGTTGTGAGGCAGCAGCACTACCATTGAGCCACCATCCTGCCTAAATTGAAAATAAAATATTGATCTAGAAGTTAGCTATAAAACAATTAACAAATAGTTGAAACCTTAAGGTCAACCAAAGGGAGGAAACACAGGGGGAGAATTTGTGAACACTACACCTTTTGGAAACAAAGCTGAGCCCAGGAGCAGTGCTATCTTCTGTGCTTTCATTGATCCTCATTCTTAAAATGTATGAAATTGAAAAACTGTGTGAATTGGCACTAATGAAAGATGGCTGCAGCTGAAAGTGTACTGTTCCCATCATGGTGGAAATGGTGATTGTCTTGCACATTTAATCATTTCAGTAATGATCCAGTTGTCATTTTCTGAATCCTCTATGTCTCTTTTTTGAATACGACTCCTTTGGGACCATGAATCATTGCTGTTATGCAGGAGTATGCTTTATAAGGAATGTCGTGCACTGTTTATTTTATTTTGTGTACCACCTTTCCATCCTGAACACTGAATCAAGGCACTATAATATAGATGTATGCATAATGCACAGCTAGTACAGCATAAGAACAAGCAGGTAAAATCAAAGAGTCAAAGGTGGAATTTGAAATGATAAACTAAAGTAGTAGTTTAGAGCCTCACCGACAGCTTAGAGAGCTGCTTTTAAATTATATTGTTAATATTGCTTCCTTTTGTTTTTGAATGCTACTGCAGTAGCATGCAGAATTATTCTAATCAGTCACTGCACACTGAATGCCAGACTAGATTAAACATTTCTTGTTAGCTCTGCAAATGAAAACACCGATGCTTATCAAATGCTGACGAAAGGGAATCGTGGTAGCCCAGTGGTCGGTGTTTCTGCCTCAGAGCTATGGAGACTCCGTTCAAGCCACCCATATGCTTGGAAGCCATGTCTGTGGCAGCTTTAATCCAAGCATTCTGGTTTTTGTACCACAATCCCAAAACAGGCATGTTAGCTAAATTAGTGGCTCTAAGGCAGGGATGTTGTGCGTGTTGGTGCAGTACAGTGAAATTTGGTCTTGCCTGAAGTGTAAAACTGGATTTGGAAAACTGGTGGATGGATCTCAGTCTTGAGCACTTTGCAAATATGCTAAGGCTAAGATGTCTTCAAAGCTTTGTAAAACATAAGCACAGTAGGCTAGTTTTTCAATGAAGTGATTGACAAAACTCAGTCTGGGTTGAATATTGATTTGTTTTAATCTATAATGTTTTGTTCATGGCACTGTAATGAATTTTTAAATATGTAAATATATATATTTAAATGATCACACTGGGGAAAGCTGTAAAATCATTTGCATTAAAAATAAATTAATGAGCAGTACAGGGTATGGTTTTTAATACATCGACCAAACTGTGAGTTGGTCTTCCTTTCACCATGAGAAAATGTTGACTCTGAATGTCAAAAAGACTAAACAAAAGGATATTTGACTTTAAGAGAGAGAAATCAGCATGTTCACTCCTCATTGTTCTGAGCATAGTGGGTAGAAATTGTGACTGAAAATAAATACTTAGGAACTATCCTTGATGTTAATCTTAAAAACATATACTGTAAATACAATCCACGCTTATTTCTCCTTCTAAAATCATATTATTTTAAAGTGGACGAGGTCCTCATGTTGTCATTTTATTGCAGTGTGATCCAGTCTGTCATTACTTTCAGCTTCATTGCCTGGTTTAGTGGTCTGACGAACCAAAACTTAAAAAAGCTCCAGCAGATGACCAAGCATGCAGCTAAAGAGATTGGGGTTGACGTAGACCAGGACCGTATTGCCAACACCATAGGCCCCCGGGCATATAGCAAAACAGAAACATACAGAGGCATCAGAAACATCGTGGGCACCTATACTCCTGGGGCCATTCTGCGCAGACGTTAAGACCGCCCTGACGTAGACAGCATGGCAAGTGTGTGTCAGAGGGCAATGCTGAAAAAACTGGAAATCACCTCAACTCATAACAGGCATTACATGCAGAAATTCACTTCCGTAAATCAGGGAAGTTAGTCGCTTTAAATACTCACACAAATCGCTCCAGAAGTTCCTTTCTTCGCAGTGTCATATGTCTTGTTAAGAAGGAAGATAGGAGATAATAAACAATTCCAGAAATAAAGAATTTTTGATATGTATTATGCAGCCATTTTAGGGAAACACTTACTATCAAACTGGTAAAAGTAGTTAGCAAATGTTTTGGAAGTTTTAACCTGTCTTGTCTCTATTTGTTTTTTTATTTTACTTCTGTCTGTTATTGGATGTAACTGACAAGGCAAATTTCATGTTTTCTTAACATGAGTAAATAAAAACCTTGAACCTGGAGGGATGCTGGCCCAATGTGTCACTCACACCCTTTCCACATATGCTATTTACCCGAAGAATTTATCTGTAAATTCACAGGTCGAGGGTCTGTGAAGCAAAGCTTTAGTCTAGTCACTTACTTCCCAGGTCAATATCTTGTGTAATTCCTGGAAATTTTCAGAATATCCCTTGACTTTAGTTAGTCCTGCTGTCCCATGGCTGCAGAGTTTGAATCTCGGCCTAGTCAATATCTGTGTCTGCATGAGTTTTCCCCTAAATAGTGCAGTTTTCACCCATTTCTTAAACACTTGCAGGTTAAGGCAGGGCTAGATTAACCAAAATAAGCACATATGGCATCAAGGGAAGGAGGGCCCCACAGAAATTTCCATATCTGGATTTACCTTGGATCATATAGTGCAAAACTTCAAATGGTGCGGCTGAGCCAGGCTCCACAAAAAGGGGATCTGACATTAAATTTAAAAAATGACATACATACTGTATATATACAATAATAATAATAAAATATTAATAATAGAGGTTGATAGTCTATATTAATCTTGGGAACAAAACAAAATTAGAATCTGGTAAGTGCCACATGATCCACCGAGGCTCACGTGATCTTTCTTGTCTTAGTCGTGTTGTTCGTCTCGTTCAGTCATCCACTAAGAGTGAGTACAGCTCACATATATGAGGACACCAAAATCTTTTAAGAGCTTAGGACCTCTAAAGGTCTTAATCTGGCCCTGGGTGATTAGTGTCTGAACATTACCCAGATGTCTTTGTAATGAATATTAATTAAGCGAACTGAAACTACCTAACCAGTTAATGCAATTATGAGTGATGAAACCAGAAACAATGTATCTGGCAAAGATGACAGCAGATTGCCACCCAAGCTGCACACTTTTCATGGTCCCCAGCCATCAAACTGCTGTCAGATGAGGAGATTACCAGGTGGTTCTGACACATGTGAACAGGAAATTCCTAGGATAGTCAACTTAGCAATTTCTGAGTTTCTGGGTAAAAAGGAGGTTAGTACTGTTTCTGATTAGCTGGTGTTTGGTCTATTTTGGGAATTGTTTCTGAGGGAGTGAGGATGCCATAGCTCACCTTGATGTTCCTTGTGGCCGAGCTTTATGCTATTCACAAATGGGTTCACAGCTGCCATGGAGGGATGCAGATATGCAATGACATTCAAAACTTGTCCTCCTCTTGTCAAGGGACGCAGCATATATTCCAAAAATATACACTGTGCCATGACACTACTTCCATCAGCCAGAATTGTTTACAGCCTGCATGATGGATATATGGGTGGTTTGCCAGAGGGATTTATCAGATAAGAACTAATGTCTTTCCCTTCAGCCTACTTCATCTAGACCTTGTTGTTTTTCACTAATTGGAGTAAGAATTCTGCTTTGTTCATCACACTTCATCTTTGACTAGTTCTGTCCTGCATCACTCCTCCACTCAGGCGTTAGCTGACTGAATCACAACAGACCATCTAGTACTCTGCACATGTCTTGCCAGCCTCTCTATGGCCCTGTTATCAATGATCCACCTTTAGCTGGATTTTAGGTTGTGACGTATTCTAGACACACTTGTGATATGGCCACGTACTAAAATGCTGATACACTCATGCCCTTTCTCCTTAAACCCAAGGCCAAGTTGAATGTAAGGTAACTTAAATCTTTATTCATGCTCGCTGTGGAACACCTATACACCATCCACTTGTGGACTTTAAAATCTGTAGACACAATGCTATTTCTGATTGAATAGTTAGATACAAAAAAAAAGGCAGATGTACTCTGTGTTTACCACTCTACTGTTCATTGTCAAGAATCTGATTACCCATTTTATGTTATTTATTTATTTACAGTGGACAGACTCCCGAGATGTCTGAGTTAAACTTCTTGCAGAAAGCTCAAATCCTCGAGACCTACGGGGTCGACCCTCATCCCTGTAAGGTAATTTTCTTCCCTATGTTCTCCATGCATTATGAATGCAGGGAGTTGAAGATGTTAAAAGCTGACTTATGTTTAAATGAGGAAGTTGTGTCTGCAGTGCAGAAGAGGTCGAGGGGTGGAATGTGGGCAGTGACCATGGATTATAGAAAAGGAACAAGGCAAGAGCATTGAGGCAGATGTTTGGTATATATATGAGCTTGTAAAAGTCTACATGCTCACTAGCAGATCATGTCTTCTAAATGAAACGAATGCAGTGGAGCAAGATTATTGTCTTAAAATAATTTGATTGTCTTTGTTCATTTATCTTGTACATTATATTGAAACATACCAAAAATACACTTTTTTGTATTTTGTTCCTGGATTTTTTTTTCAAACTAACATTTCGCCTTCCTTTATACACAAAGAAGCATCTCAGAAACAAATGATGAAAATGTAGACATATTTGGCACATATTGTAGCTCTTTGTAGCAGTGTAATGAAACAAGATGATGGATGGATACAGAAGTGTAAACACAACCTAAAATTAATAAAATTAGACATGTTGCATTTTTTACAATATCTGATTTTTTTTTCTGTGAGTGGCATAGTGAATAGCACCGCTGCCTCAAGAATCTTGTGTAAAGGGTTCAAGTCCTGCCCTTGGGCATGGTCCATGTGAGTTTGTTGGCATGGGTTTTTCCTCCCTTATCCCCAAAGACATACAGGTCAGGTTCAGTGGCGATTCCAGGTTGGTCCAGTGTGGGTGTGTGAGTAGGGCTGCCAACTCTCTTTCTCTGGAAATGAGGACATTTGGGTTGAAAAATGAAGACTTTTGAGGACGCATTTCCATATGCTGCCATAATATGCCCTAATACTGCCTCTTATGTTTTTTGTAAAATGATATAAACCTTTAGTAACAGTTTATTACTGCAATTATGATATGATGACCACAATCACAGTCACTGGCAAACAAATAAGCCATTAAATATTTTGAATATGTCAAGCATCTTAAATTAACAAACTTCATTCCTACCGTACTTATTTGGATAGCTTAACTGTCATAAACCGGTAAAAAATGATACACATGGTAAATTCACTTCTAGTAAAATAAAAAATTATTTTACTCTTTTCAATTTAGTTTATTTGCATTTATCTACATTCTTTTATAGTTTTCCACTCAAGCTGTTTTTTTCTCAGTAAATCTGAAATAATCTGTTAAATCTGATAAAACAAGGATATTTGTTGTTGAAGTAGTCTGTGAAGTTGCACTTTCTTTTCTGCAAAATGGGTATACCTGAATTTATGTAAATGAAAGAATTATAAAAATATTAAATTAATTGAAGAAGTGACTTATTACTTGATCAACTGATAACTAAAAAGATATTGCATTGATTTGACAGAAAAAATGTGTGATTTTTTTAATTGACTGAACTTTAATACTTGACTCATTCATTTACAATTATAAATCCATTTTGGAACAACGGGTGGTAATAACAATATTTTCCATTAAAATATTACAAAGCAGTATTTACTTGCACTGAAAAATAACGGACTGCACCTGGATGTATGAAATTTCTTGTTTAACCAAGCTGCTGAAAGAAGAATCAAAAATAAGATCTCTCATACAAAACGGGAAATTGTCATTTCGATTTGGAATAAATTCACTTAGTTACGGTGAATTAGGATTACAAATAATTAAGAAAAGGAACATTTATAATGAGCTTTTGCCAAGAAGATAAAGCTGAATTCAAAAGATGAAGTGAAAAAGCCAAGTTGGACAGATAAAAGCCAAGAACTTGAAAGGTTGTTTCTATTCTTGTCAATTTCTACGTTGTTTACTACCGGAAGGGAAGTGAAGATTCAAGTGCGCACTACGTCTGCAAATGCTGATTGGTGTGTGAGGCTTTCAAATTTTACCAATGATAAGGATAAGTAGATTTTCAAATTTTAGGAGCTATAATTCCAGACATTTTCAAAATTGTATAAATTCCTCCCGGACAGTCCATGGCACATAAAAAATGAGGACATGTCTGGGAAAATGAGGACAGTTGGCAACCCTATGTATGAGTGAATGGGCTCTGTGATGGACTGGCACAATGTCCATCACGGCTGGTAATAGGCCCTGTGTCCCTCAACCGGATTGAGCAGTTTGATATTGTTTTGCTATTAATTCTTTATGTGATCGTCATCAGCATGGCCCACTTTTCCCAGTGATAATGGCCAACTGCTTTGTCCATATCAGCATTCTCCAGCTCCTCCTCCCCATCACTCCTATCCTAACTAATCGATGTAATATTTCCAGGATGCATAGTGGACCATGCTCAGTTACACCCCACTACCTTTCCCAATGAGATGTGCCCAGGGGGCTCTCTAAAACTGGGAGCCCAAATGAACTGGCACTCCTACAGTATACTCTAAAGAGCACCAAGAATATTAAACTCCTCCTGGTCTCACAGAGACTGACCCCAATGTCCCAATTAATCGTACTCACTTGTACAAATGACCTCTTTCCTTTGATCACTGCCAAAACTTTGCAATGAGTGGAGGTCAATAAATTAAAATCTTTATGCAAAAATATATTTTTTTCATAACTAACATCTAGTACAATGTTGACACTGCTACCTCCATGGCACCAATCCTTCTGTCACTTTGTTGGCAAGCATCTCATTATTTAAGTCACCATTTCAAGCTTGTTACTGTAGGGGACTGTAAGGGTACAGACTGGCTGGCACAATGAGAGCTTCATTCATAGTCTTACTATCACCCAAGATTTGGAGGAGCTGGGTGTCACTGTGAACAGAAACTGCGTAACTTTTTAGTCTTGTAACATTTCACACATGATACTTGTGGCTTTCTCTAAGTGTATACAACACATATTTGCAAGTGTAGCAAATTTCCATGGCCACTTGCTGTAACTATCTGTTCTGTAATTAAAGGCTTTTCTTTTTAAAAACAGTGATACACAAACAAACACACACAAAATACTTAACTCTTACACTGTTTATTTTGCTCATATAGTCTTCTTGTGCAGGCAGTGCCTTCCCTTCCTACGAATTGTAAAGGGTGACTGTGCTAGTACATGTCACCTTATGCATGACACTACTATGTCCATGGTATGTTAGGGAGCAAGAAGCACCTTAGGGAATGTACACCTGAGAACAGTCAGACCTGCTTAAGAGTCATTTTAATGATGTTAACCTTTGGAGCGGTCCACTGAGTTTAGTGAAAGTAATTCGACTGAATTTAACAATTCCAATTTAAAGTTTAATTTCTGGTACAGTTTCTCTTGCTACACAGTGTTGTCGAAGTTGTAGCCTCTAGGATAATCCACCAACTCTAGGCCTCACATGTATTAGATCTACAGTAAATGTTCATGCTGCTCAATCTACAGCCTCCTGAGCGTCCTGCTCATTTGAAGGCCAGATGAGCTTGACCCTTCTGGGGAGTTTCCAAGGTTTCCCTTAGCATGTGAAATACAAAATATATTAGTTTTGTATTTTGAACAAGAAAGAAATGAAACTATAATCTTAAATAGTAAGGGATCCTAAGTGTGCGTTAGTTCTGTGTGCTTGCTGTATGGATTTGGTTTTGTGTGCTGCACTTCTCAATATACGTTCACTCCTCTACGGGTGGATGAGATGTTTGCCATTAAGACTCTCAAATGACAGATATTTCACATATGTTGCATACAAATGTTAAAGGCTTTTCTTTTTTTTTAGGATGTTTCAGGAAACCCAGCTTTCCTGGCCTTCACTCCATCTGGGTTTGTTGTGTTGCAAGGTAACAAAAGGATTCATTTTCTCAAGTGGTAAGATGCGTTCCAGTGTATCCTCTCAAAGCATAATTGTATTGAAACCATTAACTAAACAGTGTTTTAAAAGATTGGATTGATTTATTTATAAACTTTTGGGGGATTAGTAATGCATATATAATGGAGGAGGTATAACTGCACAGTGGTTGTTAGCACTGCTGCCACACAGGTCCAGTGCTGTGGTTTTGTATCCCACATGTTGTTGTTATCGCTATACACATCTTCCTTGTGTCTGTCTCAGTTTTCTTTTGATATCCTAAAGCCATACAGGTTGGGTTAAATGGCAACTTGCTTTGCCCTGGTGTGGTGTTGTGTGTCAAGGGGCCCTGTGATGTTTTTTGCTCCAGCTTGGTGTGATCCATAAGCTGCAAGGATCTAGCTCTGAGTTAAATTTAAGAATATTATGTTACTTTAATGGGAGAAGGACTAGAAAGAAACATACTCATCGCTTACCTACCATTATACCTTTCTTTCTTTCTTTCTTTCTTTCTTTCTTTCTTTCTTTCTTTCTTTGTCTTTGTACTGTTTACTTCAGTCTCTTTTGCTTTCTGTCTCATCTACTGCCAATTCATGTTGAAGCTCAGATAATCCTTACATTTAAGACAAGATTCATATGAACATAAGAACATTACCAGCAAATGAAGAGCAGCTCAAGTGAGTCCTAACTCATTATTTTAGTTTTTTGATGACAAGAATGGCAGAAGGTAAACACTGTAGCATGAGGTAGGTCATGAAAGCATTCTGCTGGTTGCTCCTTTTTTTTCCTTGTTCTACCTGCCACCCATGACATTGAACAAGTTACTTTATATAGTCCACAAGATATGGAATATGTGTTCAGCAGCAAATTGATTTATCCTCACAATATATGGTATACTCTATCTTGCTTTTATTTTCCTCTCTGCTTTCCCATTTATCTCCATTTATCTGTCTTACTATTGTTCTCCTTAATTAATGATGGAACTTGACTTCTCAAAATGTGACATTTTCAGTTTTAAGATGGAGTTGATCTTTGTTAGAATTTTTCTTTCGTAGAGAGATGTGCTACCCAACTATGTTCTTTACAGAGAACTGGTTTTGGCCGGTCTTGACATTTGTATTTTGTATGTTGCAGTATGTATTTCTGTCTTTTCTGTGTTGTGCAGGAATGAAGTCACAAAGTTGAAATTTGAAGGAAAGACATTCCATATATATGCTAATCAGAAAGAAGTGAGTACCGTTATTTTTCCTTTCTAATTGACTAACAAAAAGGAGAACAATGAACGGAGAAAAGAAAAGAATTCAGCTTTTCTTATGTAATAGTATAGAATCTTAATTTATTTAACTAGACATTTTTACCATAGAAAATAAAATAGACACCAATTCAATAGGTATTGACCACCTGATTTAATATTCGGTAAAGGCATACTTCTCAGAAATGACAGTCAGGAGTCTTTTGGTCACTCCACCATGGTTTTAACTTGAAGCTGTGGTCACAGTCCTCACAGAAAATGAACTTTTTGTCCAAGCCCCAGGTCTCCTGACTACAGCAGGCTTTCCTCCAGGGTTTCTCTGTGCTTTGGTGTAACCAAATGTGAATTTATACAGTAAAAGTCAAATCAAAGAAAACGGGAACAGGAGACCTGACTAAATGATATTCGCCAGAAACAAACAAAATCCTACTACCAAAACCAAAATGTAACCTAACCTCATAGTCAAAGAACAGGAACTAACCTTTAGCCAAAGAAAAACTTTTTTTAAACACATGATTAGAATTCTTTGTAATATCTTGTGCAGTCTTCCCGTACAACTGGCGTCCTTTAGGTGGAAGGTGTATGATGAGTGGTCCGTGACACGGTGCAGTTTTTAAATAAATAATCACAACCTGGGAAGTGCAAGTGTGTGTGAGCACACTTCACTCCAGGGTCAGTTGGTGTGCTTGGCTGATTGCAAATACATGTGTAAAGGCGAGTGGATCATCAGGTGCCCCATTCACACCTCGGAGGTATCACAACGATGCCCAAATACGTAACATAAGAGGAACCTGCATGGAACATGGGGTGTGGACAGAAAGAAGGTATGGAAACAGGAGAGAACAGAAAGTGAGATGGAGGTTAAAGGTGGAGAGAGAAGGGCAAGAACTGGTCAGAGCTGGTACAGGAGAATGGAAGCAGGCGGATGGACAAGTGAGCTTGGCAAAGCAGCATGTGGCAGACACTCGAAGGGGCTGAGGGTTGTACCTGCTGAGCAGCTGGGGAGCAAGAACAACCAACCACTCCAGCAGGTCTCTCCTGCAAGGCCGGAGATATAAAGTTGTATTGGGTTTTAGAGTTGCTGTATTAGTGTAGCTGCAACTACAAAATACATTTTTAAACTTCACGTTGCATGGTCATAGAGCTTTCAATATCTGTAGGACAATAAAATGTGTCGCACAATTTTAAGAACACTGAAACAGAACCCCTTTTTCTTTTTAGGACAAAAAGATCATTCTCACCTATTTTGCTCCTACTCCTGAGGCTTGTAAACACCTGTGGAAATGTGGTGTGGAAAACCAGGCATTTTACAAGTAAGTGGCCTTCTCCTGGCACTAGCTTCAGTTTTCTTGTTGATGACCAGCAGACCGTCTGTCAGGCCACTTTACTGATTGTGAGGATGAAGTATTCTGAAAGTCTGCAGCACAATTGAATTTGTCAGTTTTGGTCACTGCAGTCAACATATCATGTAGTCATTTAGGTATAATAAGTGTCCTCTATAAATCATTTTTTCAATATTTTCAAGCATGTACATCTACATGGGTTCTGTTTTAAGCAGTTAATCTGTTCTGTATGTTAGAAATGTATTTCAGTCCTCCATTATCACAGTCAATCTTGCAACATTCATCTTTAAACACTTGTTTCACCTCCATCTTTCTAATCATTGTAAAAAGACATTTTATCATCCCTTTGTATGTGCAGTAAATTCTCAATTAAGCAGACCATTAGGGGGCAAGGAGTGTCCTTTAAATCCTTGTGATTTTAGCAATAAAGTGAAGGTAACTGTATGAGAAGTGATGATGCTGGGTTTACAGCTCTCTTTCTCCAGGATGTGCACATCAAGCCCACTTCTATTGTAATGCAGCAGTTTTTTCTTGGTTGACTCCATATATATTTGCATCTTCAGTTGTGCTTCAAGCATTTCTCAGTCAATAAAGTAAGTTTTACTGTTTACAGGTGTAAGCTTCTAAATGATTTAAGGGTCAAAATCAACAGTTATTTCGTTTGAACTTTATTTCTTAACTAGAGTTCTTTTCTGGGGTAGACAATAAAGTTGGGAGGTTATCAAACATGCACCTCAGCCATCAGTAAGATGGCCACCATGACATCACATGCCATGCTACATGTGGCAGCACACAATGGCATAGCAGTACTTGTGACTTGATAAGTCATGGACTATTGGCTTGGAATGGTTTGAAAAATAAAGTGAGGATAGATTGCTACAGTTCTCTTTTAAATACTGCCAGCTTTTAGCTAAAGGATTAAAAAACACTATCACTAAATCTTCAATTTTCTGTAGAGGTGTAATCTCTATTATAAAAAAAAATCTTGGGAGGGAGATGAGACGTGATCTTCTTGGAAGACACTTTGACGTCATGCGTGAAAAGGTAGTGAGACAAAAGGACAGCTGCTGTACAGGCTTTAAATGACCAATGTGCAGTGCAACAAACAGAACACGCAGCTCGCTGGCAGCAACAGCAGCAAACCAGCAGATGATCTGACCGCATCTCCTTAGCGTGCGTTCAGCCTCCCCCCCCCCTTCACAACGCGAGTAGCAGAGACGCAAAGTGGCAAGAAGACAGCTGCTGCACAGGCTTTTAAATGATCGACACGCAGCGCAACAAGCAAAACACGCAACTCGCCAGCAGCAGCAGCATGACACAGCTGATCCAACCACATCTCCTTAACCTGCGTTCAGCCCCCCCTTCACAATGCGAACAGCGTTATATGTCCCGCAAGAAAGATATTTAACTACGGCCGGGGCCAGAAATAAAGGACAAAGAGTAGATGACAAAGTAGAATGTTGTAAAGAATTCAAAAATGTTGGAGCAGTACACATGCACAGCAGGTTAGAGATAATGGAAGTACAAAAATTCCAAAGTCTCAAAAAAAGGATAGGAAAGATTGCATTAGCACAAACAAACGGAAATTACTCAGTGAAATAATGGAACAGCGCAAAGACATTGAATATATTGTTTGGATTTAAACTTTAAGTTGGAAACTTGTAGATCGTCTAATTCGTGTTGCCAGCGAGAATTAAAAGATTCCAAAAACGTTGTTACAGTATAAAGTCCTGTGAGACGGAGACTTTTAACATGAGATTCTTTTAAGTCACGCCCTACTTACAACTATTTTGAAACAAGACCACGATCATCTAACCTTAGTCGTGTGAATGCTTTTGTCAGACACACTTCCTGCACTCTCAACTCTTATAAATTTTGTCAGGACAATAATTTTATACGTTCTAGATGACACGTCAACAACAAAGCAAAGAAGAAAGAGCATGGACAAACATTCGAGAAAGTTGTTTTATTTATTAGAGAGAAAGAAATGATATTCACTCACAGGCAGTTATACGTTACTTTGTCACGATGTAAGTCCAAACACTGAATCAAAATTCAATGTGATCTTGAAGAAAGGTTAATCCCAAATATTGTTTTTACAAACGTTTTAAAGTAAAAGTGAAAAATAATGCATATGTAACAATTCCCATGAAAATAACAATCTCTTTAAATTGTATATCCAGTAAACCAAACCTGGGGGTGAGCGAGCAAAGCGAGCAGGGGGCAGAGCCCCCTAGTTAATATATATATATTATACAGTTAGGAGACCCGGGTTCGCTTCCCGGGTCCTCCCTGCATGGAGTTTGCATGTTCTCCCCGTGTCTGCATGGGTTTCCTCCGGGTACTCCGGTTTCCTCCCACAGTCCAAAGACATGCGGGTTAGGTGCATTAGTGAGTCTAAATTGTCCCTAGTGTGTGCGTGTGTGTGTATGTGTGTGTGCGCCCTGTGGTGCGCTGGCGCCCTACCTGGGGTTTGTCTCCTGCCTTGCGCCTTGCGTTGGCTGGGATTGGCTCCAGGAGACCCCCGTGACCCTGTAGTTAGGATATAGCTGGTTGGATAATGGATGAATGGATGGATATATTGTAGCATTGCCACATAAAGTGTATATTTTTCTTTTCTTCTTTTCTCTATGTAAAATCCCGTTGTCAAAAAAAAAAATATACGGAAGATAAGATAGGCGGGTTAGATAGAGAAGACCTTTTGGGAGGTGCAGGGCTGTTATTTACAATTTCCGGGAGTGCCATGGAAACTGACGCACTATTTAAATAAAGGCAGAAAAAAAAAAAAGAAAAGACAGCCCGAGTTTTATGGCGAAGGAGGAAAGGACATGACCATTCTAAGTCCAGGACAAAGATTTGTTTTCGGGGAGCACCACAAGTCAACTGCAGTCTGGGGTGGCCACCTCAAAGTTTCCGGATACACTGAGGATACCAGGAAAAGGACCGAAAACAGTGTGAGCGGTAAATCTTTTTATTCTGGGATTGGCATGTCTGATGAACTGGAGTATGGAGAAATAGTAAAACGAGAAAAACACTAAATCAAAAGGAAGGAGGGGAAAGTCTTGGAAATATAATTTCATGCTTTGTGTTCATAGTATATATTGGAAGTAGGGGTGTTTTAAAAGTGTATTAATTATAGTTTTTTGTTTTTGCATTTTTTTCTCTGTGTGGGTTTGTTAATATCGTTTTTATTATTATAAATCACATTTCGGCGCTGTGGGAAGGGGTTAAAGGCAGGTTGAGGTTGTCCTGCAATCTTCAATTAAACTTAGTAAAATGTAGCAGAAAAAATCGTTACAATATAATTAATTACCTGTATATAGCAACTTGTGGGTTTGCCCCCTGCTCGCTTTGCTCACCAAACCCCCCGGCCTGCACTACGTGCCAGCTACTTCACATCTCCGCCACTCGTGTTGTGAAGAGGGGGGCTGAATGCACCCTAAGGAGACGCAGTTGTTCCTCCGAAACCCCCTCTTAAATGGTGATACAATGGCAAACAAATAGTTTTTTTACCTCCTCTTTGCTCGATCAGCTGCTTGGCTTGCTGCTGCTGTCGTGCCGCGTGATGTGCTTCTCGCATGGTGCTTCAAACATTTAAAAGCCTATACAGCAGCTGTCCAACTCTTTGTCTTTTGCTTAAATCTCTTGCATAAAGTCTTGTCTTGTGGGACGTAAGTTCTTGATATTTCTTAGTTTATAATTTAAACACGGAATAAGAATCTAAAAATCTAACAACATCACTTTAAAGTTCAATAAATTCTGAAAAGAGTGATACCAAACATATATATGTAGGTTTTAAAATAAGCCCGATTTAAAGCGTGACAAAAAACGTGACATAAAAATGTGACATAAAATCACTGCACTTTTAGGCTGAGGATTTAATATGTATAGAGTAGATTGATGATTACCAGTTAATGTGATGTAAAAGCAAGTAAACTGGATCCAAAATGGTAGGGTGAGATTGATGGGGCAGTGGTTTATAATGATTCAAATGTGTAATTACATTTAAGAAATATTTCTAGTTTTCTGCTTCAGTTATATTTGGGACATCTCAACCTTGTTCGTCGTCATCAGCGCATGCTCCCCAACCTGAACCTCAGTCTGTCTGACTACCCCAGGACGTCTGGTGACTGTGCATTGTACACAAGGCTAGAATAATGTTGAACCAGATTCTGATCCTTTACAGGACAAAGTGATATTAGAACGTTAGAACAGTCCGGACAAGAACGGACCATTCAGCCCAACAAAGCTTGCCAGTCCTATCCATGTGATTCTTCTAAAATAACATCAGTCCTATCTTTGAAGATCCCCAATGTCCTACTGTCTACCACAATGCTTGGTCACTTATTCCATGTGTCTTTGGTTCTCTGAGTAAAGAAAAACCTTCCTAATGTTTGTATGAAATTTTCGTTAACAAGTTTCCAACTGAGTCCCCGTGTTCCTGATGAACTCATTTTAAAATAACCCTCAACCCACTGTACTAATTCCCTTCATAATTTTAAACACTTCAATCATATCACCTCTTAATCTTCTTTTGTTTAAACTGTATAGGCTCAGCTCTTTTAATCTTTCTTCATAATTCATCCCTTGTAGCCCTGGACTCAGCCTAGTCGCTCTTCTCTGGACCTTTTCTTGTGCTGCTATGTCCTTTTTGTAGCCTGGAGACCAAAACTGCACACAGTACTCAAGATGAGGCCTCACCAGTGCGTTATAAAGCTTGAGCAGAACCTCCTGTGACTTGTAATCCACACATCAAGCGCTTTATAACCTGTCACTCGGTTAGCCTTCTTAATGGCCTCTGAACACTGTCTGGCAGTTGATAGTGACGAGTCCACTATGACTCCTAAATCCTTCTCATTAGGTGTACTTTCAAACCTTTTTTATTCAAACCTAAGATTTTTAATTCCTTCTTGTAATACTTTACATTAACTTAGATTAAATTTCATCTGCCTCATATCCACCCAAGCCTGTGTGCTGTCCAAGGACACACACCCACTCACACTCCATTTAGTACGTGTATCACACCCAGGAAGTTTCTAAGTGAGGAGTTTTTAATTTTCTCTTTATCAGTTGGGCACATTTTCCCCGCGGGTGTTCTGAAGACTAATATTTAACATGGGGATACTCAAGATGAACCAGGCCTGGGTGGAATGGTGTCTCCTAATCTAAACATCAGACATCCTTAAGTTACTTTCAATTTCACAATGTCATCCCCTTGCTGCACACTCTGTTGTGTGTCTTATTTGCTTGAACACTTTCATCAGATTTTGCCTGTCAATTGCTAATTTTCTCCATGACAGCTCATGATTGTCATTTTTCTTCATTTTCAGTATTTTTTTTTTTTGATTTACCCAAGGCAAAGACTGTGTGCACAAACCTCCAAAAATGTAATTTTTACAGCAGAAATAGTCCTAATAGTCCAGAAATAAGACATAAAGCAACTGTCTTAGCTTAGTGTGATCAGCAAAGGCAGAAATCACAAATTACATTTCAGAAACTGATGGCTGATCTGCTTTGCTTCTTGCAGGCTGGAAAAGTCAAGCCAGGTGCGAACTGTGTCCAGCAGCAACCTTTTCTTTAAGGGGAGCCGGTTTCGTTACAGGTAAATACTTACAGTAAGTAGAGGTTATTGAAATAATTTCCAGTAAATAAGGGGCATCTTACAAAAGAGACACAGCCTTCAGATTACGAACTGCTATCCACCAGGCCAGATGAAAAGGGTCAGCGGACTACACCTTTCCTTGTTTCTCACACTGATGCATGTTTTCTTTGCTATGTGACATGACTCTCCTAAGCATTGCACCTTTTATCACACTCACTGATGTTCCACTGGCATGAAGAGTTGCCAAAGCTTTACCAATATGGGGCATATGCAATATAGATTTATCTTATAAATTGCAGTAAACATATGTAATATTAACAACAAGAGCATTCATCTTTGTCAAACAACATCAGGCAAAAGGCAGGAACAGGGCGCCAGTCAGTCACAGGACATGTTTATACCTCAAAGAGAAATGAAGTGATGAGAATGAAAAGCACATGACTGCAGTCGTTAGCACAGGTGACTCCCAGCAGCAGGGCCTGTTGGCCATGTGTTAAATGTGGACCTTTTCTAAATGTCTGATGAGCTTTTCTATGGCTGCTTACTCCAGTTATCTTTCCAAAGACATGCATTTTGTGTTTATTGGCCAAGTAGGAGTTGATGCAGGCCTGTGTTGAGACAAAATGGCATTCCACCCAGGATTGTTTCCTGCTCCCTGCTACCATAAGATTAAAAAATTGAGCCCTGAAAATGGACCAAGCAATGGATGATGAGCACCACAATCAAAATAATGTTTCTCTTCTGTTGTTTCTTTCAGCTGTGATCAGTATTTCATAGCCATGATGCCATGTTTCTAACTTTTGCAGAATAACTCTTTACTTGTCACAAATGTACATAATTCACAGAACATCTGCAGAACTTTCCTGTAAAAGTTACATTTTTACCTTTTCTCATATACAGTACCTGGCAGTGTAGGTGAACGTCCTCTGCAGCCGACTTGTGCCATGTTCACGGTTGTTTCTTGCCTTGAGCTCAGTGCTTTTGGAACAAATTCTGGTGCCCTAAAAATGGATAAAGAGATGGTCAGAAAATGGATGGCTGCCTGGAATATCGGATCGTTTTATTGACTTCACTCATTCATTCCATAAAAGAGTGCTTTCTGTTCTTGTCACTGTGGATCCGATTCTAAGGCTGAGTGTAAACATCAGTAATCCTGCTCAGGAAATGTTGGGTCAAGGCAGAGCTTTACAAGCTGTGGTTGAAAATGATCTTACAAAGGCAGCATACTGTACTTACCTCACAGGAAGCACACAAAGCAGGGGAAAAAAGAGTGAGCACCACTTATCTTCTGCATTACATTTACAAATACTACCAAACATGGCCAAATGTCCCACTGCAAACAGAATATACAGTATGTAGTAAAAGTCTTAATGTAACAGTAAATCCACCAGTATCGCAGCTAAGGACAGCCGGAAGGAAATGCCTCAACAGTAGATGTCAATCCCAAACTGGGCTTATTCTCTTTCTCAGCTTCGTTTTGATAAAGATGTGAGGATGACTAGTACCTGCATCCTGGAGTCATATCATCTTTCAACTTTTCTTTCCTTAGTGGTCGTGTTGCCAAGGAAGTCATGGAGCACAGTGCAAAGATTAAGCGAGAGCCTCCAGAAATCCACCGGTAATGATTGAGTCTTTTCTAAACTCGGTAGGAGCTAAAATGTTTCAGGTACTACTATGACATATTTTGTGCTGTAACACTTGCTATTGAAGATGTTTGATTCTGACTTATAAGCTTTTTTGATTTCAAGGACAGCCGTGTAATGAAGATGCTTTTCAGTCCAAGAAGATGCAGGCCAGCTTTCCACTAATGCTGGATTAAGGATAACTGTAGGCCACATTTACTAACACACCACTGGAGTTAATATCAATCATCAGCCAACATCCATCTGCTTAATTGTGCTATCCTCACATGTAAAGGAAGCAGACCTGACATATCTGACCATACATGGCAGCCATTAAACAGAGGCACATTATAATTTATCATCATGCTTGACATTTTGTTTAAACTTTGGATAACTAGATACTATAGATTATGACAGATAGTAAAAGATTATACATTTTACAGGTTGGGATAGACATGAAATCTAGCTCATTGCAGTAAACAAATGTTATATTATCAAATAACAGCACTCATCTTTTTCAAAGACATCAAGCAAAAAGCTTGTAGATGGGTGAATGGAGGTGAAAATAAATGATTGACTTCTTTTTCTTTTTGCTGTTTGACATCACAGAGCTGGCCTGGTCCCCAGTCGCAGCTGTCCATCAATCACACACGGGCCAAGACTGAGTAGTGTCCCCAGAACCCGCAGGAGGGCGGTGCACATATCTATTATGGAGGGTAGGTGACAACACAACTAAGCAGGTTTCTGAGACATTTCTGAGACTCTTTGTTGTTGGCAGGTGAGGCAGGAATAAAGTGGCGCATGACCGGCCTTTCCTGAAGCTCAGGCAAATTACTTGAAGAGCACTTTGTTGTGTGTTGTTCCAGAATTTAAACTCAGAGCTAGAAGTGGAAGTAGTCAAGTTGCGGGTGACGCAGTGAGGAGTGGAGCATGAGTGGTGTCAGGGAAGGGGTGTTTGGATAAAAATATTCAAGTCAATTTTGAATTTGATATGTGAATAGTTTAGTGCACATAAGAGTCTCTAAAATGAAAGTAAATGTACCTAGGTAAGATCCTTCCACTAGAATCAAGAAATGCTCTGAATCAATGTCTTTATGACTGGAACCAGCTCACCCTTCCACCGAGCTGAATACCCACTTCACACCACAGCATGAAGATGTCATATGAAGATCATCTCCCTTAGCTTCATTAACTGCACTACACCTGCATTTCCTAGAGAGCCAAGGATAAAGAATACTGGAAAAGCATTCTAGGTAAGAGATGGAGTTTAATCCTATAATAATCTCCAGTGTCCTCTTAGAATAAGGCCGTCATGGTGCAGCTCATGGGCAACTGGAATGAGCATTTTGTACACAGCTGCAGTTACTTTTTTCTGAAACCCACTTACCATATGTTGCAAGATTTGATTCTTGTGGCAGATGGCTCATGATGAGCTAATTTTTCAAAAGGAGATCTACAAGTAGAGCACTTGTTGGTTTATATGGAGATTTCTATCCACATTGCATGTATGACACTGCATTGTAATATGACACAGCCATATTGTAAAACATGATAAGATTACCAGGTTTTAAAGATCTGGTAGGCTACTCTCATCGCCATATCGGGTACACTCCTGGGCTCTTCTGACTTCTTCACATGCCACCTGCTTTGTCCATTAGTATTTTTCATGGTAAACTGCTTTCATATAACATCTCGTGGGCACACTTACTAGCAGTGCTCATTGTATGCTTGGTGAGACCCTAAGCTAAATAAAGTATGGAAGCCCCTTGTTTAAAGAGTTACACAGCAATCAGCACAATCAAAGACTGGGGCAGGAGTCTGCTAGAAGGATAAGCACAATCAGAGGGGTAAGGGGCTGTCCTAATAGACAATGGAATGCAACAGAAGGGATGGTCACCCTCTGAGGCACGAGTGCAATCGAAGAGCGGAGGTATGGGGTCCATAAGGAGTGCTGAACATGACTGAAGAGTGTGTTCACTTACTCCAGTGCCTAATTGTTATATGTCAGCTTTCCTTCCCCCATCTTCCCCATTTTTGATGACAGGTTGAGCAGTTGGAGGCCCCCCGCTGGTCACAGAGCTCTGTGCATTTGCTTACTTGCTTGTGCCTTGGGCTGACTTTTATTGCTACACTAAACCGCTGTGCTCAAGCTCCCTAGAACTCTGAAATGAACAAAGCATAATGTTCTTCTCATGAATATTGCCTGAGGTTAGACATGAGTAAATTGAAGCCCATTTGGTCAAGGTGTAACAGTTTATAGATCACTTTGTTAAGTCTTTGGGTGAGAGTTTTACAATAATAATATAACATCTGTATTAATTTGTCATAAGAAAGTGAAATTGGACAGAATGAGAGGAGACCATTCAGTCCATCAAGGCCATTTGTTTAGCTAATATATCCTAATATCTTATCCCAATTCGTCTTAAAGTTGTCAAGGTTTCTGCTTCAACTCCATGTCTTGGTAGTTTATTCCAGAGTCCTACAACTCTTTGCATAAAGAAGGGCTTCCTGGCTTCACTTTTAAATGTACTTCCACTTAATTTTCACAGATGTCTTTGAATACATGATTCACACTTAAGCCAAAAGAATGTTGTTAGACCGACTTTATCAATGCCTTTGGGGATTTTAAACAGCTGGATTAGGTCCCCACTCAGTCTCCTCTGCTCGAGACTGAACAGGTTTAATTCTCTGAGTCTGTCAGAGTAGGACATCTCCTTAAGTCCTGGGACACACTTGGTTGCTCTCCTCCACACAGCTTCAAGTGCTGCCATGTGTTTCTTGCACTGGTGTGATCAGAACTAAACACAAGACTCCAGATGTGGTCTTATCAGTGTATTATATAGTTTGAGCAGTATGTCCCTTGACTTAAATTCAACCTTTTTTTATGATATAACCTAACATTTTATTTGCCTTTATAACTGTTTCTGTGCATTGCTTAGTCGATGAAAATGTGGTGTCATCATAAATTACTAAATCCTTTTCAGAGGTTGCTTCCTGTAGAAAAGTGTCTCCCATCTTGTATTTATAATTGATGTTTCTGTTGCCCACATGAAGCACTTTTTTTTTTACATTAAACTGCATTTTCTAGGTGTTCGCCTAGTTCTGAAGGTTGTCCAGGTAATTTTGAATTCTTTTTGCTGCCTCTACAGTATCTGCCATCCCCCCAATTTTAGTGTCATCTGTGAATTTGATAAGTTTAGTAACTATACTAGAATCAATGTCATTAATATAAATCAGAAAAAGTAACGGTCCAAGGACAGACCCCTGAGGGACTCCACTGATGACCTCACTTCATGTGGAGAGTTTTCTTCTGAGGGATGTGTCACAGAGGCTCAGCCAAATAAAGCTTTAGTGGCATACTTCGTAATCCAGGGACAGGCCATTATGATCTCCTCTAAAGAAATCAGGGAGCTCAGTGCTACTGCCTCTTCTGCATTGAAACTTGAAAGTTTAAGATGCATTAAAGAAACTCCCCACCCAAAAATGATATTTTTACATAGTACTTACCCCCATGTAGTTTGTTGAGGTGGCCAAGAAAAAATTTTAATCTCATGTTTTCATGAAGAATGAAAATAACAAAGCTTCTAGTATCATGGGACCCAATAGTCACCAATTCTGGACAACAGCAAATGATGTGAAAAATGTCCAGGAAAAATAGCAAAACAATTCTGAAGTAACTTGTGTCACATAATCCACATGTCCAAGTTTTGTTTTATCAGAATGTGTGAAATACATGTATTTCTTGTTAAAATATTATTCCTACTTCTAGAAAACTCTAGAAAACTTCTAGAAAGATGAACTGGAAAGACACATTTCCTATAATGCTGTGCTTTTGGGTTGAAGACAGAAGTCATGACCAATTAATGAGAGGGAGAGGCAGATATAAAAATATATTGCTTTTGGATGGAGTATTCCTTTAAAAAGTTCTCCTCTTTAATTTTTCAAAGTTACATGTGAAAAATGTTGAGGCAATTTTCTAATGATAAGATGTGCCACAGTCCTCCCCAGTTGCAGCTTTTGCACATGAGAGCTGTGTGTCCTGTTTCTTTAACCAGTATGCCACTTGTTTACTTGGTGCTGCACACAACCCTTAGCTGGTACATTTGAAATTCGGCTCTTTTGAGGAGGGTTGAAGCCATTTATCGGATTTACTGGACTGAGACGACAAGAGAGATGAGAGGTTGGATTTGAGATGCAAATTTCTTTTTACTTTTTCATGAATCTTCTGGGAGGCAAAGCTGATGGTGTTGTTCTTTATGAATCCCTTGATTGTTCCACTTCTACTCAGCCTGCGTTAAGTTCTATAAATTCTCTTAAATTGCAGATAAAACAGCTTGTTGACAAGTAAGTAGATATTGAATCTCCATTTGGATGTCCATAAGCTAAGTAGGGAGAAACTAAATTTAGCGATATTGCTTGTTATGGTCAGATATTACTTTAGAGAGTATTCAGTCGATATTGTACTAGGGATTGAGACATAAGGGTTATTACCTTTCCTGATTGAAACTTATGCTGTAAAGGGAAAAATTAAAATTCTTAAATTAATTGATTACAATCTGTCAAGGTTTGCATGGCACAGGCCAAGGCAGGTTATGCATGATATTTCTAGGACAGGCCTCTGGCTGCCTGCAACTGTGAATCAGATTAGGCAAACAGAAGAATAAGTAGAATAAGGCCTAAAGCAAGTCATGATTCTCCATCTATTCTTATTCACAACCTTCTTTTTACATCATAGTCACAAAGTAGCTAGAGCCTATGGCAGTGGCAGCATTAAGCAAAATGTGGGAAACGTGGAAAGGATGGCAGTCCATCAGTGGGCACAGTAATACGTGCACTTACCTCCATCCATCCATCCTAAACCAGCTTTATCCAGTTCAGAGTTGTGGGGTGCTAGAGCCAGTCACTGCAGCATTGTGGGTCAGGCAACGTCAACGTGCTTTACAGGAGAAAACACAAAAGTTGCCTTCTCAGCTACATCCATTAACAGACAAAAATTAAAACAGAGAAAAAAAAAAACAGGTTAAAAGTTACACGTTTCTAAAACACCATTAACAGCATTCAAATAAAAGTGTTTAACTGCTTCAATTTGACAGTTAAGCTTTTACCTAAAATAGTTGTGCGGTACATATGAAAAAAAAATCTATACACAGTAGAATGTTTATTATCTTCGATATTCCATGTAAAAAAGCTGTATAGTGTTAGGAAGAAAGGAACTTTTGGGGTGTTTTGTGTGGGTCTTTGAATTGACTGATCTGCCTGATTTATTGAAGGACGGCTTCTGTGTATAATGGGGGTCTGTCATCAGCGGAGATGATTTCCAGTTTCTTCAACATAACCCTCTGACGAGTTTCAATAACTGTGGCTCCATTTGCCAAAGCTTTTTTAAATTTTCATTTGTTAGACCACTAAATCAGTCAATGAAACTAAAAGTGGTAACAAACTAGATGACAAAAGGACATAATGTGGTCCTTGAGCACCTTAAATAGTTTGAGTTCATGAAGGAGAAACAAACACTGACTTTAATACATTTGGAGTGTATTTTTTGTTACGATATCCTGTTAGATTATTGTTTAGGTGAGTTCCTACATATTTATATTCAGTCACGATTTCTACCTCCTCCCACAGAATAACAAATGTTCAACATATAAGGTGGTCCAGATCTAATTATGCAATTTTCATTACGCTATAACTTATTAAGTTTATTTCATACAAAATCACCTGAAAAATCCCGGACCATCGAGAAGTGTTCGAACTGACAACATGAAGAATCGTCTTCGTGCTGAACTGGAATCGTACCCGCGTAAATCAAAGTCATCCAGACGATCTGGATCTGCATAATTAGATCTGGACCACCCTGTACAGATTCCTGCCTTTTACAGTCAATTATCATTTCTTTTGTATTTCTGCCATTCAGAGTAAGAGAGTTCATATTGCACCAATTTACAAAACAGTCCACTTGTCTGAAGTAATGGCTTTCAGCATGGTCTACAAACCTTGGGAACTGGAGTGATGATTACCTCTTCCCACAGCTCAGGAACAATACCAAAGCATAGGGACCAGATGAAGAGCAAATGAGAAACTGGAGAGAGCTGCTAGAAACAGGACTTCAGAAGCCATCTTCATGTGCCATGTAGCCCCAGTGCCCTGTTGATCTGCATCTGCAGCTAAGCTTTCTCCACTTCAGTTATGCTGGCCTCTAATATTGATGGAATCTTTAAAAAGCATGTCCCTTACTTGAGCATGATGCACACTGAAACCATGTGTTTTAGATAGATAGATAGATAGATAGATAGATAGATAGATAGATAGATAGATAGATAGATAGATAGAACTTTATTTGTCCCCAGGGTGAAATTTGGATTTTTACACAAGCTCTTTAAATAAATAAATATATATATATATATAT
>JANRMT010062829.1:26910070-26920118 GCA_026402145.1 Polypterus bichir lapradei
ATATATATATATATATATAAACACACACTATGGTCTGAACACACACCAAAATGACTAAAAAGGAAGATACATTTAAAAAGAAAGAAAAAAAATTTTGGCAGTCCCTTTCCCGGTGAGTCACTACTCAGGTGTACTGCTGTTAGTATAAAGGAGCCACCATAGTGTTTTTGACACACTTTAGCTGAATACTTAATTTGCTGAAAGTCTTCAGTATTAGTGTGTCAGAGAGAGGATGTCCAGCATTGTTCATAATGGCACTCAGTTTTGTTTTAATTTTCCCCTCCACTACTAACTCCACGGGGTCCAGAGTGTGTCCCATAACTGAGCTTGCCCTTTTAATTAGCCTGTTGATCCGATGGGTCTCTCCTGAAAATGATGTTACCAGCCCAGCACACCACAGCATAGAAAATCGCAGTGGACATCAGATAGTTATAGAAGATGTGAAGGATGTCACTTCCCACATTAAAGGAATTGCAGTCTCTTAAGGAAAAAGAGTCTCGCCTGCCGTTTCTTATACTGTTCCTCTGTGTTCTGAGACCAGTCTAACCTGTCATTGATGTAGACCCCCGCCCCTCAAGCACTTTGTAGGAGTGGACCACCTCGACATCATCTCCTGGACATAGAGGGTCTTTGGTGCAGTGAAAGTCAATAACCAGATCCTTGATCTTGCCGATGTTAAGTTGCAGACAATTCTTTCTGCACCAAGAAACAAGTTCTCTACCTGACTCTTCTACTCTGTCTCATCCCCTTTATCAATACACCCCATAAGTGCAGAATCATCTGACAATTTCTGCAAGTGACACGACTAGCTGTTACATTTGTAGTTTGAGGTGTACAGAGTGAAGAGAAAAGCAGACAGGACTGTTTCTTGTGGTGCCCCAGTGTTGCTCACATCCTTATCATAAACACAGCCCTTGAGTCTCACAAACTGCCCAACAGATAGTCCAATATCCAGGACACCATAGGCCAGAGGTGGGCAATGTCAGTCCTGGAGGGCCGCAGTGGCTGCAAGTTTTCGTTCTAACCCAATTGCTTAATTAGAAACCAGTCCTTCCCAACCTCAGACCATGTTTAATTTTATGGCTTGTTAATCAGCGATGTTAGATTCTTATTTTGTGGATTTTTTTCCTTTCCAAGGATATCATCCAAATGATTTGAAGCCTAAAATAGATAATTTTCAGTCTGTCACATTATTTTTATTAAACTAAATAGTGCATGATGAATCCACGCAGATGTAGATGGAAAAAGGTTAGATGGAGAACTGCTGGCTTCTTTGTCATTTGCATCTTATTGCTAATAAGGTGCCATTAAAAATGTGAATGCAGCTTTTGAAGACTGAAATAAGCAATTAAGGGTGGGGAACCTTAACAAGCGAGACCACTAAAATGAAGCATCAAAATGTCACTTGAGCAATAAGTGTTTCATCAGCAATAATTGATTTCTCATTAACAAACTAAGTTAGAACAAAAACTAGAAGCCACTGCAGCCCTCCAGGACCGAGACTGCCCACCCCTGCCATAAGCTCATCCACCTGCATATCTCTGAGTTTACCCCTTAAGATGGATGAGTGAATAATACTGAGGGCAATGGAGAAGTCAAAAACCATAATCGTCACAGTGCTGCCAGCTTTGTCTAGATGAGAATCAGCGTTGTGGAGCAGACAGATAAATGTCCAATAGGCAAAGTGCAGTGGGTCCAGGTGGACTTGTGCAAAAGTTATTTAGTGCATCATCTAGGTCACACTTTTTTAGAACCCAATCCTTTGATCGTTTTCAGTGCTTCCCACCTCTGCTTTTCATCGTTATCATTAAACCACCTCTTGATTTGTTTTACTCATAATTCTTGTTACTTTGTTTAAATGACCTGTTAATCCTTTGTGCCCCAGTCCAGTGCAGGACATGATATGATGTAAATAAACACACCCACACTTACACAGTCTGCATACATGACATTACTACGACAATGGTAGGATTGTTTCTACCAGACCAGTTTCAAGATGCCAGTTGATGTAGCATGTACTGTATGTCTACAGGATGTGGTGTAAACCAGTAAACATGGGGAGAATGTAACAGACACAAGAATGATGCCAATACCACTTTGGCAGCCTTGATTTAAAACATTTCTTTTATATAGTATATCTAGGTCAAAGCTCTTCTTCTCCCTGACATGCTAAATTCGATTGTCTCGCCCATTTTCTGATCAGTTTTTGTTTTGTATAACAGCTATCAGAGAGCTGACCGTCACAAAGTGCTTTATAGACTACACAGTGCTACTCATACCTATGACCTTGTACTTCCCAGCTCTCCCATGCATTAAGAAGAACATTCCCTTATTCTAGGAAGTCAGTTTACTGTATGCAGTATGGACTGGCAAGGTCACAATTTCACACATGTAGGTAAGGGACCCCTACATGTCAGTCCACACTTGGACTCACACCTACAGTGCTGTGCTTAACAGCCGTCATGTGGTGGAAGAATGAGTGTTGAAACCTGGTGACCTAAATCAAAGCTGCCCAAACCAGACCCGGCTCCTGACCAAATAGATCAGTGGGCACTCTGAATACTAGTGAGGTTGTGACAATAAAGTTTATCTAATCTAAACAAAAAAACATGTCTAAAAATCCAAGCAGTAGTATGAATTCCTGACAGGGTGTGGGTTGAGCTGTTTCAAATGATATTGGGTGGTGGGGGGGAGAGTCGTAGCCTGGCTAAATGACCCCTTGGAACTTGACCTGTTCCAAACTATTTCTAATCGGACAAAACTGACCCTGTGTGACCTTTCATTTTTGATCATTTGTGACTTGATGAGCCGACATGGGTCATAAACACAGAAGATGGAGCAGGGGAGAGGGAACCAGTGCAACACTGAGAAGCTCTGATTTAACCTTTTAAACTCAGCTCCATTGTTTCAGACCTGCCGATGGGACCAAACAATGATGCAAAGTAAAACAAAATGCATAAAATAACAATTTCATCATTGTTATAATTAATGTACAGTGCTTTGACATTAAAAGTGCATCCCCAATGTCACATTTCTTTCTTTCCTCAAAGTTGGCTGAACTGCTGTGCCACAGCAACTCCTGTCCCAATTTGGCTTTCTAGAACGTCCTGATTCAATTGTGCACAATCTGATGGGCAAACTATTATCCGTTAAATGAGAGGGGGGTTTCAACATTATGACATGACACAAAATCCCACTGTCTCTGTTTTCCACTTTCTACATTTCAGATGTTTTTTAAATGTATAGATGTTTTTAAATCTTGCAACTATTGGCGTTGTAATTTGGATACACAGTGTAATTTCTTTAACAATGCCTGTTCAAAATGACACATGAATCATTGGTTTACAATAATGGATATGCATGCTATGGATAATTACTTGAAAAGAGTAACAGTACTGTTTCAAAAACAGTAAAACTAGACATATTACTTGTAGGTTTTTTTCTTGGTATACCTGACACATTCACTGACACTTTTATAGTGATTGGAAGTGTATTCCAACACCTATGGAAATAAGAATAATATTCAAAGTGCAGTTTTTGGTAAAAACATTATTGGATTTTTCAACTTATTCTGCTGTGTACAGCATGACCAATTCTCCAGCTACAAAAATAATGAAAGAGAAATGTCTGACCTCCATTTTGAGTGGTAGAATGTGAACATTGAGTGAAGGATGACAGAGTTGCAGCCAATTAAATCAAAGCACAAGAAAAACAGAAAACATGAGTCTGAGTTTAAAGGGTTAAAGAAGACTGGCAGAGTAAATCCAGAGTTGAAAGAAAGGGCAGTTTGTTTTATATGCAAAGAAAGTCTGGCGCTCTTCAATGGGTACGTCTGGGGGCATTTCTAACTCCAAACATGCTCCTGGTATGTCAGAGCTACTAGGAGTGGCACGAACGAGGAAAGCTAATGAACTACAGAGTAGGGTGACCAGATGTCCTCTTGTTTCCCAGACAGTCCTGTATATTAATTGAAATTTAGGTCACCCTGCTTACCCTTATTAAATCTTTGATAACTGTAATTTGCAGGGTGTGTTGTTTAACTTGAAAAATAACATCTTTTATTTTGTGACTATTGCTAGCCCCAAAACATACCCATACAAAATACTTGAACGTTAGAGGAAAATTGCCCTTGGCTTATAGTGCCAATTTAACTTGGCAATGGTAGAACCAAGGAGCACCTCATGATCGTTGTCAGAGTGGGAGTCTCTCTTACCAAAGAGAGCTTCGATGTACTAATAACATAGCCTGTGCAATTTACACTAAATGGATAGCACAAGTTCAAATATGTTAACAAGGGTGAAAAGTTTGAATGTGCATTTATTCTAATACTATTATGAAAACTGTAAAAATTTATACTTATATGTATGAATCAGTATGTAACATACCCAAAATAATAAACATTAAGATATGAATCTGACCTAATCTAATCTAATCAGGTCCTCCAACTTGCAGGGAGAACTCAGGGGTTGGTGGCAGGAATTGCACTCTAGCCATAGTAGAAACCTCACACTGTTTCACTCCATTCAAAGTAGTGTGGTGCTAAGGTGTCACCCGTTGCACAGCTGCACTCAGGTCCTAACGTGACATCCTGAGGTGGCTCGTCGTTTAGTGGGTGTGGCAATGTGCTGTATTAGTGCACGCTCCCAACCTCCTCCTATGAATTTAACAAAACACTTGACTTCTCATAAAAGTGCTACAAGACTTCACAACAACATTGCACCAGTAAACATTAAAGCGCTAAAGCTTTTGATACTGGAGGGTTTGTTAAAGAATGTCAGTTGGGGAAGCGGATTGCATATGTCTTCATAAAGCCAGCCTAGTCAAAGAGATTGGCCTGTCAAGAAATGCAATAATTCGCTGCACTCAGGATATGACACAGGAGAGCAGCAAAAGCACAACACTTTCTGACTCTTAATTTGGAAAGGGAGGAAAGCTCAGCTTCAGACGAACTAACACATCACATAAATAACATTCTCAAACCACGTAATCAAATTCAGAGTCATGGGGGACTGGAGCCAATGCAGGAAACAGCCCTAGAGCGGATGCCAAGGCCTATCCACGTACATACACCCACACTGACACTGGCCAGTTTGGAATTATCAGTGAGCCTAACTGGTTCATGCCTTTGGTAGTGTGATTGGAAAGCCCACATACATAACATGCTCAAACCCCACCTAATTCCTATCCCAACAGCAGCAGGAGAAAGGCAGGAGCCAACCCTGGATGAGGATCCACTTGCTGACCCGTCTGTGAGATTTGCATTACACACACATCGGTATCCGACACACTGACAGGACTCCCTATACCTTCAGCCAGTAATGATTTCTGTCTGGCAGGGCAACATTCATTCGATTTAATAGGTGTGACCCATGGCCTCAAGTTTCAGACCTTGTGCTAAACAGTCCTTGGCAAACAATGTCACACCTCCTGAGCTAACGTCATGTTGTTTTAGCCCCAGAAACTACTTAACCCACTTGGTCCAGTATAATGTCACAGAGCCAGTTTTGCTAGCATCGAGGACACAAACCAGGGTTCCACCAGCACAAAATCACTTTCACTTAACCAAAAATAATTCAAATATGTCACAACAGTAAACATAGTGGTCACAGAGATTATATTTGGCAACAGTGAATGGTAGAGCCTTCCTCAAAAGTGCATCAAAATTTCTTTCCAGTGTTTAGAGTGACGCCTGCAGGGAATCCCTGACTGAAATTAGGACATGAGAGCCACAGGGTAGGGTGTCCTCATCTCCTCCTCCTTTTTTCTCTGCATTTCGTACCCTTGTTCTGAACACTCGACTCCCTTCTTTCTTTTGGAATGGAGTGACCAAGCCCTGTGCCATTTTTAAGGTGATTTCAGAGATGCAGTCAGTCCCAAGTACACATCTTTGAGCAGCTGGACAGTTGATATTGCTGTGTGTGTCTCAGCAGATTTCCCTGTAATGTGACACAGTGGCCTGCGTCCCCATGTGTGCATGCCACTCAAGGCTCTCTATTCCTGGAGATTAGAGTTGTGGACTCACACAGCCACACACATACAGAGAATGTAAGTTTTAATGTGGGCCTACAGGAAAATCCCCCAGAGAAAGTGGAAAAAGTTGGAAATCAGAGACGTTGTAATGAACATGCCACTAGGTATCTGTGCTGGGCTTTTTCCTTTACCATCACACCCTTCATCCAAATTCCTAGTAACCAACCACCATTGTCTGATACTTCAATTACATTTCATTTGGATATTTATCTAACTTACAGGTTACATTTTGTGCAAAAGAAAGAAAGCCAAAATAGCACTAGAGGTGATGGCAAAATCCTAAAGAAGAAGACAATTGCTTCACTGAATTGGAATTGTGCCTTGTGCTTGTGTGGCTTCACCAATTCTCTGACCCTCCAAGCTGCACTCCACTACCCCCTCCACCACTAAAGCTGTTATTAATATCAGCTCTCAAAATAGAAGCCCCTTCTTCACTGGGCTCAGATACACCTCAGGCCATTTAAGTCACACACCTTCCAGACAACTGCTCAGTGCTGGCCTTCTGTACTGACTGGCACCATGGTCAAATGTCTAATCAAAATTAAAACCAAGGTGAACGTTCACCTCCGGATGATTAATCACTGCTACCGGGATGTGAGAGTACGCGTTCTGAGCCTTGGACCTAGGATCTTTGGGAAAGAACTTGGAAGTCTGCCACTTTTTCCAGCTCTGGTGGCTTCAGGAGACATTGACCATGCCACAGGGTTACCACACAGTTATGGAGAAGCTTACCAGTCAGTGGGCCAACCAGCACACATCTCTACAGGTGAGAGCTGCCTGACTTGCATTTAATGAGTGCCCATCTCATAATGATGGCAGATTACATTTGAAGGTACCTTCTTTACTGCATGCTCCTTACTGGTTCACTCTGTTTAGGTAGGAAATGAATGGATTTTATTAGTAGCACAAAGTGGCCCTGAAGTATAGTTAGCAAGAAATTAAAGAGGCGGCACGTGTAAAATAAGAGGAGATGTTACATATCTTGATTGTTCAGAACTAAACCAGAAATTTTAAAGTACGCCATCACTGCCTGAGCCTGTTTTGGTGTATAGTGTATGTGTGCAATGTAGAAGGGACTGAGGTTTTATTATTTCCAATTAGAACTGCTACATTGAACTAAAACCAAATTTGAAGAAGCCCTCAAACATGCCAAATGATGTGCTTATATTCTGTTTGTGTTTGCTGAAAAAATTGTGGAATACAGTAACAAATATATATTTAAAGGAAAAAAAGACAGTTTCATAAACTGTACATATACTGTAAATATAAATGTATAACTACTGTGAATATATATAATATATAATAAAGTATATGTATTATATATATATATATATATATATAAACACAAATATTAAATTTGTATTCATACATTGAAAAACATAGATTGCTTTTAAGGCACTGCCTGCTGCAGCAAACTTCCACTGAGGATTGATTGACAATTTTTTCCACCAACCAGCATTCTTTTTTCTTTTTCAATCCCTCCCCACATTTTTCCATACAGTCCATGCCATCTTTGCATGCTCACGTCTTCATGCTGTCACCTTTCCAATTTTTCAGCTCATCATCTCTTTTCACTGTCTGCTGCTTGCCCTACTTTGGGACCACCCTAGTAAACACTGCCTGGGGGGGGGGCTACAGCTACATGCTTAAATCAAACATTTGTCCTTGCCAAACAGTGAGGCTGGAGGTCCAAAAGTTTGAGCCTTCAGAGGGGTCTGACTTAGCAATAAATAAAGTAATAATACATCTGAAAATCCATGCAGAAGATGTTGGTGGTCTGCTACCTGACAAGGAACCCAAATTCTTTGTGTTTTTTTTTTTTTAGACTGAGATTGACTAATTACTGTCTTCTGAAAAATATCACTGACTCCTTATGATTTTATTAAGACTGTTGAGTTATACGTGTATGAAACATATGGGTGCTTATTTCCTACAACGTAGCATGGAAAAACAGTGGATAAAGGCTGCATTTCTCATAAAGGGTATACAGCTCCATTTGTTTTCACCTAGATATCTTGAAAGGGATACTCAGGAATTGAGCAGCACTCTTTTATTATTCTTAAAAGCCACCAAAACGGAGAATAACCCTAACCTTTTGGCTACAGTTTTGAAGCTGGCAGTGACACCCAGGCTACAGTAGAGTATAAGTCTTAAGTTTGGGAACTTGGGCTAAGATGAAGCTCATACTTTAGACTTATTCAGGACATATCAATGGGTCATTTTGAACAACTGCTGTGACCTCATTTTCCCTCACCACACAATTAGCAATGGCTGACTGAGAGAATGTTATACTTCTCATCCAACACTGACCATAAATTCTAAAGGTGGGGTAGGCGCCTCGTCCATCTCACTGGATCCTTTTTAATTCCACAACACATTTGTGGTGAAATGTGGTGCACTTGGCAGTTTGTTTTACAGATGGACAATCATATATTTGTATTTACATTATTCACCAATTCTGTGAATACACCGGTCACATTTATTAATCTGGGCTGCATGGTGGCACAGAGGTATTCACACTCCGGGTCCCCCCTGTGCAGACTTTACATATTCTTCCCGTGTCTGTGTGGGCTTCCTCCCAAAGACATGCAGGTTGGGTGGATCAATGGTACTAAATTGGCCCTAGTGTGGGGTTGGTGTGTGTGTGTGTTCGCACTGCAATGGACCAGCACCCCGTTTGTTTCTGCTTTGCACCCTATGCTAGGTGAGATAGCAGCCCCCACGACCCTGTTCAAGACTAAGCAGGTTAGACAATGACTGACTGAACATTTATTAATCTGTTTTGTGTTTTTATATAAGTGCTTGTTTCATGCATTTTTAGCAGTGCAGGTGACACGCTCAGGGTGATCAAATAAATAAGTGTTGGAGATTGAAATGGCCACCTTGACATTTACAGTCCACTGTGGCTCCAAGGTTGTGTGTGTGTGGGGTGTGTGGCTGCCATATGGATAATGTCAATATGTATGTTGCTGAAGTTTAAGGGAAGTTGCAGGTAGGAATTTCACACTGCCTGTATTTGTTTATTCGGTGTATGCATCTTCATGATACACTCATTTCGAATCATTGCCTAAAGAGAAAAGTCCAGCCTTATTCATCAGGATGCAGGATGGAGCCACTTGTGCCAAACCTACACCTTAAGATAGTGCAGTGTGTGCAGTGTGCTCATCATCATCTCCTTCCCTCATTTTTCCCCTTCTAGGACTCGAATCCCTGCGGGACAGCGCCCACTCCACACCCGTCCGCTCCACTTCTCATGGAGACTCATTCATGCCACGATCGAGAAGCCTCTTGACAGACAGCAGTGAAGGTGCTGCCATCATATCGAGTGAGGCATACAGCCCTTCAGACAGCGTGCTGCCTACGCCTGTGGCCGAACACAGTCTGGAGCTGGCCATTGCGAGGCAAATCAATGGTGCCCCCTGCAGCATTGAGGAGGAGAAGGAGTCGGAGGCTGGAACCCCCACAGGAAATGAGGCTATGGAGTTCGGGGGTGATGGCAGAGGATGGGGTTCGGATGCTGCTGGCGAGGCAGGCTCCACATCCATGAGCGAGGTGGAACAGGTGAATAAGTTTGTTTTAAGTGTCCTCCGTTTGCTCCTTGTGACCATTGGACTTCTCTTTGCCTTGCTCCTGCTCCTCATCGTTCTTACCGAGTCTGACCTTGATGTTTCATTTTTACGTGATATTCGACAGACCCCTGAGTTTGAGCAGTTCCATTACGAATACTTTTGTCCCCTCAGGCGATGGTTTGCCTGCAAGTTCCGCTCCCTGGTCGGCCTGCTCATTGACACGTGAAAAAGGATGTGTATCCAAATGGCGGGCCCCCCGTCGGCATTTGAGGAGACGTTAAGCCAACTGCTGCCACTTTCCACCAGAGCGCGATGCCGCGCTGCACAGCGCCATCGGATCATGAACCCTAGCTTCTTACATGACACAACAGTTCTCTCACAACACCAGACTCTCGGACAGACTTTGGAAGACGTCTGATTTTTTTTTTTTTTTTTTTTTTGCTTTTTTA
>JANRMT010062829.1:26920218-26932004 GCA_026402145.1 Polypterus bichir lapradei
TTTAAAAAAAAAAAAAAAAAAAAAAAGTAAAAGGGAAAGATTGATTTAAAATTTCAGGTCATTTCAGGAATTTCTTTTTCAAGATGGTGCACAGTTCTTTTTAATGCTTAAATATTTTCGATAAAAAGGATTAAAAAAATCAAAACGAAAACAAAACAAGATGCCTTTATTTTGTATTTATGAATTGTGACAGGATTTTTGTTTAATGTGTCATGTGCACAGAGATGTTTGTGTGTTGCAAATCTGTTGTTGTAGCCGCCACATGAGAAGAAAAGCTGCAAGTGGAAAGTGACTGACTGACTGACCCTGTGGGAGGGTAAAGGGATTCCCAGAATTCTTTCATTCTCTTTTTTTTTTTTTTGTGTCTCTAATGTTTTATGTGTTGTTTCTTCAAAGATTTTTCAGTAATAGCAACTGTGTATGAGACTTGAGTAGGGGAAAAAAAAAAAAAAAAATGTAGAAAATGGGACAGGCCGTGCAGTGCAGAACACGGGCGTGCTGCGAGTGGTCTGTCCTTTAACAGCCCGTTACGGGTGGAGCAGGGGAGTGGTGTTTGTGCGGTTGGGGGACGGTCTGAGGCAGGCTGTTATTTTTTAGTTGGAAGGTAACATCTTTCTCTTGTAGGAGTTCAATTCTGTGTAATTCGTAGCAAGCGATGTAGTAGAAATAAAGTTTAAAAAAAAAAAAAAAAAAAACAACAAAGTAAATTAGTTGCACTGGTGTACTGTTATGTGATCTAGCAGTGTCAGTAAGAGATAGGCAATCCGTACCTGCTCCCCCCACTAGCCTCTAGAACCTGTGTAGCTTGATGTGCTCTTTTTATTATTTCAGGCTTTGGTTTAGTGCAGAAACAACATGGATCAGAGTTCCAGCTTTCTAGACACTGTACGTTTCCTAGTGCGTCTGTTTTAAAAGTTGTTAACTTTTCCCACTTCAGAGTTAATCCAGTAGGCAGTGGCGTTGTGAAAAATAACTAAAAAAAAAAAAAATTTTCTGTGATTATATGTTGGTGAGTGTTTAGCTCAACATCGACAGAACCTTCAGTTTTTAAATGTAAAATGTTTTGCCTCAAAATGCTGTACCTTTTGTACAAAATAATTTGTTTCCTAATATATTTGACTGTTTTCCTTGTATATTTTAACAAACTGAAATGTTATTTTGTTATTAAAAAAAAAAAAATATATACACATATATAAATTAAAATTTTTGCCTTTTTAGCTCAGTGGATTACTGGAGAAATAAGGAAAATAGGTTTTATAGTCTGGGATTCATCCAGGTTGACAATTCCTATTGGAAGATGGTTAATCTTTGCAAGAATTTTGTCTTTAAAAAGTGGGAGTTTTGCGAGCCTGAAATTTTATTTTTGTGTTGCGTTAACGGCTCACTCTCACAACAAGGCGCCCAGCTTGATCTTAGCAGATTTGCAGTGCAGTGGCCATTTATCTTGAATTTGTTTGAGTCTTGGTTGGTTGTATAACTGACTGCAAGGAGGCCAGTCTGCAGATGCAGAGCTCTCTAAAATGCACCAGAGGCCTCCGGACCCAAAAGATCCTACTTTGTGCAAAGCTGCTTGATTTCCACTGTGCTGCAGCTCGCCCCCTCCTATTAACCCCCACCCAAATGGCGGCAGCAGCAGCCCCTGCAGCAGATAAGTTAATACAAGAAAAGCTAATGGAGAAATAATAATTTTTCATTGATTAATAAATCAATCAATCAATGGTTTGATTGATGGCAAAGAGTAGGAAATGATTTATCACCTGCAGTGGCTGCAGCAGCGTCTTTACCTAGATGTCCATGTGTCCTTGGGGTGCGTAAGGATAAATTCTGCAGGTTCCCCATAGTACCTAAAAAAGCAATAATGTGGCACTTGGAGATAAAATTCTGGATAAACCCTAGAACCAAAAAAAAAAATGAATAAAAGGGTAAATGAAGAAGTACATTTTATATAAAGAAAGACTTGAGTGTATTTTTGCAAGAGCTGTGGAGTAAAATGGAAGCGTGGATGTAATCATTTGGTGGGCTTTTTTGTATTAGACAGCTGAAGGCACCACAGAAGTAATGCATTGGGCCTGTGTGTGCTGAAGTTCTGTCAGCTGCATGTAGGTGAGTAGACGGACGTGGCCCTGCAGTCCCAGCATGTAACCAAACGAAACACAAAATGTCAAATTCTGTTTTAACAAGTGTGATAAGTCATAATGTGGCAAAAAAAAAAAAAAAAGAAATCCTTTGCAGGCATTATTAAAAAGGGGATTTGATATCCCTCTCAATCATAGTCACCAAGAGAACAGATTTGCTCCATAAGTGCATCCTCAGGCGGGCATACAAGAAGCCTGTTTCATCCAGATCTCATTTCCTGTCGTGCATACAAAGAGTGAAATTCAGTAATAAACTTTTACATATTTTAACAGACTGAATTCAACTGTTGAGCTTTTGTCCAGTGTTACACCCATGTTTAACTCACGCGCCCATCCACCTTCTGAAACTGTTTTATCATATTGCAGGACTGTAAAGAGTCTTGTGCCCATACTGGAAATATCAGGTGTAAGGCAGCAACAAACCCTCTGCGGTCTGCGAGTGCATTGTGGAGCAAGCTCACAATCATTTCTTTACTTGCCAGTAAGCCTAACATACACATCTTTGAGATACTGGAGTAAACCAAAGGAAGCTTGCCCAAGAATGTACAATCACTGTACAATCCAACAATGGGCCAGGATTCAGACCCTGATCCACAGTAGTCTGACTAATGTTAAACACCTTGGAACATTTCTATACAGTAAATAGATAAACAAACAAAAGGACAAGCACTCTTGATAACACTCAATGGGAGAGAAAGGTGAAAAGGATAATCTAAAAAGAAAATGAAATACAATAAGCTGACAAGAGGAACAAATAGCGAACTCCAAATGATCTAACATACAAATAAAAGGGAAAAAAAAAACAGTAATAAGAAACACTTGGGAGTTAGAAAGTTAAAAAGACTTACCTGACAAACTGCCATTTTAGTTTTCCATTTCAAATATATGATACAAAACCTGTGACTAAAATATATATTGAAAAACATGCCTCATGCTAACTGAAACAAAAGCCAAATGTCTGTAGGAATATCAACATTTACTGCTAATCGGGACCTCACAACATACTTTAAAATGTGAAAGGGTGACTTCCAGAGGGGGACAAGAAAATATAAAAATAAACAAAAACATTTTGTATGCCAATGCAGCTCTTCACGTCAGTGTCTCTCTCACTCTCTTTCTGCACTCTGTACTTTGCCATTTGTCCGTCCTCACGAGTCCAGACCCATTTGGGGGGCTCTTCTAAACTTATCCAGCTTGTCACACAGAAAGAGTGACCGTTCTAAGTGGAACCAATGTAGCAGACATTCTGCATCTTCACAAGTGCAGCTCAAAAGGTGTCCACTTGTGAAACTTGCATTTAGAGTAAGTTACAAAAAGCAGGCTTCAGTGTTAGTGACAGTGGTGGTCTGTAGCTGCCTGAGATATCTCCACTAACAGGTGAGTTATCATTTCTACAACGATTACAGCTGCAGTAAGAGACCATCAATGAATCTTCTAAACTATATGGCAGCTGTCCTCTCCGATATGAATAAATGACTGTTAGAGCAGTCAGCCTCTCATAACAAAAGCCTCCAATCACTTTGATTGCAATTAAACAATAATGATGTACAGTAAGGGGATACAAATATTAATAAAAATCCCTACTCAACACAACCAGCCTAAACGGCTGCCATCATCCGTAATTTATAGAGTTTGGCTACAAATTAGATTGGCGTAGGATTACTGCTCCCACTTTAAGTGGAGACATGAACACTCTGCCTAACTAGAGTGAATGACAAATTACAAAAACATCAATCTTGATCGGCTTGTATTTTAACATTAATTGCCTTAAAGTTTACTTTATGGAATCTGATCATCTTTGTCCCAAAATAGTCTAAAAGAGTTGCCTTTACCCTCTGTGTATTTATATATAAATAAAAAAAAGCAATAAAGTAGATAGAGAAGGGCGATCTGAGGCTGTGGGGCCACGTGATGGCAGTGCATCAGCGTCATGTCTTCTGGAGGTGAGAAGGGAAGGGTGAGTGGATTGGGCTTGGATAAAATCTTTTAAGACTGATCAGATCATTTACTCATTGCTTTTAGGATCCTGGTTTGGGTTTTGGTATTTTACCATAAAACTTATGCAATCTTCAGTTTCCTTGTTTGTGCTCTTCTAGAAATAACTAATTTCTTGGTGTTGTGCTCCTACCTCAGTTTGTAGTAAATTTCCATTCTATGCAGTGATTTGAAACAAGTGAAGTAGATCTGTGTGTGAAAAGATGCAGTAACTCTTGGTTGCCAAAAAAAAAGCAAACAAACAAAAACTTCAAGTGCACCACACATGAGACAATTCAAAATATCTAAAGTAAAACATGGGTCAAAATCAGTCAGCTGTCCTATGTTTCTGAAAGTTCATAGACTGGGTTGGCCACCATGTACTGAATGACACCAGTAATTTGTTCTGTTCATCTGGTGTTTACAATGCTTTTTTCCAGCATAAAAAACTAATGTATTTATCAAAATGATCTCAGCTCGAGTAAGTCCTTCACTTATTTTTTTTTTATCAGCTGCTTTCTTCAGTGTATTTGGCCAGTAGGTATGGAGAACAGAGGTCCTGCAGCTTTCTTATACTCAGAATCTGACCACCCCTGGCTGTCTCATGTTCTTTATGTGTCTTTCTAAGCAAAGCTACACAGTTCATTAAACTTTTGTCTCTAAGACACTTTAACATCCTTTAGTAAATCATCACAGCGGGATGGTCCTCTGTAGCAAACAGCGAGGGAGCCTTGGAAGCTTTGCTCTCAAAATCCCATCTGCTACTTTGCTCCAACCTCAATCACCCCACAAAAAGACAAAGAGAGACTGCATCTTTTATAAAGACATGTGTAAGGTTGGAGAGATCAACTATAAAAGACACCATTGTTAGTAATACAACAGGAAATACTGTACTTAATGTGCCAAACGTCAACTTCTGACTCATTCCGGTATCATGTTTGTAGTAACCCATAAATATGGAACAGTATATGATATTGTTTCTTTCTGGTAGTCCCTTGTACCTGGTGCCATATAAAAATATTAAAACTTGAAATAAAAACTGAAATCATGTTTAAAACAAATTGTTTCATTTGTTATTGCTTCCACATGTGAAACACATTCATGCCTGACATCTCTACTACACTTTGTCACAATGTGAATGGTGGCCTTGAGTTAAAGTGCCAGGATCTCTTGCCCCAAAAAAAACATACTAAGGAAATAGCACAGCTGGCATTTCTTCAGTGGAGGTTGTGGGCTGTCACCGTTAGGACTGACTTGTGAATCAGAGAGGAATACAACATTCACTTCCTGACAGTAGGCAGTAGTGTTTGTTAAATCCACGCGAGCATGATTTAGTATTCTGCAAAAAGCATTACTGGATTTCTTTGCTAAAACTACAAATGTTACAAGATTGTGGCAAAAGTTAAAATCATCTTTACCTGGTACAGTACTTGTGAACAATAAACTCGATTGGTGTTATTAGCACAAGCCAGACTCATGGGAGCCGTTTTGGAGAATGCATCATTCGAAACACAAAATACCAAAAACTTAACAAGAAGCCAAGATTTTTGAGGGCAGTGCTCAAAAGGGAAACATTTTAACCTCGAGAAATTCAGTGTGGTGTACCTTTATAGTCCACTAGTTCTGATTTTACAAGTGCACCAAGCAGTAGATGTAACTTACCACAGGGTACTTCCGAGTACGGGCGCTAGCCACATAATGTTCACAATCCCCCTGGGAATACCCTTGCATTGTGACACTTTACTGTATGTCTGTTTATATATATTATGGAACAGCTGGAGTCAGTATGAAAAGGTGAACATAAGCACACTGATGGCGTGTCCCTCCCTGACCAAATAAATGCAGCTGCTTTTTGCTCACTCTGAAGCAGGTAATTGGAGACAAACCAGCTCTCACTGAAACACCCATGAACTCTTAAATGGGGGAGGAAATGGGAGGATAGTGAACACAGAAAAGGGTACTACATGGTGGCAAGGTGATCAAAAGCCCTGGTAGACCAATCTATTTGCGCTAAGGAAGCAAAAATTACAAAATTCATGCTTCCAAAAAAAAAAACCAAAAAAAAAAAACTTTACACAACTTAAACGTCTTCATTTTACAAATTTGTTAAGTCTACTACTGTGTCATAACCATGGATATTTTGAGGGTCTGACTCTTCTGTCAAGCAAAAATGCACTCAATTTGTACATCCATCTGGTAGAACGTTATTTATGGTATACCTCATAATCTTCTTTCTTTTAAGCCAAGCACTGAAATGTATGTTATTCATGCATTTCCAATTTTATTGTGCCTACTGATCTATTTCTTACTTTTTTGCCTTATCTAAAAACAATTCAATTTATTTTTTCTCTCCTGTTGGATAACTCATCAAAATGAGACAAGGTATCTGATCCTTGAATTGGAACAGAGATTCTTAGGCCGGAGTTATACTTCACGCGACGCGACGCGACGCATGCTGCAGCGGACGCTCCTGCTACGCAAGCGTTGTGTTCATACTTGCGCGCGTACTTTAGGTAAATCTGGAGGAATCCACCAGGTGGCAGTGCGAGATATTATCACGGTGAGAACATATTCGGCTTCTCTGTGTTGTGAATTGCCTAGAACACCTATTAAATTCTGATGACACCTTATCGCAATATCTCTGAAAAGGATGTTTATTGATTAAATCCATCAATCCAGGGATGTGTCCATTCCAGCAAGCATTGGGCACGAGTGAGAAACAGTCCCTTGACGAGGCCTCAGCTCATCGCAAGGTGAATACAAGCACACACATACACTAGCATCATTTTAGCGGCACCAAATCCCCAAATCTGCATATCTTTGGAAGGAAACCGGAGCACAGTGTGGAATACAAGCAGGATATACAAGCAACATAACTCCCTGCGAGACAGCAGTGCTATCGCTCCACCACCGTGACACCCTCATGTGTGTAATTATTCCCCCATGTATGTAATTAACAGTATTCATTATTTAAACGAAATTATATGTAAAATGTAACATACACACTTTAATGCATTTCATCATGAAAATGATATCAAGTATAAATCTAAAGACTCTAAATGTATCATGTCATTACGTTCGGGAACTATCTACATGTGACAGAAAGCCTCTATGCAGATCCTACGGGATGAATGCTTCGATGTGGAGAAGCAAAATGCCGACATACAGATGCATTTGTGGTGCTTTTATATTCAAGCGTTGCATATTCCCGATCGTAAGGACACCAAAAATTTTAAAAGTCTCACATACCATCTTTTGTGCCGTCTATTTTTTATTTTTTTTTTGCAACTTCACATCGGCAACATAATGTATTTATGTTATTTATTTATAATATTTATTTATAATGCTGTATTTGAGCCACTGAGAAAAAATAAAAGACACGGTGAAAACGTGTACGGCTTTAATCTCGAATTGTCCACTTTAACCTCGTAGTTTACTTTATTATTAAAGCAGACCATCGTAAACGTCATCCCAGTTTTTAATCGCTACGAGCTTCTTGGACCTGACAGCAGGTAAAGTAAAAAAATAAAAAATAGACGGCACAAAAGATGGTATGTGAGACTTTTAAAATGTATCGTGTCATTACGATAGGGAATATGCGACGCTTGAATATATAAGCACCACGAATGCATCTGTATGTCGCCATTTTGCTTCACCACTTTGAACCATTCAAACAGCAAAGCGTGCACATCGATCCCCGAAGGATCTCCATAGAGGCTTGCTGTCACATGTAGATAGTAAATAGAGACTCTGACGTCACGTTCCGACTTTTTGCTGGTACTGCAACTCTCGCACGCGTCGCGTTAATTTCTGAGGACCTGCCCAGAGGACACGTGAAATGAACGCTGGGAATGCGTGGCAGCCGTGATGCGGGTGCGTACGCGTTCTGAACGTGAAGTATAAATCGGCCCTTACACTCATACATAATTCAAATTTATAAAGAATTAGATTTGATATATGACGTGTGCGTACAGTGTTGAAATGTTAACCTTAATTTTAGTACAAGTCAGTATTATCTTGTACTTGCTATTAGCCAACTCAGTAATAGCAGGCACAACATTAACCTTTGAGATGGCAATTGATAAAGAACTGAACAAACAAGCAATAGCGCATGTGGTAAAAGCTCTTGCTTGAAGTGTAACAGACTTTGATAGAATTGTGACACTGTGGCCATTGTGTGATGATGAAGAACATATAAAAGGGATGGAGCTCTGAGGAAAGGACAGACCTGGCAGGGGGGTTGGGGAGGAGTTATGAGGAAAGATTAAGAGACCTAAACCTTTTCAGTTTAAGCAAAAGGAGTTTAAAGAGGTGACATGACTGAAGTATTTAAAAATATGAAGGGAGTTAGTACAGTGGGTTTAAATGGTTACTTTAAAATGAGCTCATCCAGAAGATGGGGAACACAGTTAAAAAATTCAAGGGTAAAATTCATATAAATAAAGAATTTTCTTCTTCACACAGAGAACCACAGACCCATGGAATAAGTTATCAAGTAGTGGGGTAAACAATAGGACTTTTGGGACTTTGAAACACAGACTTGATGCTACTTTGGAAGTATTAAATGGAAAGGACTGGCAAGCTTTGTTGAGTTGAACAGTTTGTTCTCTTCTAGATTGTTCTAATGTAAAGATATCTACATAAATCCCTTCCGTTTTGCCATACCAGTGCAAAGAGGAGTTTGTTTTCCTGATTTTTTTCTTTTTAGGAAATCCAGATACAGTGGGTACGGAAAGTATTCAGACCCCCTTCAATTTTTCACTATTTGTTATATTGCAGCCATTTGCTAAAATCATTTAAAATTATTTTTTTCCCTCATTAATGTACACACAGCACCCCATATTGACAGACAAAAAAAAGAATTTTTGAAATTGTTGCAGATGTATTAAAAAAGAAAAACTGAAATATCACATGGTCCTAAGTATTCAGACCCTTTGCTCAGTATTTAGTAGAAGCACCCTTTTGAGCTAATACAGCCATGAGTCTTCTTGGGAAAGATGCAACAAATTTTTCACACCTGGATTTGGGGATTCTCTGCCATTCCTCCTTGCAGATCCTCTCCAGTTCTGTCAGATTGGATGGTAAACGTTGGTGGGCAGCCATTTTTAGGTCTCTCCAGAGATGCTCAATTGGGTTTAAGTCAGGGCTCTGGCTGGGCCATTCAAGAAAAGTCACAGTCTCGTTGTGAAGCCACTCCTTCGTTATTTTAGCTGTGTGCTTAGGGTCATTGTCTTGTTGGAAGGTAAACCTTTGGCCCAGTCTGAGGTCCTTAGCACTCTGGAGAAGGTTTTTGTCCAGGATATCCCTGTACTTGGCCGCATTCATCTTTCCCTCGATTGCAACCAGTCGTCCTGTCCCTGCAGCTGAAAAACACCCCCACAGCATGATGCTGGCACCGCCATGCTTCACTGTGGGGACTGTATTAGACAAGTGATGAGCAGTACCTGGTTGTCTCCACACATACCGCTTAGAATTAAGGCCAAAAAGTTCTATCTTGGTCTCATCACACCAGAGAATCCTCAGGTGTCTTTTAGCAAACTCCACGCGGTCTGTCATGTGTCTTGCACTGAGGAGAGGCTTCCGACACGCCACTCTGCCATAAAGCCATGACTGGTGGAGGGCTGCATTGATGGTTGACTTTCTACAACTTTCTCCCATCTCCTGACTGCATCTCTGGAGCCCAGCCAAAGTGATCTTTGGGTTCTTCTTTACCTCTCTCACCAAGGCTCTTCTCCCCCCCGTAGCTCAGCTTGGCCGGATGGCCAGCTCAAGGAAGGTTTCTGGTCGTCCCAAACGTCTTCCATTTAAGGATTATGGAGGCCACTGTGCTCTTGGGAACCTTAAGTGCAGCAGAAATTTTTTTGTAACCATGGCCAAATCTGTGCCTTGCCACAATTGTCTCTGAGCTCTTCAGTCAGTTCCTTTGACCTCATGATTCTCATTTGCTCTGACATGCATTGTGAGCTGTAACGTCTCATATAGACAAATGTGTGGCTTTCCTAATCAAGTCCAATCAGTATAATCAAACACAGCTGGACTCAAATGAAGGTGATCTCAATGATGAACATGTAAACTCCACACAAATATAAATATATGAGTGTCACAGCAAAGGGTCTGAATACTTAGGATCATGTGATATTTCAGTTTCTTTTTAATAAATCTGCAACAATTTCAAAAATTCTTTTTTTTTGTCTGTCAATATGGGGTGCTGTGTGTACATTAATGAGGAAAAAAAAATAATTTAAATGATTTTAGCAAATGGCTGCAATATAACAAAGAGTGAAAAATTGAAGGGGGTCTGAATACTTTCCATACCCACTGTATATTAAGCAGTACTTGTACCTCTGGAAATTATTTAGAATCGCTAGGAAACACAGACCATTCTGAGGAAAAGATAGGCTAGCAACAAACAAAATATTAAATATCTAAACAAATTTAATAATGAGAAAGAAAATAACAAAAATAACATTAAAACTTGAAGCAAACAGTTTCAAACAATACTTAAGATAAAAGATATAAGTAAACAGACATAAGAAACGCTGCACCAGAAAGAAGAGGAATTATTTTAAATTTAACACAAAAATAACATCCTAAAACAGGTATTACATGAACACATGTAGACGCCCACTTGAATTGCCCCCCACTAGCACACTCCTGCTTGGATGCCAGGCATTGATGGAGCAAACTGATCCCAGGCAATCTTTATCAAGAAACATATGCACCAACTGGCCAGTCTCATGGAACACCTGAATTCGCCTGGGCCAAGACATACTTCCCAGCACAAAGCAGTCTGTCTGCTGAGGATCCCAAATAGCCTCAAATTTGGTCAGCCAACGGCCAGTGTGATTGTTGTGCCTGAGAATGAGAGGTGAAAAGAAAATCAAAAACATTTAACCAAAGTTCCCATTAGACTTTGGATTGTACTGAAACTTCCAAATAACATGAACTTGATTTTGCTGAGTAACACTTTACAAATCTCTCCAGCACATGCACAATGGCAAGATATTAAATAAAAGAGTGCACAATATACTCCATTTTTTACATGAACATAAACAGTACATATGAAAACATACTGCTAAATGTCTATTCAGGTAAAGTTATGTAATGGATAAAATGTTACCTTATGGAAATAAGAGGAGGGAGGGTACCACTGATGTTACTCGAGTCATAAATTCTGTAAAATAAGTAAATAGTTAACAAAAAGTGAACTTGCAGGCAAAGAGCTATGGGTTCATTGCCATAAGACTGCAAGATTTATAATGTATACATATTTCTGATGGATAAAATGATATTCCATTAAACTGTTTAAAGCTATTAGTTAAAACAATAAAAATAAAACCCTGAAACTGTTACTAGAATGCTTTGGTTTTTCATTCAAGTTCCAATGAATTCATCTCAGCTTTCAGAGTTATACGGCAGAATATGTAAGACCACGCTCAAATGATTATTCTTGGGATTGCGGTCTTAAAGGACAGGCTTTTAAATGAAAGAGGCGCAGCACAACATGCAGATCACGCAGCACGGCACAAGCAGCAGCAGCAGCTGCTGTACAGGCTTTTAAATAATTGTTGTGCAGCGCGACATGCAGATCATGCAGCACAACACTAGCAGCCCCCTGGGGAAATAACTCATTCACTACAGCTTTATTACTGGCAAATATCAAGAAATAAAAAAAAA
>JANRMT010062829.1:26937004-26999608 GCA_026402145.1 Polypterus bichir lapradei
ACACATATACATATACATATACATACACACATACATATATACATATATATACATATATACATATATACAGTATATGTGTGTATCTGGAGGATAAAAGGAATGTTGTATGTTACATTTATTAGGCACATATGACTTTTTGGATGTTTAAATGAAGAAGGGAATGACAGATCTTACGATCTTATGATCAGCTGTTAAAGATTAAATTCCTTAAAACCAACACAGAGTCACTAACCTCACAAAGTTATCCATACTTGTAGTCAGAATTCTGTTGCCACTGTGTGCTGAAAAATAAGCCGAGCTGACGGTACTCTTATTTCCCACAAGTGAAGAGACATCATCACTGCCTTGTGCCTTCAGATACCTAATATCATAAATAGCTGCCCCACTGTAGAAAGAAAAGCACAAATAAGAGTGAGATATTCTGAAACTCACATTAGCTGCAGAAACACAAATACTACCTTTTGCTAGAAAAAACACTTTAGAAATCTCTTAGGTCTTCACCCACTGCCTTATGTTTCTGTGGAAGACACATGCAGACATACTGGGGGTTGGGAGGAGACTTCATTATTTAGCCAAATTAAAAACAAGGAATTCCACCAAACCAACAAAGAAATAGTGAGAGAGGACAATACAATGTGGATATCACAGAGAACAAATAAAACTTGGAAAATCCTGGACACAAAAGCCAACGTTAATGCCAGCAACAGAAAGAAGGTAGAAAAAGTTTCAACCATCATAGAAAATACTCTGTAATCAAGAATAGTCTTAAGTCATTGTTGCAATTTAAATTCAAGCTGGACATCCCTTAACTGGTGGAACCACCATCGGCTCGTTTAGTGCAACATGCAGACTGAAGGAATCTAACAGAATAGTTTCCTTTGTGTGTTATATATATTATGTAAATTAATCCATTTCAAATTTACACCAGAGTACAGAAAAATAGTATATTCCAAGAACATCCCTTATGGCTTAAAATTATCTAAAAGGTCCAATTGAACTCATATCTAAATTTATATATCTAATTTAAATATGCTGGTACAAACACTTAAACAGGGGGTCACAGATTCAAGCACTTTACAAACTCACACAGTAGGTATTTTTCCCTTACAAATACTGTTTTCCCATTAAACCTCTTTTCCTCCCCAGGGTTCCTGAAACCAATTCAAGAACTAGCAAAGTTAGGTGGAAATCATGCCAAAACATACAAGTTTCAAACAAGCTATAGTGATGATGTCACCAACTGGTTTCAGTTTGTATTATCTGGCAGATAAGCCTCTTTCCAGGACACGGTTACTCTCCATGGCATTTTTACCATGATGACTGACATATTTAAAGCTGATAAATGTGTTCCTGATGCCATTATAAAAATGAGGGTGTTAACATATGAGGGGGAACCAAAAACACTTTATTAAACAACTTACAATTCTCTTTAAGTCACTTTCAAAAAACGCTCCTTGAGATGCCATATACAGTACAGTCATATGAAAAAGTTTGGGAACCCCTCTTAATTCTTTGGATTTTTGTTTATCATTGGCTGAGCTTTTAAAGCAGCAAATTCCTTTTAATATATGACATGCCTTATGGAAACAGTAGTATTTCAGCAGTGACATTAAGTTTATCGGATTAACAGAAAATATGCAATATGCATCATAGCAAAAGTAGACAGGTGCATACATTTGGGCACCCCAACAGAGATATTACATCAATACTTAGTCGAGTCTCCTTTTGCAAATATAACAGGCTCTAGACGCCTCCTATAGCCTTTGATGAGTGTCTGGATTCTGGATGGAGGTATTTTTGACCATTCTTCCATACAAAATCTCTCCAGTTCAGTTAAATTTAATGGCTGCCGAGCATGGACAGCCTGCATCAAATCATCCCATTGATTTTCGATGATATTCAAGTCAGGCGACTGTGATGACCATTCCAGAATATTGTATTTCTCCCTCTGCATGAATGCCTTTGTAGATTTCAAACTGTGTTTTGGGTCAGCGTCTTGTTGGAATATCCAATCCCTGCGTAACTTCGACTTTGTGGCTGATGCTTGAACATTAGCCTGAAGAATTTGTTGATATTGGGTTGAATTAATCCGACCCTCGACTTTAACAAGGGCCCCAGTCCCTGAACTAGCCAGAGCATGATGGAACCTCCACCAAATTTGACAGTAGGTAGCAGGTGTTTTTCTTGGAATGCGGTGTTCTTCTTCCACCATGCAAAGCGCTTTTTGCTATGACCAAATAACTCCATTTTTGTCTCATCAGTCCAAAGCACTTTGTTCCAAAATGAATCTGGCTTGTCTAAATGAGCATTTGCATACAACAAGTGACTCTGTTTGTGGTGCGAGTCCAGAAAGGGCTTCTTTCTCATCACCCTGCCATGCAGATGTTCTTTGTGCAAATTGCGCTGAATTGTAGAACGATGTACAGATGTATCATCTGCAGCAAGATGTTCTTGCAGGTCTTTGGAGGTGATCTGTGGGTTGTCTGTAACCAGTCTCACAATCCTACGCATATGCCGCTCCTGTATTTTTCTTGGCCTGCCAGACCGAGGTTTAACAGCAACTGTACCTGTGGCCTTCCATTTCCTGATTACTTTCCTTACAGTTGAAACTGACAGTTTAAACCTCTGACATATGGTTTAGGGGAAGGCTACAAAAAGTTGATACTGAACAATTTTTGTTTTCAGATCTTTTGAGAGTTGCTCCAAGGATCCCATGTTGTCAGAGCACAAACAATTTAAGGAGAGTCAAAGGGAAGCAAAACTTGCAATTGACCACCTCAAATACCTTTTCTCATGATTGGACACACCTGTCTATGAAGTTTAAGGCTTAACGAGTTAATCCAACCTATTTTGAGTTGCAAGTAATCAGTATTGAGCAGTTACATGCATTCAAATCAGCAAAATTACAAGGGTGCCCAAATTTTTGCACAGCCAGTTTTTCACATTTGATTTCATACAATACTGCTTCACTAAAAAATCTTTGTTCAGAAAACACCACAGTCCTCAGATGTTCCTAAGAAATGAAAGACACACCACTGTTATTTTTTTTGTTGAAAGTAAATTATTATGCAGGCTGAGAGGGGTTCCCAAAGTTTTTCATGACTGTATCCCAGTACTACTTCAATTCCTGAAAACATTTCCTATGATCATCTTTTGTTACCATATCTACAGCCTCCTGTGTGTTTTTGTCTTATGTGCAATTAGTGAGAAAAACATACTGGACTACACAAAGTATGCAAACTTACTGACAATATTTAAACACAAGTTTTAAAACCAATATAATCAGTTCTCACTAGATCAAAAATAGGCTATTGCCTTAAATTTTGATTTTTGCAGTTAGTCAACAAGGATAGCTATCCAGTGTGCTTACCTTTGACCTGCAATTACAAAAACATTACGATTAGAAGGATGAACACTGACAGTTCTCACTGTCTTGTTCTTCAGTTTGGCCTGTTTCTCATGGGTAGTCCTGAAGAATGAAAGTATAAAATATTTAGAAGCACTGAAATTCATCAACTTTAAGGTAGAAGGTACTTAATTTGGAGAATAACACTACAGATCAAAGAGCTAGTTTGCACTGAATATGTGGTTCTCATAAAACCATTTTATTAAGTGAACACTGCTTGTTGGAATGAGAGCACAAACAATTTAAATTTAAAGATATAGACTTTAAAATGCAGTGTGAATAAGTTTAAGACTAAAAAAACAAGGAGTTAGAGATATGATTACTTCACATTCACTTTGTAAGGATGGAATTTTCTGGAGATGCTGAAATTGTCTTCAATTGCAACATTTCACAAGAATAGGAGTGATGAGTGAAGCAAGACCACAATAAGTCCAAACCTATATATTTCAGTAAATAACTTGATTTTAGTAAAGGAGATTGTCTACTCCAGAGGTTTTAAATATCCAGTGCTATAGGACTACTACATCAATAGGTCTCCATTTTAAGAAACATTTAACAAGGACCATATGTTAAATAAATTGCTTAACTGATGCTCAAATTAAAAATTTCTTCCAATATATGCTCCTCTTAGTGTAGTAGATGGAAATCCCACATAACATTTGTACTGTTGTGCAGATTTGCTTTAGAAGCAAGCAGCAAAAAAAAAAAAAAAAAAAAAAAAAAAAAAAGTCATTTGTTTACACACAAAACAGACAGAAATATACAGACACTCCAGACTCAGGATGTTCAAACTGAAGACACACAGCAGAGTTTCTGCCTTGGTGTAGAAAATTCTTTTGGTAACAAGAAAAGACACAATTTCTACTTTTTCAACAGATTTGCAACATAGGTGTGACATAGGTGTGGTGCCTTTCATCTAATTCAAAACAGTAAGTGTTCTTGAATAATAATAGTTTTATGAATGTACAATTAAGTCCATAAATATTTGGACAGAGACAACATTTTTCTAATTTTGGTTCTGTACATTACCACAATGAATTTTAAATGAAACAACTCGGATGCAGTTGAAGTGCAGACTTTCAGCTTTAATTCAGTGGGTTGAACAAAAAGATTAAATAAAAATGAGAGGCAACCAAAGCATTTTTTTAACACAATCCCTTCATTTCAGGGGCTCAAAAGTAATTGGACAATTGACTCAAAGGCTATTTCATGGGCAGATGTGGGTAAGTCCTTCGTTATGACATTATCAATTAAGCAGATAAAAGGCCTAGAGTTGATCTGAGGTGTGGTGCTTGCATGTGGAAGATTTTACTGTGAACAGACAACATGCGGTCAAAGGAGCTCACCATGCAAGTGAAAGAAGCCATCCTTAAGCTGCAAAAACAGAAAAAACCCATCTGAGAAATTGCTACAATATTACGAGTGGCAAAATCTACAGTTTGGTACATCCTGAGAAAGAAAGCAAGCACTGGTGAACTCAGCAACGCAAAAAGACCTGGACGTCCACGGAAGACAACAGTGGTGGATGATCGCAGAATCATTTACATGGTGAAGAGAAACCCCTTCACAACAGCCAACCAAGTGAACAACACTCTCCAGGGGGGTAGGCGTATCAATATCCAAGTCTACCATAAAGAGATGGCTGCATGAAAGTAAATACAGAGGGTGCACTGCAAGGTGCAAGCCACTCATAAGCCTCAAGAATAGCCAGCACAGTTCTGGAAAAACATTCTTTGAACAGATGAAACCAAGATCAACCTCTACCAGAATGATGGCAAGAAAAAGCTCATTATCCAAAGCATACCACATCATCTGTAAAACACGGTGGAGGCAGTGTGATGGGTTTGGGTGTGCATGGCTGCCAGTGGCACTGGGACACTAGTGTTTATTGATGATGCGACACAGGACAGAAGCAGCCAAATGAATTCTGAGGTGTTCAGAGACATACTGTCTGCTCAAATCCAGCTAAATGCAGTCAAACTGATTGGGCAGCGTTTCATGATACAGGTGGACAATGACCCAAAACATACAGCCAAAGCAACCCAGGAGTTTATTAAAGCAAAGAAGTGGAAAATTCTTGAATGGCCAAGTTAGTCACCTGATCTTAACCCAATTGAGCATGTATTTCACTTGTTGATGACTAAACTTCGGACAGAAAGGCCCCCGAAATAAAGGGATTGCGTTAAAAAAATGCTTTAGTTGCCTCACATTTTTATTTAATCTTTTTGTTCAACCCACTGAATTAAAGCTGAAAGTCTGCACTTCAACTGCATCTGAGTTGTTTCATTTAAAATTCATTGTGGTAATGTACAGAACCAAAATTAGAAAAAAAGTTGTCTCTGTCCAAATGTTTATGGACCTAACTGTATTTAAGCAGAGTCCATAGAATACAATCGTTCACCCTTCTTTAGCTTTTCCTACATGAACATGACTCCATATTAACAAATTAAGGACATTAGTTTCTCTTAAACGCAAAAATAACATACTAATACGAGTGATGTATGTACAACAACAACAACATTTATTTCTATAGCATGTTTTCATACACATAATGCAGCTCAAATGCTTTACAAGATGTAGAAAGAAAAAAAGATATATAAAAAATTAGGCAATACTAACTAACAAAGAATAAAGTAAGGTCCAATGGTCAGGCAAGACAGAAAAAAAAAATCAAAAAAAAAAATCTGCAGGGGTTCCAAGGCTATGAGACCACCCAAGCCCCACTAGGCATTCTGCCTAACAAATGATCTAAATCAATCAGTCAGGCGTACATACTTCTGTATCCCTTTACTGGGTTTGAACTTCGGATGTCAGCGCTTGAGGTGAAGCCTTTGACGTTGCACCACAGCGGCTGGTTTGCTTATTTGACAGGGTGAAGATCAGAGTACAATATTACATTCCTAGTTCTGAATCGCAATCTGGTTATCTAGGTGGTTACCTACCAGTTTCACCCTGTCAAATAGCTTGCTTGATAACTTCTTTGTATATGTTATATACACTCATATATTGGATTGTATCTATATCAGTTACAAAGCAGAAGCAAATTATAGAAAATCCAGAAGGTAAATCTTAAATTGTACACTGCAGTGGTTAGCTATAAATGAAACAAATGGTGAAATACAAGAAATTAAATGCTGAAAACAGCAATGACTTTTTACCTAAGAAAAATAGAAACATACTAGCAATTAACCACATCACCATATATACTAAGCAAATAAACAATACATTTAAATGGACAAGGTATCTGCCAAAATGTTTTGGGAATATTTCTAAAGGTGAACAGTGAAGCAACGAATTTAAAAAACACAACAACTTCTATGATAAAACTGAAAATTTTTACCTTTGCGTCCTCCGGTCTACAACTGACACCATAGCTTGCCATTTACTAATCAACAGTGTTGAACCATCTTCAGAGAGGAAATCAAAACTGGACAAGCTATCCTCCGACCTGTACACCTGAAACAGTGTAAAGAACATGCTGCTAAAACTCAGTACTTCTATCATACTTCCAATCCCATCTCCTCACCCCAGATTAACATTTCTCTTTGGCAATGGCCAAATGATACTTTCACCCCACTGTTTTTGTGCCTCTTCTCCTATAAGCAATATGAACATTCCATTATTTTATTCAAACCTAAATTACTCTGGAGTCTGTTTTCCCCATTTCTCTATCTATTGATAACCTAGCTAAAGCATAATATTTGAACACTGTTTTACTTTTAAACCCTAACATCAATTGGTGCAGCAAATGGATGTGCCACTAGGCTGTCTTAGCTATTTAAGTAACTAGCTAACTAAATAAATTAATTAGAGTAGACAACAATACCAACAATGTTGGCGGGGGGCGGTGATAAGTTAGTTGTATATGCATCTAATTGCACATTTTTTGTTGATATTATGTGAAGTGCAAATTTAACCAATGACTATGCTGTTACTGGGGTGGACTTCTGGGTCACATTTGAACAAGTTCTGTTTTATATTATAAAAAAGTATTTGCTAAAGTTTCTTCTTTAACAATATCTTATTAAAAATACATGTATACTCACAACATAAAAAACACAAGTGGATGACTTGTAACAGCTGAAATGGATTTTGTGGACAGCACCTGTTTTATACCTTTTCATATTAAAGTAATAATAAAGAAGAGTCAATTTAGGTAAGGGAAGCATTTGTACAGCACAAATGAAAATAGATGGGTGTGAACAGCACCACAGAGAAAGTTGATCGAGACAACTTTGGTTCTGGGAAAACTCTCTCACTAGCAGAACGGGTTCATTTCTGCAAAAGGCAGGAAAATCCTTGAAGAAATGGTGTTTTTTTTTTTTATTTATTGGCTAGTGAATTTGTGAGAGGGTATGGCTGGCCTTAATGAAGAGACTGTTGACGATCATCTCCTTGGAATGTGAAGTATGGCTCGGCAAAACTCTCCGATTAAGGAACATTAATATATGGTAATTTGGATGTAAATGTAAAGTTTTTTCTTTCTTTCTTTTTTAAACTTAAACTGTTAACTTGTTAACTGTATTGTGTGGTAATTCGTGTGTGGGAGGGTGAAGCTGCAGCACAGGATATTGTAAATAGATGAAATATTGCAGTGTATATTTTCTGTATTTACAATAAGTTCCTTTCTGTTCTTCAGTTTTCTTTTGTTGGTGTGTTTTGTACTTCTGACTGTGGCTAGCATTAATGGTCACTTGGTTGCCGGGAAATTGCCATAAATATCCAGGAAGTGATTCCACTCTATTGAGCCTTGACCTGCAATTGCTCTGTCCAGGACATTACCCTGCATCCAACCCTGCAAGCAGTTCCTTCAACTTGGAAGGAACACTCAGGGGTTGGTGGCAGAATTAGAACTCGAGCCACTGCACACCAAAAAAAAAAAACACAACACACTGTTCCACTCCATTCAGACTAGTATGTTGCTGCACTCTGGTCCTAATCTGGAATCCTGAGGTAGTTCAACAACGCTTTGTATCAGTGCATGCTCCTAGCCTATCTCAAAATTACTTCAAAGATAACATCCATCTTCAATGTCATTCCAGTTTACTATTCTACACTGGCTACTGCAAGTCCAGCAAGTTTTTTCTAAGGTTATTGTGCCAAAAACACTGCAGTTGCAACTAAGCAAAAGAATCTGTTCAGTCATACACTTTGAAGAATATCATTAAAATGAAACAGATTTTTAATAGTCTGGAAAGCTTATGAAGCATGGACACACATTTGTTGGTTCTACTCACAACATACAGGTAGGGTCAGCAAAACCCTATGGGTTGTTCAATAGTGTAGTATTTGTTATACATAATGTTTAATATAAAAACTGAGTATAAAAATGTAAGTGCACAGCTTGATTTCATTTCCATAGTCTACATTTTGATATTAAAAGTAAACTGTCAAGTCAGACTGTACAGGTATAAAGGGAGTGATGCAGCAATGAGTTACTCAATTGTCTATTGACATATCTTAATGCAATATTCTAAAGAAACCTATGGCAAGTTTGTTTCATTTTTGTGTTTCATGTTTTAAAATATACATTTAATTATGTAACTGCTTCTCAAAAGTGTTAACACACTTCAAAGTACCGACAGAAACCTTGGTCCATAATCACAGTTAATCTTATTGTACTTTAGCACTTACCTCATCAAAAACAGACCTTTGGACATCAGCACATCGGATGGTGCCATCATAGCTCAGAGAGATCAACTGGGCAGGGTGTCCAGGAGAGAACTGCAAGGAACTAACTGAGCGACTGTGTGGCTCAAACATGTATATGCTGTTTTCATCATTGCTAGAACTGCCATTCTAAATAAATGAGTATTTAAGAGGTTAAAAAAAGCACATCTAACTGTAACTGTAAGCAATTAAAAGTTATAGAAAACTCACCACATTCCATAGGCCTACGTAACCTAATTTGTCTCCAGCAGCCACTAATATACGACCAACACATGGGTGGACTGCAACAGAGAGTATGCGACTCTTGACTACTTTAGCCACCAGATCATTACAGATACTCATACTGCTAAGCCGCTCTTTGTACCTTTAAGTAAGGAAGAAATATGAATTACAAAGAATGAAGATGAAACCAGAAGAATGACAATTTAGAAAATAAATTACTTACTTCTTTAAGCAGGTTTGTTGCTCCTGCAACCTTTTAACAGGCTATTTAAGAAAAAAAAAAAAAAAAAGACTCATGACACATGCATAAATAAACAAGTTGCCAAACAAATGAGAAAAGTAACTGCCAATTCCACTCATTTCCACAAATGCAACAAGGTCACCTCACTCACCTCACACCATGATTCAATAACATCAACTGGCAAGCATCCAATCTCTACGTTTATAGGTACAAGCGGGAGAGGTCCAGGGGGTTTCATAGGCTGGAAGGATACAGACAATATGTCCCAATATAACCCATTGCAGAATTGTAATCATTTGCAAATTTGTGATTAGTTTACCAGGTAGAATTCTTATGACAGTTCAAGATTCATGCCTTCTAATTATTTAGGTACAACATCAATATTGGATATCCCATTTGAACTCATTCCCATATTGACATTACTCATCCATCCGCCCATTAATATACCTAACCAGTTAAAAGCTATGAAAAACCAGTAAATTTTACTGCAGCACTGGATACAAGAGAGAAATATGTAAATCCAGGAAGGGTGTCACAAGGCACAATTGTTCATTAACCTAACATGCACATCTTCTGGACGTGGAAGGAAATTCAGAGAATCCAGAGAAAAACACATTTAACAAGTTAAACCGTTAGCAATATTGTTATTACTGTTAAGATTTTCTAAATGTTTGCATATCAATGAATATGACCAATGACAAAAAAAAAGTTTAAAAACCTTGAAGTATTTACTAACTGTTGATCAAGTATCAACAGATGCCAATTCAAACACTGTTCCAAGATGAATGGAAAACTGGAGCACATAACATTCACCCTAAGGCTTACATTTTCCTCAAGGTCTGTCTGTGGTGTAGGTGGTGGTGGTTTTGGCAGGCTGTTTCCAACTGGGTCTAACTTTAGTAGCCTCATAGACCTTCGAGGAGGTACCTTTTTGGTAGGAGCCTTTACAACTTTTTTGCTGTGCAAAGTTCAAACAAAAAAAAAAAAAAAAAAAAAAAAAAAGGGAATAAAAACAAAACAATGTAATTCTTTTAGACGGATGTCATTACAAGCTAGTTACCAAATATCAAAAAAAAAAAAAAAATATATGGATTGTACATTTAATTCACCCAACATTTTTGTGCTATTGTAAATATCTTGTTTTTTTACTTTTGCATTAACACACAAGTGATGGAGCTTATGTTTGTGCAGGCCTAAGATTTAGCATGCAATAAGCCAATTTATAGAGTATTAATCTTGAAATGTGAGCATCTGAATTTATTTAAATGATACAGTAAAGGCAAGAAGTGTTACTTGAATCGCAACATTCCTGTGGAGTATATCTACAGCTATTTCACAACAGCCTGGCCCAAACAAACCCAAATGATTGAAAAACTGATCAATGGTACATAAAGATGTGCCAAAAGTCTAGTAGAACTAGGCATTTAATCAGTTTTTTAGACAAAAAAAAAAAAAAAAAAAACTTTCCCTTCCATACCTGTTTAATGCAGAGATGCTCAGTGATTTTTTTGCACCCAGTGTTTGCAGAGCTTGCTTTGCCTGATAGAGAAGAAATTATTTGTTTAAGGGTTAAGAGTTAGAGCAACCTAAAAAGTTAAGAGTCTAGAGAAAAAGTTCTAGATAAGGCATCTCTTACCTGAGGAAGGTTAAGAGCAGAGAAGAAGGCTTGGTTCTGGCGGATATTCTCTAGACGTTTCAGCTCATATTCTGAGAGCTCACCTTGTCCAGGCTGCAAGGGAAATATTGGGCATACTTTAAAACTCTCTGTGGGAAAAAAAGTCAGTCAATGGAAAAAGAGTAAATAGCACCCTACTTACATAATCATTATACACTGGCACCGTATCACTATCCGAGTCTGTACTGTTCTCTGAATTCCTGCTGAGACACTTCTTGGGAGACGCATTTTGTTTCAAACAACGCCGCTTACTGGACTGTCTTTGTTCTTCTGAACTACCATAATCAGTGGATACATATACATCAACTAGGCGTTTTGGGGGCAGACGCAGGCGTCGGGGAGAGATGGTAATCTTCTTTCCTTTAATATGATCTGAACGGCGATGTACAGGAGAAGTCTTGCTCTGCACCGGAGTCTGCTCCTAAAATTCAAAGTTTGTGACTCAGAACATTACACAGTACAAAAATAAACAATGCTCAAAGATAACCCTAACAATTTATTTAATTCTCTTACACAGTGATCAGAGTACAAATAACTAATGTTACTGTTATAGAAAAGGATTCAAATCCTCAAATGCTGGCTAGAGTATATCCCTACTTTGCTAATTGCATGGAACATGTAAACCCTAGTGTATGAGCCATTTATTACTTAGAAGAAAATAAGAATGAGAAAATGCTGAGTACGAGGGATGTTTCAAAAGTTTCTATACTTTTTTTTTTTTTTTTTAATTCTATTTATTAAGAATTTCAAAAACAAATTGCATCACTTTGTACATAGTCACCTTTGTTTGCAATGCAATTTTCCCAGCGTTGTAACAACTTTTTAATGCCCAATTACTACTCCTCCCACCTTTAGCATTTCCAACGAAAATATAAAAGTGCGGAAACTTTTTGAACATCCCTCGTATAAACAGGCATACATGTTAGAACCTCTCATTGACTATGCACTAATAAATGTGCATACATTCTATTATAACTCAAGTAAACTAAATTGAAAACGGAATATTCTAATTATCTCTTGTCATTCTGACTACAGACTTCTACAGATTATATTCTGCCTTGCAGTTGGTAAGGCACGGCAATCAAACCATACATGCAAAACATGCTGACTGCACTAAAGTTTGCCATTGAGAAATAACACAACCTTACTGTATACAAAGTAACTGAAGTTTAACATGAGAAAGCCAAGATAGAAGAAACCTTTTTCTTGTTGCCTTTTCTGAATTTTTGTGATTTGTTCTTTTAGAATTTTTCACTAAACAAACTTTATTAGTAATTTCTTTTGCTAAGCATTTGACTCATGCTGGATCCTTCCTAGCCCACTCAGTAGCTGCTTGATTGTGGGAACCTGGAAAAGACATAGCTGCACTTAGTTGCTCAGAATAGACTATAGAGGGTTGCCAGTTATTCTACAAACCAATTCCTGAATTTATTTGTACCAGTACCTTTATTAAACATGCTTTTTTTTTTTTTTTAAATTAATTTTGACCTTAAGGATGTCAATACAAAAATTCACTAAAGGGTTGATTAACCTTTTTAAGTAATTTCAAGTCATATGTAAAACTAAGTTACCCTGGTATTCCTTTAAAATTTTACTACTTCTTTCAGAAAAGTCTTGGTTATTTAATTGGTTTCTTACTAATGATCATACAAATGGAGCCAACAGCGAAGTAGCTGCTATGGTGTTTTTCCAGTGTCTGCACTTATTTATCAGACACTGTTTCAATCTAGTTAATTATGGCCTCGGATTTAACTTCTCCTATAATTAAGGGGAATTTCTTACCCTCAATTTTCAGGCAGAAAGAAAATTCAATAAGAAATTTGCATTTTCCCCATAGATTAAAATACACACACTACAGCATACAAAGAGTAAAAGCCCTAATTTGGGGTGTTCATAAGAAATGTAATGATTTATTTCATGATGTAGAAGTTAATAATAAACAAGAATCTTAGTGTCATATCTGAAATATTAAAATTTGTGCTCAATTAAAAGTTTTAAGGTCTAAATATTCTTGATTGTAATAGTAATTTGTCATTTTTCACTTTTTGTTAGATATAGAGGATTAGATCCCTACTAAATGACCAAAAACCAAAAATATTATTTGTATAATCAATTAACTTAATGAAGACTAAAACAATACCTCACACTTCTATGCTTGGACTTTGTAATTTTTACACTTATGGAAGTGGGATCTTAGTGGGCTAGGACCACCTGTAATGAATCAAATACCAGAAGAATTATATTCTGGTTCAGCAACATTGAAATAGAATAAAATGACACTTCATATGTCTATATTACTAAGTTTTGTGAAAAGGAATAACTTTGACCCTTTGTACGTCATTAGGGGGTAAACTCCTTGGGTTGAATGATATGACATGCAAAACTTCAAGACCTTCTGATCATTTTTGCTAAAAAAAAACTCTCATTGGTTTACTCTTTATCATAAGGGTGTATTTTCCTGAACAAAATACAGTTAAAGAATTACCTAAAAATGATGTTTTTTTCTGATATAGAAGGTCAAAACTAGACGGAACCAATACATCATGAAGAGTGGAACGGTATATACATTTCAAAACATTCATAAGTAATTCCTATGAATGCTAAATTTCAGAACTTGTTCTTGGGTAATGATTTATTCATGAAATCAAGGAGCGAGAATTGGGTAATTGTCCAGACCACACTCAAAAGAATCAGTAAATGATGTATGCCAGTGCAGACAATCAACTGTATAAATAAAAAATAAAAAAAATAGTGTGCACTAAAGTTGAAAGAAAAAGGCTGTAAGAAATTAACATTTTAATATGTTCTTTTTGTTGAATGCAAAATGGGACATAAACATTTTAATATTGTTTATATACAGAGTTTAACAATTCTAAAAATGAACTAAAAAAAAAAAAACACAATACATTGAAATATAAATGTGTTGTTACTTGATTGTATTTCTATGAAGAACAAGAGAATAATCAGTAACATGAGTTTTTGTTTGTCAATATTGATACACAGTCAAATATTAAATTTGTAGGAGATTATGTTCCTGAAAAGCCCAGCAGAAACAAAAATGGTGGATGCTGAAGCATTGATCCTATGGGAAAAATGGGGTTACGTTCTGGTGGTCAGCATTCAATATACACTTTTACCACCCGTTACTGCAGATACAATTTTGTATACCAAAAATCAACTAAACTGATCACAACTTGGTAAAACACTATAATTAGGACTTTAATTCATTGCCATAGTTGAAATTTAATATCTATCTGAAAAACAGTGCAAATCATTAAATCACATCTCCAAAGCAGACACCTTTAGAACTGAGCACTGGTGCCTGAAAACAGAGGGAGGGAATGATTCGAAAACTGTTCTGGCTCACATGGGTAGCACTCATTGATGGCGACACTGGCTATGGACCTGTGGTGGGCAAGATCAGCCCTTACTCTTCTTACTCTTGAGAATCAGTAATGATCCATCTGTAGTCTCACATATGGAAAACTTAAGACTTAATTTCTCTAGATAGACAAGTTTGATTGCCTTCTCGATGCTCTGCCAGAGGCTGCGAGTGACTGATCGGAGAATCTCACTAAACCACCCAATTGGCATTAGCGACTGATAATGTATACAAAGAGAGAGGGCCTTAATCAGTGTGAGCTTATGATCCATACTTACTAGGAATTCCTCAACTGTGAAGAACAATCACAAACCCAGTCCCTATCACGAATGAGATTCAACGAATTACCCACACCTCTCTGCACCAGGGAGATGCATGTTAATTTATTCATTTCAGCATGTGTGCAGCCTCTAAATTTAAGAGCATCACACACATTATTGCTCAGTCTCGTGTTGATGTTCCATGACACGTCTCTCAGAAGATGACGAGTGTTGTGAAATGGATTATACTTTTATAATACTGGGCAAGCTAATCCGCAGATAGCAAGCATTTACTGTAACTTGGCCTCTCTTATGCACACATTTTAAACATCAACCAGTACTGGTTAAACAAAAGATGCTGATGATATGACATCAAGCAGGACACACACACACTTTAGCACTCTCATTGAGCTTCACTGCATCAATTTATACAATTTACGGAAAAGAGCCGCTCAAAAAGAAAAAAATCATTTTAGAGTCACTCATCACTAGCTTGGATTGTGGTTGAGGTGTGATTGGAGACCAACACAAAACTCATGCATTACTCAAAAACAGCTATATCTACTTTCATAAAATTTCATATTCACATTATTGTTCATGCAATTTAAAGGATTTCAATTTCAAGAATTTAATTGGGGGGACCAAAAGCACAACAAGCTTGCATTATTCCAAAACTATTGAGTAGATGCTCATGAAATTGTGCATGTACTGTATATTACAGTTAACTCATCTTAACATTGAGTTTATGGAGTTTTAAACATTTAAACATAAATATGGGTTCAGCAGAAGGAACACCAGAAAAGCTGATGTGCTGTATCAGGGTTTCAATTATTTAGCAAGGTACCCAACTTTATTAATATGGTATTAAGCATCTATTTGTGAAACCCCAGTAAACCAGGAAATACAAAGAATGGTCTCAAGAGCAAGGAGTTGCTACAATTATGGAATCCAATCACACACAAAAAGAACAAATTCTCAAGTCATGACAGCACAGACATTGATAGAGAGGTATTGTGGAATTCCGTTTATCTTAAGTTCAGTCCTGAGTGCCCAATGCAGTTGCAGGTTTTTGTTCAAACCAGTTAGTCAGTCAGTCATTGTTACCTTTAATTCATCTCATAACTTAATTAGCCAACACATTTCTTTAGAAATGTAATAGTACCAGAATCAAACAGTGGAAATTAACATTTTTCCTGTATATTTCAAAGCCTACTTTCTTTTGTTATTTTTTATTTCACTTTTTCTGTGGAATTTGCTTTCAGAACTGGGTCTGAATACAGACAATTAAAATATAAGTAGAACTGACACCCACCAACACAAATGACTCTGAAAAAAAGAGAAACTACTCTAGTGTTACACACCTGTGTGCTTATTGGTATATAATTCTCTAAATAAGAACATTAAAAAATATATTTAAAAGGAAAAATAATGAATTCTTACCATCCAACACATGCAAATTCCCGTTTTTGTTTTTCAGTACAACTATGGACATAAATCAGTTTGTAATGTCTGCATAGATACAAAAAACTATAAACTGTGAAATAGCCCAATTAAGGCAGAAATCCTTAAGTGACAAAAGGGGTTGGGGGGAAAAAAAAACCCCGAGAACCACTGGTATAGATGATGAATTGGCTTGTCTTCAGCCAGCAATTTTAAAAGGGTCAACAATGGAAAAAAAAAAACTTTCATACTTTAACCCATTATACAGATAATAGTTGTGCTACCTGAGTAGCAATCTAAGTTATCAACGTAGGCATCAGCATGTTCAGCATTAACATTTGTAGTGCAACATCTACTGGAATGTATTTTGTAATACATGTAGTAATAAAATGCACTGCATTTTTCGTTCCAACAGATCTCTTGACACTAAAATTAGCACTGCTTTTGCGAACCCCGTAGCAAATTGTATGTATACGGAGACAGTTCAACCAGCTGGACAAACAGATGCACATTTTATTTAGATGGATAATAAATTTCTGCAAGTAGACTCGATCCGTCCGTCTAGCAGTTACTCTCTGTGGAACGTATCCATCATTAATGTTTGAAATGCACCACCTATTGTAATATTTTGTTTGATGCATGCACTAATAAAACGCTTTGCATTATAACAGGAGATACATCAGAAACAGTAGCACTGCCGTTATTTATGTACAGGGTGACACAGAAAAACGAATGAAATGCGTAGTGGAAGCCATGTACAGTTGGCAGCACTGCGGAACAGGGACCTTGAGCTGTAAACAATCTCGCCATTTAGTAATCAATCGCAAGGCAATTAATGGCAGCTGTGAGAGAATTGTTCGTTAACCGTGTCATCTCAAGATTCGGTGACATTCCCAGGCCCTCAAGATCACCGGATTTGTCTCTGTTATTTTTTCTTGTATGGCTACCTTAAGAGTCGGGTCTATACGACTCGGCCAAGGAAACTGAAGGATTTGAAACAAAGAATTCACGACGAAATTCGAGGGATCCCAGCCGAGATATTGCAGCGATCAAAGGGGAACCTCAACAGCAGATTGGAAGAATGCATACGTACAGGAGGATGCCATCTACAGGACGTAATTTTTTTAGACATTGATAATTTGGATTACTGTCTCTTAAAAGGCAAGTTTAGTGGTTCAATTGCTGTCAATTTTTTTTTTGTTGGATTTCTTCTATTTTTACTGGGTTTTTCAAAAGTTCCCGTTTTTCTGTGTCACCCTGTACTTCTCGTCTTTTACAACCAGACGGCCACACAGACTGACATTTGTTGGCAGATGGCCGGACAACGCCGGGTAATTTATCAGCTAAAGAGAATGCACATGCTCTAAATTAAAAAATAGCCGAACCATTACTGCATTTCAACATAACAAGGCAAAGTTTAAAAATTCGAAAATGTAATTTCACATTTGCAAATTCCTATATAAGGCAAATATTATTGTGTCTTTCTGTAGTGGCATAATAAAAGATCTAATGCAGCAAGTAGCAGTATACTTGATTAAATCTTAGCTTGAAAGAAACCCCACAACCACCGAAGTCTTTAATGGCATGAGTTTAGAAGCAGGGCATAGACTTTACCGTACACAAGCCCGAACTGTCATTATTACTTAAAGTTACCAAAACTCGCCGACCCATATTTCCGTGCTCGGGTGCGCAGCATAAACACAAACAGTGCCGTGAGGAACACATACCTGTAGCTTCTGCAACTTCACGATGAGTCTCGGACTGTTCATTCTCAACAGCAACTCCTTCCTGTCATCTGTCTGCATTCTAAAAGTTTGTTAAGTCGATGCAACACCAAACCTCGAAACTTCTTGCTAAGCCTTTCGTCACCAAGGCGCCAAAGAAGAGTGGAATCAGGTGACCGCCAAAACCCTTCGAAATGCTAAAGTGTGACCACTTCCGTTTTGCCCGCAAGAGACGCGCCTCTTCCGTGTCGGCAATCCCACCCATAAATCCGAGCAGAGCAAATTGAAAACAGAAGGTAGGCAAGTAAATCAAGAGTCTAGCTGCAGAATATAGTCTAAAGTGCAATACCCGCATTGTATTGAAGAATAAGAAGAAGTAGCAGAAAAAGAATAATTTATGATGTCTACGTTCAATTCCGCTTTTTACAATTATATACCGTGTTACGTCTCATTTGACTGTCATTAACACAGTGAAAGCAAACTAATGGTCTGATGTTCATATAATACTCTGCATAACAAGTAAACCATAAAACGGGTAGAGCGGAAATGACTGATGCGTGCTGTTTTATACATAATTTAGCGATGCAATTCAACACGGCGGGTGAGGCCTATCTTGTCCGAAATTGGCTTGCGACAGGAAACCCGCCAGGTGAATGAGAATACCCTAATAAAAATCTTAGAGAGCTTTTACAATAGTCACCTAGCGACATCTATCGACCTTTTTATATTATAGCACGATGATTTTTTCAAAATACCGTACGAAAGCGTTGCTACTCATGTATTAGACACTGCAGTGTGCACTACCTGTCAAAAGTTTGGACACCCAGAAATGTTCATGTTTTTGATTGAAATTGGTACCTTTTAAAAACCAAGATACCATTACAACGATTTCAGATACAGCCAAGATAGCATTAGTGTTGCTTAATTGTTATTGCTACTTGAAACGACTGATTTATTATTTATATTGACAAATGACTGCAAAGCCCCATTTTCAGCAGCAGTTCCTTCAGCATCCTAATGGTAAACCACCTTAGCTTATTATTAATTAATCATGTTTAAATTTCAACTGTTTATTAGAGAAACCTTTGTAAATGAATTAGGGATAGTGCATTCTGAGATGCTGGCCATAGAGGCTCCTTCTTCTTCTTTCGGCTGCTACCGTTAGGGGTTGCCACAGCGGATCATCTTCTTCCATATCTTTCTGTCCTCTGCATTTTGTTCTGTTACACCCATCACCTGCATGTCCTCTCTCACCACATCCATAAACCTTCTCTTAAGCCTTCCTCTTTTCCTCTTCCCTGGCAGCTCTATCCTTAACATCCTTCTCCCAATATACTCAGCATCTCTCCTCTTCACATGTCCAAACCAACACAATCTCGCCTGTCTGACTTTGTCTCCCAACCATCCAACTTGAGCTGACCCTCTAATGTACTGATTTCTAATCCTATCTATCCTCGTCACACCCAATGCAAATCTTAGCATCTTTATCTCTGCCACTTCCAGCTCTGTCTCCTGCTTTCTGGTCAGTGCCATCGTCTCCAACCCATATAACATAGCTGGTCTCATTACCGTCCTATAGACCTTCCCTTTCACTCTTACTAATACCCGTCTGTCACAAATTAGTCCTGACACTCTTCTCCACCCATTTCACCCTGCCTGCACTCTCTTTTTCACTTCTCTTCTGCAATCCCCATTACTCTGTACTGTTGATCCCAAGTATTTAAACTCATCCACCTTCGCCAACTCTACTCCCTGCATCCTCACCATTCCACTGAACCCCCTCTCATTTACACACATGTATTCTGTCTTGCTCCTACTGACCTTCATTCCTCTCCTCTCTAAAGCATATCTCCACCTCTCCAGGGTCTCCTCAACCTGCTCCCTACTATCGCTACAGATCACAATGTCATCAGCAAACATCATAGTCCATGGGTCTCCTGTCTAATGTCGTCTGTCAACCTGTCCATCACCATTACAAATAAGAAAGGGCTCAGAGCCGATCCCTGATGTAATTCCACCTCCACCTTGAATGCATCCATCACTCCTACCACAGACCTCCCCACTGTCACACTTCCCTCATACATATCATGTACAACTCTTACTTACTTCTCTGACACTCCCGACTTCCTCATACAATACCACAGCTCCTCTCGAGGCACCCTGTCATATGCTTTCTCCAGGTCCACAAAGATGCAATGCAACTCCTTCTGGTTTTCTCTAAACTTCTCCATCAACATCCTCAGAGCAAACATTGCATCTGTGGTGCTCTTTCTTGGCATGAAACCATACTGCTGCTCACTAATCATCACCTCACTTCTTAACCTAGCTTCCACTACTCTTTCCCATAACTTCATGCTGTGGCTCATCAATTTTATTCCCCTGTAGTTATTGCAGTCCTGCACATCCCCCTTATTCTTAAATATCGGCACCAGTACACTTCTTCTCCACTCCTCAGGCATCCTCTCACTTTCCAAGATTCCATTAAACAATCTGGTTAAAAACTAAACTGCCATCTCTCCTAAACACCTCCATGCTTCCACAGGTATGTCATCTGGACCAGCAGCCTTTCCATTTTTCATCCTCTTCATAGCTGTCCTTACTTCCTCCTTGCTAATCCGTTACACTTCCTGATTCACTATGTCCACATCATCCAACCTCTTCTCTCTCTCTTGTTCTTTTTATTCATCAGCCTCTCAAAGTACTCTTTCCATCTGCTCAACACACTCTCCTTGCTTGTGAGTACATTTCCATCTTTATCCTTTATCACCCTAACCTGCTGCACATCTTTCCCAGCTTGGTCAAAAGAGGCTAAAAAAAACATATCTAAAACGCAAATACAAAAATTAAATGATGACTGGAACAAAGTATTTTGGTCCACATTCCAGAGTCATTGTTTTCTCTTTTGTAGATCTCACATAACTGAGAATTATAAAAGCATTTTGTTTCTTAAACTACAGACACTGATGTACTTATCCTGTTATGGAGTTGTGTATCTGGGCCATCTCCTTTCCTTGTTAGAAACTGCAAAAATATCAGGATACATTGTAGCAGATGAACTATTAATTCATTCATTTTCTGATCACTTTAATCCAGTTTTAGAATTGGTCCAAGGATATGTCAGCTGTAGTTGGCTTATGGCAGGAACAACCTGTGCTAATTCACAGAAGATGATGGAATTTAAAATGAATAATTTGATTTAATGCCAAGGTGACATATTTACAGATAGCCCAAAATTGAAATACGTATGTCTTATTACATTTTGGGAACATTTCACTTAAAAAATATTATTTTGCGGATTGGCTCCAGCAGACCCCCGTGACCCTGTGTTCGGATTCAGCGGGTTGGAAAATGGATGGATGGATGGAATATTATTTTGCAGAACACAGAGGTATTAAGAAATACAACCAAACAAATGTTGGGGCCTTAAAACATTATTTACAGGATATTGAGAATACAGTTTTCACCAAGATAGCATAGTTCTGAGTATTGTTGACCCGTTCAAATTTGTAAGCAAATTTCTCTAAATTCAATGTTTGTATATAGCCTTTGCAAAGCAAAATAGATTATAGTATATTGAACAGCATCAGATAACTTCAAAGTGTTATAACTAATTGAATATCCATGCAATACAAAGTAGCCCACAAAGCTGGATCAGCTAGCATTAACAATTATAATGACATAACATTAAAAGAAACAAAGCTGGAACAAACACAATGCTGATCCACTCATCAGTCTCTTAAAGTAACAGTATGTATTGTTCTCTGTTTACTAGTAAGATAGAACAGAGACAAAAACTTCAGAAATATGAGTATCTGTCATAAAAACTGACAATATATGGATTTTTATTCTTCCCAATTAATAAAAAAATGTGCCTGTGATTAGATTCAATAAGTTAAAAAGTCAGCTTGCTCACAACCACTTTGTAAGAACATCCATGGTGTGCCCATTCCTTGAAATTTTGATGGACAAGGAAGTAGATTGTAAACTGGGTTTCTAGTCCATAATTACCCCAGGTATAATGATTTTTTTTTACCATATTACAGGGCGAAACTCAATTACAAAATATTTTGCCACTACTTTATGTATGAAAAAGAGAAAAATACTGACTATTAAAAAGAAAAACAAACAGACTACATTATATGCAATTCTTTACTGGGCACAGCAACTTGTCTATCTGTCAACGTACCAACAAATATTGGCATTATATCTATTTTATAAACGACAAAGAGCTTTAGTCCTAATTATTGTTTGTGCAGGCGGTCTAAAAGTTCTACGTAGTGTGCGAACTCCCACCTCAATAAGGCCCTTTCGAAGTAAAGGAGCACACCAAGTTATTCTAAATGTTTTGAATTGTGGTACTTTCCGGCTACTTCACTATGAACGTAAGTGTAACATTTACTGACTTAGAATCTGCTCTTTACATAATTAACAGTGTTAGCTTAATGGATCACACCTATATCCGTCTATTTTTATTACTGTTATTACTATTTAATATATTTTTCTTCGGTACTTTTCTATTTTCGTGACACAAGACGGAAATTTACGATTAGGCAGCCAATAGGAATTTGAATATTAGGCACCCAAAGGGAGCATTAACATTAGGGACCAATAGGCAACTTTGCTCCACCCCCACTAACTTTAAAGTTAGTACAGTATTTATAGTTGGGGTAGGCCAGTCTTTGCGTCACGATAATAGATTTGCATCATTGATAAAAAGAACGATGACATAATGCAGATTTAATACCGTATTAACTATTGGCATTTTCAGAAAATGTTTACCATTTTGCATTGGACATATCAGATTAGTTTTAAAAACCATATAACTAAAAACGTAGCAATACTAGAAATGCCGAAGAAGGAACCTTTCTATGAATTGTAACGTAGTGATCTTTGAAACCGTAACACCATGCTTCATCATAAGCGTGGTCCAGGCCACGGTGAGTTTGGATTACAGCGTGTGATTTGGATGTAATCTTTGGTGGAATCAAAAGCGGCAGAAATCGCCCCTCGATCTTCACTGCCATAACTCGCAAACTCGAAGATCATATCCAGCACATGCATTCTTACTATATCAGGTACTCTGCACCTGACCCCTTAGTACCCAGCTTATGTACGCTGCACACAGCAACAGCACTGGACCCGACACATGTTACATAAATACATATTAAGGCAGCATCATCTCAACGTGATCCCGTCAATCATCTGTGGTATAATCACGTTTACTTTGTTTTTCTTGTTCTCTTTTAGCTTGCCAGAACACGAGTGAAACGCAAGATGATTGGCTGGAAAACTAAACACTTGCGCAGAATTTAGAGTAAGCGCCGATTGGTTGAAATATTATCCACGTGATGTAACCAGGCAATGTCATGTTGGAATGATTGCTGCGTCTTCGAGTGCGTCAGAAATGATGACTTTTGATTTTTCCTACTGCTATTTTTTGTTACACTTAAAAGCTTTTGGAACATTACTATACAGTAAGCGTATATGCCAGTTGTTATAAACTGAGGTTGAGGAATGTTTCATACCTGAGAACTGCTCCGGCCTGTCATAAGCAAACCTCCCATTCTCCGTGCAGGCAGTAATACGGTGGTTTCAGCGGATAAGCGATAACGGTGCAGCGCCTTTCCCGAGCACCAAATTATGCCACCCGCACTTGCTTATTACTGCATTAATACATTTGGATATTTTTTCTTCGTGTATGGTAAACGTAATACAATATATTTAAACCAGCAAACGTAAAACTGTCATATTCAACGCCACATTTATCGCATATAGCCAGAAACGAAACAGGACCATAGGTTTTCGGGGTGTCCTGATAGACACAGCTTTTTGGTACAGTTAGGGTAACGAATTGGGGTGATGTGACAGGAAACTTAAGTGGCATCTTCTAACATCCACCACCATGTACCCTTTTTCAATACTGCGTCTTACAACCTACTCTAACATATTTTCGCTACAGACCCTAAGAACGCAACACCTTTACCCTTCCCAGAGTTCCTTTTTAACTATTTACATAAACTTCTGATCACACACGATACCTGCAGATTATCTGTGACGAGACGCCGCCTACGGGGCTTTTCAGTTCAACATGTCTAGCGCGGTGAGAATGACTGTTGCTTTATACCCCTGGAATATGGCAGGCCGTTTTAACATTTAATCCATTTTCCTTGATATTAGCAGTTACAACGCTGTTATCGTCAGTTTTAAATTTGAAATCGAGCTTTTGAAGTTTGATATCAAGTTTTTGGGTGCTTTTTAAAAACTTAATGAGAGTTTAAAATACATGTATATTAGGAATTAAGTAAGCTATCATATCAAATTTCAAAAGCTATTATATTTTAAAAGCGTGATATCAAATTTCTATGCGCTGATATAAAATTTAAAACTCATGATAAAATTAAGTTCAGGTAACTGTGACACTCTCCATCAATTCATTTTATCCTTTTTTCTCCAAAGTTGGGCATAACAGGTACCCAATAGAAGTGGATGTCAATCGCATTTTACTGGCACAACAACTAAAACAGATGTGTATCCTCCCCTCTACCCACAAAACCCAGATTCTATAGGAGTTCATGAAGAAATAAATAATTAATAACAATAAGTTCTCAGACCTCCTTAACCCCAATTCAGGGGCATGGTAGCTGAAGAATTTCTTGGGAACACTGGGCACAAGGCAGGAATCAACTCTGGTACACAACAGCTGAGAGCAGTCACACCCACGAGACCAGTTTAGAGTTGCCAATTAACTTTGTCTTTGGAGTGTGCAAGGGCAACTGTATTACTCTGCAGAAGGAAGACACAATGATCAATTTAATGTGTTTAATGGTACCTTATTTTTAAGATCATATATACTCAGCAAAAAAAGAAACGCCCCCTGACTTTCAACTGCTTTTACTTTCAGTGGACTTAATGTGTAAATATTTGTATGAACACTAAAAGAGTCAACACTATAAGACATAAACTAAAAATGTTTCACAATGTGTCCCTGAATGAAGGGAGGCTCAAAATCAAAAGTACCAGTTAGTATCTGGTGTGGCCACCAGCTGCTTGAAGTACTGCAGTGCATCTCCTCCTCATGGACTGGACCAGATTTGTCAGTTCTTGCTGTGAAATGTTACCCCACTCTTCCACCAAGGCACCTGCAAGTTCCTGGACATTTCTGGGGGGAATGGCCCTAGCCCTCACCCTGCGATCCAACAGGTCCCAGACGTGCTCAATGGGATTGAGATCTGGGCTCTTCGCTGGCCATGGCAGAACACTGACATTGCTGTTATGCAGAAACTCACGCACTTTTTGCCACTCCTGTCTGGTCCAGCGAAGGTTGGTTTGTGCCCATAGGCGCCGTTGTTGCTGGTGATGTCTGGTAAGGACCTGCCTTACAACAGGCCTGCAAGCCCTCAGTCCAGCCTCTCTCAGCCTATTGCGGACAGTCTGAGCACTGATGGAGGGATTGTGTGTTCCTGGTGTGACTCGGGCAGTTGTTGTGGCCATCCTGTACCTGTCACGCAGGTGTGATATTCGGATGTACCGATCCTGTGCAGGTGTTGTTACACGTGGTCTTCCACTGCGAGGATGATCAGCTGTCCATCCTGTCTCCCTGTAGTGCTGTCTTAGGCGTCTCACAGTGTGGACATGGCAATTTATTGCCCTAGCCACATCAGCAGTCCTCATGCCTCCCTGCAGCATGCCTAATACACGTTCACGCAGATGAGCAGGGACCCTGGGCATCTTTCTTTGGGTGTTTTTCACAGTCGGTAGACAAGTCTCTTTAGTGTCCTGCGTTTTTAGAACTGTGACCTTAAATGCTTACTTTCTGTAAGCTGTTGTCTTAACGACCATTCCACAGGTGCATGTTAATTAATTGAGTATGGTTAATTGAACATGCATGGAAAACATTGTTTAAACAATTTACAATGAAGATCTGTAAAGTTATTTGGATTTTTAAAACATTATTGTTGAAATACACAGTCCTGAAAAAGAGGCGTTTCTTTTTTTGCTGAGTATATTTATGTACTGTAAATGACTTCAGAATTTTACCTGGGTCTTTTTCTGGAATTCTCCTGACTCAAGTTATCGGATAGTTATACACCTAATTGTGTGTAATCTCCTTAATTTTGCTGATTTTCAAAGACTCTCTTTTATCTAAATCATTTATGTAAATTCAGAGTATCAGTAGTCCAGATAACTCTGAAAATAAAATCCTCAGAATAACTGGATTTCTGTAATTAGCAGTAGTCTAAGTTAACAAATGTAGGACACCTATGTCTTATTTTTGATCTGCAGCAGTTTATTAATATAGTAAATAACAGCACATTGGACAACCCAAAGTTCATTTCCTATTTGCCCTTCATATGGTATTATATAGTATTTAATTTCACATCAACTATTTTGGAGAATATTTCTGGCACGTTTATGTTGATATGCCTTTCACCTTTTATTTACTAACTGGTACTAATTCTATATTACCTTTCGGCTTATAAAATCATTCATACAGCTGATATTTTTCTTCTTTTCAATATGCACTGTAAATGAAAATGTAATTAACTATTAAGGAAATTAATTATCAGTATTTCACATTCTATTAAGAGCAGAAACTAACATTTATAACAAATAAAAAGTAGATTTATTATACAAGTATATTAAAATACAAAAACTAAATTTACAGATTCTGAAAACAGAATAAATATATAATATACATTTTGCTTTTCCCCCACATTGAAATATTGTAAAACATATCTCAATGCATCACTCAAAATGTCAACATTTAAAATGAAAACAACTTTCATGTCAAAAAAAAGCTATTTCCTGTTTTATGTTAGTTTTATGCCAAATTATAAGGAAACCAAACTTGTTTTGAGCTCTATCATCCATCCTCAGTTAAGATAGTACACTTTTAAAATGTTTTCTATGCATGTGCCCAAAAGCAACTTTACTGGTCTGGGTCTTCTGGAGGACATCCAATAACATACTGCATCCATCACTCATGATAAGCTGTAAAAAGAAAATACCACTAAATATAACTGTCCATAGTACACGAAGAAAAAAGTTTTGCAATTATCAAAAAACAAAACAAAAAACACACACACAAATAAGATATGACTGAAATAGAAGTACTGTACTTGGTATTGGCGCATATATTTGTTTGCACACAAGACAAATAATATTTACACATCAAATCAGCTCATTTACAGTCCAACTTTACATGACATTTACAATGAAATTCATATTAATGATTTATCATTAATATTTATTAATGTTTATCTGATATTGCACAGTGGATAAGAATCTACATATTATTGTATAGTTCTGCTGTTTAAACAAATGAATAGGATGGAGTTAGAAATGCTCTCTGGTTCTTCTGTGGTTTGGGTGGAGCCATGAAGCCAGGCTTTTTGGTGGCTGACACCCCTGAAGAAAAGCTGAAGCCCTGTGAGGAACGAGATCTTGCTTTAAATCCTGCCTTTGAGTTGCTGTATGATGTCTTTGAGTAACTGTTGCTGTAACCACTGCAAAAGAAATGAACAACAAACACAGTCAATGTTTTTAGGTAGTCTCATCACAAAACCATACCACTTTTTATTTCAACATATTGTTTATATTAATGTATACAAGTGAAACATATGGATATCCAAATCTTAATCGGTAAATATTTTGTGGACTAAGTGTTTGAAGTTAACTCATTAACATCCTAGTGGTAGACATTTATATCCTTATTATCAAAAGACATAACAGAGTAACTTTGATAATCTTTCATATGTATATAAAATAGAATGTACCTTTCCTCTACAATCCCAAACTCTTTTCAATGATCTGGACCAGATTTTGTCTAGTACAATACAGATAACAGACACAAGACCCCTCACCCTGATTTTACAGATGAGATCACACCAATATCAGATGGGAAGGTATATCAGTAGTAATAAAGCAGTTTGGCATATTGACAAGTCTATTTCACTGTTAATAATGCCCTAAAAAGAGCTACACAACCTCCTAATGCAATATGCACTGCCTTCTTTCTTTGGTCCCAACAAGATCTATTTGCGAGAACATTTTTGTATCCACAAGTTTCAAAGTATTACACCTGGAATACATAAAAAAAAAAAAAAAGTTCTACAAAAGGAAACAAGGTTGCCGGGGTTCCAGGATATGATGCCCATGCAACGGATATCTTCAGAAATGTGTGTATACAATTCATTCAAACAATTCCAACCACTAATACCTAAGAATGTTACTTCACATAGTCTGTGGACCAACTTCCTTTACAGATCAGAAAACCATCAACGGAGAAGTTTGTTAAACATATAGGGAAGTGTGCCAAAATAACGGTTTACTTGAAAATGATACACATTGGGACGCTACTTTATTGGAAGCATCTCTTACATATTTTCCACTTCAACTAAGAAGTCTATTCACAATTATAGCAACTACTCTTGCTCCATCAAATGCAAAAAGTCTTTGAGACAAATAAATCCTACGTGAGGATACTGTTAGAGAAGCAAGGAGAGCTAATCCTGGAATGGAGCTAATTTTTTTTCCCCCCAAGATATTTAATCAAGTTCTCATACTTCTTGAAGATAAATGTATATCCATGAATGGTAAAACTCTTCTTCATCTTGGTTTACAAGCACCAATGCACAGAAGAACCGAGGTATACTTGATAGGTACATTTTGTGATGAGAAAAAAAAACTCTTTTAGTTGATGAGTAAAGATTGGCCTATAACTCTACTATGGACCTCATCACTAATGGAAATGGTGATTTTTTTTTCCTTGATGCACCAGGAGGGCTAGGAATAACTTGCTTCTTGCTAAACTTAGAAAACAAAGAAACTGGTCTTGCAATTGCATCATCCATATTACACTGATTACACTCAGCTCTAAAACTATCCTCCTTAAATCTTTCAAATTGCAATGTGTAACATTAGTAAGGCCTCTGGTCAAGCTCAAGTATTAAAAGTATGCAAAGTCATTGTTTAGTGCATAAAAGAACTCTTGAAGCACTTGATCAAGCTCTACAAAATATAAGAGGAAACACTCAAAGTTATTGGGAGAAGCTGTTGTAGTTCTGGCAGGTAACATACACCAAACATTACACGTTATTCTACGATCGACACCTGTGGACAAACTTACCGCTTGCCTTAAAGAATTGTATCTTTGGCGACACTTTCAGAAAATGACACTGACAACTAATATGCAAGTTCACTTACAGGGAGATAACTGCATAGAAGTCTGCCAGCACCAAGGTACAACAGCAGATTCTCTACTGATTCTACAACTAATCTAACTTCTTTTCAATCAGATTTTTACAAAGTAGTGCCCCCAATTCAGCAAACTGTGAACAATGTTTTCCCCAAACATTTGTAATAACTTTAAAAAGCATAAATGGCTTTGTGAACAAGCAATTCTGGCACCTATAGTAATATCAGTACCCAAACACAAGATAAGCTTTATGGCATTACACAGGTTAATTTTGAAAACGGGACCGCTGATAATGCTATTGCACAATTTTGACCCACCAAAATTATGGCATGGAACAAGGCTAAGTGTGAAAAAACCTATGCCAAACATGACAGAAGCAAAAAGTTTAAACTGGCAGTGGTATAGGAGAAGATGCGTTCATTCCATACATTTCTGTGATACCATTTGATTTTAAGTGACTGTAATATCCAGTGAGCATTTTCTATGACTATAAATAGGGCTCAAGGACAAGACAGTCAGGGTAGATGGCATTAACTTTGAAAAGTCCATGCTTTTCCCATGGTCAGGTATTTGTTGCTTGCTCCAGTGTGGGCATGCAAAAACATTTATACATTTACACACTGGAGGGGAAAACCAATAATATTGTATATTGTAAAGTATTAGATTAAACCATACTGCAATAATCCATGTATGTACTTAGTACAGAAGAAAAAAGTGATACACCATATTGATTTGTAAATTAAATATCACTGAATTAATCATCCCTGGTCAGATACCAAAAATTAGACTTTGTCTTGACACTGTCCAAATGTGACAGGAAACATGTCTCCCTAAAAGGTAACTTTAATGATCACATATACATATGATTGCTCTATTGCATCTACCAGTTGCAAACATAAAATAAATATTATCTTTCACCTGTGATCAGTTCTGCAGTTTGAATCCAAATGTAGGAAAAAAAGGTGTTCACCCCCCCCACTAGATTTTTGGGGAAAAATATCAAAAACATGCAACAATTTATAAGACTGAATCTTAAAGCATTCTTGAAGCATTCTCTCTGAACATGCTGTGATGCAAAGAGGGATTGATGGTGTTGATCCAGTTTGATCCTACATGATGTTACAATATAGTTTATGTTGCCATTCCTTTAACAATTTCAAATTTATCATCAAAATTTTACATACCATATGTTGCTGTTCCACCCTACTTTCACACCATGTCATCAACAGAGGTAGAAAAGGTGGACAGCTTTGCATTTATTATATTGTGCTGTATTATCAAAGAAAAATAAAATAACACTTTCTTTCCAGGTGTTCTAGGTTTGGTTACAGTGAACTTGTGAGAAAAACAAAAACAAAGTGACAAAAAAACTTCACTGTGTCTCAACCAATGACTGGATTCTTTCATTGCCAAACTCAGGTAACCAAAAAAAAAAAAAATCAACTCTCAACGCTGTTGAAAAGCTGCACGTTCTGTTTTAGAATGTAAAAACTTTTACAATTTCTCTTATATCCAAGCTTTTATGAAAATAATCCATTTTAAGAGGAAAATAAACTCTTGTAAATAAAGAATGGTGTCTATTTGTACCTGCAGCAATACATACAGAAAAACAAAAACAGAAGTCAGACCGTACCTGTTTGATGCACTCTGTTGGCTGCTGCCTCCTTTTCTCTTCTTAGACTTTCTGAAATAGGGTGCTGCCTTTCGTTTTCCTCTGCACTCATTTTTTTTGGTAAAGTAACTTGATGCACATCCATCTTCAGTCATGGTATATTCTCTATTGGTATCAATCCAGGTGCTAGAAGCATCTGGTGTTGTTGATTGATCCTCTGCTGTAAAAGTATTGCAACAAATGACTATTTAAACCAACCAGAAACATTGTTGTTTTAATGTTAAGAAAATGGCATAAATATTAACATACACCAAATTATTCAACATTCAAAAATGGCTGGGTTAAGAAATACATTTTGACCCTACTGACTTATCAAGATAATAGTTTTTAATATATTTTTAATCACATGAAAGGGATAACTTTAGTGCAATACAAAATATGAAAAACTTCAAAAGTAAACCTTTGTCTCATTTCTACTACTAAAATAAGTAAATAACCCAAAACCTTTGTTATCCATTTTATTCAATTAAAGCATATCAAGCAGAATGATATTCATACTAGTGATGATGTCAGGTGGAAATGGACAAAAGGAATGCAATGCAGATAACTGGTTCTCAGCGTGTAGTAGAAGTATCCCAAGACTCCTGCCGAAAATCCTAGATGTACGTGTATATGTAAAATAATTTGTAATGGTCACCTTTATAAAAGTTCATCAATAGTCCTAATTAGCAGCATGTTCTAATTCTAATTTGAAGTAATTTCAAATGCCAATTCTCTAACTGAAAGACAGAATTATGTAAATAATTGTAATTTAATGAACTACAACATAAGAAGCACATTGGTAGTGTTTACTGTAAAATGTCCTATATTCAAATAAGTGTTTTTTTCCATATGCTGTTTACAACTACTATCACATACATAACTGGATTTCCAGTTTTTATTGTGGTAAAATTCAAGTAAATGCTATATGAGTGTAAAAACAGATTTCATATGGAAAATGTTACCAATCCTTCCCCACTTCCAGATACTGTCCTCCAATAAACATGCTGTCACAACATATGAACAGTGAATACTTAAAATATTAACATGCATTTACTGCAAATAATGAATAGCCTACGTACAGTAAATCTATTTTACCATTAAGACATTATATTATAGCACTAGCAAAATACCAGCGCTTCGCAGCGGCGAAGTACTGCCTTAAAATTTTTATTAAGAAGAAAATTAAACCTTTTTAAACTGAGGGAAAATATACCAATAATTATTTGTTAAGGATCTCTTTGTATACCACATTGTCACTTCGGCCCTCCGGTTGTAATATGACCAAGCTGTGCGCTGAGCTTACTCTTGAGCATGCAACGTACAGTTGGCCATGTGAAAAGTAATCTTGTTTCAAATCTCACAGCTTGGATTGCTGCTGTCATAATCGGTTCGAGTTTCATGGTTTGTTTCAATTACGACAGTATTTGCAGGACTTGTGTTGAAGTGACATTTCATTTGCATCTGTCAGGCGTTGTAAGCATACAACCGGTTTCATCGATAACTTCAGATCCAGCTTTTGAGAGTTTAAACATTCATAAACATCAAAGCAGCTTTTGAGAGTTTAAACATTCATAAATATCGAAGTGTCCACTACTGAAATCGTCACCTGTGAATCTAAGATGTTTAAGAGGCATTGGCGGTTGTCGAAAGGTGTAAAATATTTGGCCATTTTGGTACACTTGAAAGCGACAACCGAACAATTCAGCGGCAGCCATCAACTAACATGCAGAACCATAGGTTAAGGGCTTAAGCATTTCACTCTTATAGTGCTCCTGTGTAGTATAATTATCTCCTGTACCGTCATCAGTCCACACCTTGAACCTGTCCCAGTCATTCAATACATAAGACACAATGTTCCTCCGGATATCAAGAGTGAGCCTGATATGGCCGTGCAATATGTAACAAAGAGAATGGAAAAGGCAGGTGCTATCTCCAGGCATGGAAACCACTCGGTAAGTGAAGTTGGAGAATTAGTGACATTGGAAAGTTCAATATGGCGGCCGACAGTGGCGTCATACCACTGAAATAAGTATGTACCTCGGTTTCGGTTAGCGCAGGGAAGCCGCCTACCAAATTACGTGAAGATGGGGTCAGCCTTCTACCTACACGGGAAGTTGGAGAATTAGTGACGTTGGAAAGTTCAATATGGCGGCCGATAGTGGAGTCATACCACCGAAATAAGTACAGACATCAGTTTTGGTTAGCGCAGGGAAGCCGCCTACCAAATTTCGTGAAGATGGGGTCATAAATAAGAAAGTTCAACATGGCGGACGTTGTCGACCGTTATGACCGTTACGTGTAGAATTTCGAAATGAAACCTGCTTAACTTTTGTAAGTAAGCTGTAAGGAATAAGGATGCCAAATTTCAGCCTTCTACCTACATGGGAAGTTGGAGAATTAGTAATGGATGAGTGAGTCAGTCAGTCAGTGAGGGCTTTGCCTTTTATTAGTATAGATAAACTGCATTTTACAGTTAGAATACCAACAACATTCATACTCACTGGGACATAAAAGATTAAATACAGAAGGAAATATTAGAAAAGTATACATTACTTTTATAGACTCATTCTAACAAATCACTGTAACCATGAAGAATTAAAACCAGGTGGCTGGTCTCCCTTTTTTACTTCACTGTTGGCATCTGAATGAGAGTGACTTGGATAACAAACCACCACGACAAATATGAGTTAAACATTTTATTCATCTAAAAATCAAATCACATAAGTTAACAGATATAAAAATAAGGTTTCTTAATTCAAACACCTCACTTAGTATCTACCATCTGGATATAAAACAAAAATGTTATAATGTATTGGGTCAGAGTGCAAATTGTAATAGGCTTTTATTCTCACATAACACTACAATACACTTTGGCTTATTTCAAAAAATGTAGAATAGTTTTAATTTTGTTACTAAAACATCAAGGTGGGAGTGGAGGATGCCATCATCTATATGCTACACCGATCCCTCTCCCACCTGGACAGAGGCAGTGGTGCTGTAAGAATTATGTTTTTGTACTTCTCTAGCGCCTTCAACACCATCCAACCTCTGCTCCTTAGAGACAAGCTGACTGAGATGGGAGTAGACTCACACCTGGTGGCATGGATTGTGGACTATCTTACAGACAGACCTCAATATGTGCGTCTTGGGAACTGCAGGTCTGACATTGTGTTCAGCAATACAGGGGCGCCGCAGGGGACTGTACTTTCTCCGGTCCTGTTCAATCTATATACATCAGACTTCCAATATGACTCAGAGTCCTGTCACGTGCAAAAGTTCGCTGATGACACTGCTATTGTGGGCTGCATCAGGAGTGGGCAGGAGGAGGAGTACAGGAAGCTAATCAAAGACTTTGTTAAATGGTGCGACTCAAACCACTTACATCTTAACACCAGCAAAACCAAGGAGCTGGTGATGGATTTTAGGAGGCCCAGGCCCCTCATGGACCCTGTGATCATCAGAGGTGACTGTGTGCAGAGGGTGCAGACCTATAAATATCTGGGAGTGCAGCTGGATGACAAATTGGACTGGACTGCCAATACTGATGCTCTATGTAAGAAAGGTCAGAGCAGACTATACTTTCTGAAAAGGTTGGCATCCTTCAACATCTGCAGTAAGATGCTGCAGATGTTCTACCAGACGGTTGTGGCGAGTGCCCTCTTCTACGCGGTGGTGTGCTGGGGAGGCAGCATAAAGATGAAAGACGCCTCACGCCTGGACAAACTTGTTAAGAAGGCAGGCTCTATTGTAGGAGTAAAGTTGGACAGTTTAACACCTGTGGCAGAGCGACGGGCATTAAGCAAACTCCTGTCAATCATGAATAATCCACTGCATCCACTGAACAGTGTCATCTCCAGGCAGAGGAGTAGCTTCAGTGACAGACTTTTGTCACTGTCCTGCTCCACTGACAGACTGAAGAGATCGTTCCTCCCCCACACTATGCGACTCTTCAATTCCACCCAGGGGAGTAAATGCTAACATTTTTTTTTTCTTTTCATTTTTATTACTATTTAATTTAATATTGTTTCTTTGTATCAGTATACTGCTGCTGGATTATGTGAATTTCCCCTTGGGATTAATAAAGTATCTATCTATCTATCAACCTTTTGGCTTCAAATGTTGCACTAGTGTAAAATTATTTGGTATTGCTCCATTATATAGCTTATGTCATTTTTAAATTTACAATAGCTAAGAATTTTAGGAAGCGTGAAAACTGTAGTAAAATAAACTACTACTATAATATGTGCTCTATTTTTGTACTTGGCAAGTAAATAGTCACTGATGCAACTAAAACATTTTTGCTTCTCTTTTGTGGCCACAAGGTGGCATTAATGTCATATCTTTTGACTGAGAATCACATATACAGTGCACTTACACTGTTACCCCATATATTGCTAAAAGTAATTTATTAAAAGTGACCCAGAAAAAAAAAATCGTAAATAAAAGTATCAAAATGAACTGTGTGAATGTTTTTATTTGTGAGCATTTCACTGCAGATAGCAAGCCTGGGTAAAAATATAAATTTTCCGATTAATCGTTATTTTTCGTTTAAGCGGCATGGTGGTAGCACTGCTGCCTTGCAGTAAGGAGACTTGGGTTCGCTTCCTGGGTCCTCCCTGTGTGGAGTTTGCATGTTCTCCCCATGTCTGTGTGGGTTTCCTCAGGGTGCTCCGGTTTCCTCCCACAGTCCAAAGACATGCAGGTTAGGTGCACTGGTAATCCTAAATTGTCTCTAGTGTGTGCTTGGTGTGTGGGTGTGCGTGTGCCCTGCCCGGGATTTGTTCCTGACCTTGCGCTCTGTGTTGGCTGGGATTGGCTCCAGCAGACCCCCGTGACCCTGTGTCAGGATAAAGCAGGTTGGATAATAATGACTGACAATTCAATATCAATTCTTATGGTCTCAATATCGATCTAGTATATCTATATCCTGCTCAATTACTATATGTAGATTTTTGCTTATCTTTATTTTTGGCGTCCGATCAAGTAGATTGCGCTAATGTGCCTTTTAAGGCTTTCTATGGAAAAAGCACTTTACTATCTTCAATAAAAGGGTGTGCCTTCTTTAACTGAAATCAGCATCTTCAGCACTGAAATCATATGTGTGCACAGCTGAATATCCAGGGCAGCAGATTTCTATGTGACAATTACACTTTAAAAACAAATGGCTACCTGTGGCGGATATGTTGCAGACAAGCGCACTGCATGCCAGTCACTCCGGTAGCCACCTCGCTGTCTATATGCAGAGTTGCTGAGAGGACTCACTGTTTTGTGTGTTGGCAAGTTCAATAAACATTGCTTCTCTATAAGCATGTGGCTAAGTAGTTATACTGCTATGGTGGAAAAAGTTTGCAATGTGCCTCACCTAGCAAAGCAAGCGAGAAATTTCAGAGCAGCATGTGATACAAAAGTGAGCATGTGCTCAAAACAGCCGACTTGAAGTAGTTCCATAATAGCAGAGTTTTCAGTCATGATGGCCGGTTCTTTTTCTTTTTATGTTCCTTTCATTCAATGCCACTGTTAACAATCATCAGCTCTAGGTTCTTGTTTTAAAATGCTTGCTTTTTGTCTGAAGACTTTGAGGACACATTTTTGAGACTGATTAACATGACTGCTACAAGTGAGCAACAAAAGAATTATAGAAAGACACGAGTCTTCCTGCTGTATCTTTAATTTCAACTAATTCAAGATTATTTTAACTGTCAAATAGGTAATAAATTTGGCGAACAGTTTAGACAAAGGGTGTTTACATGGGGATTCATAACACAGGTTTATTGAAAAACATTTATTTAAGAAGCAAAATTTATTTATAATATTATTCGCAAGATGATAAGAGACATTTTATAATATATATACCATTGCATTACATTAAAAGAAACGGCTGCCCCATAATATGTGTGGACTTTGATGCGACAATACATATTTTAGATAAATTATGGTGAATTTTGAAAGAGTGCAGTGCTGTGAAAAACATGTTCTTTGTATTATATCTAAATAATAAAAAAAATATTTTTTCCACATCTTCCAAATACTGATGTTAACTGGTTATTACCAATCAAGTATTTCTTCTTAAATGTCATTCCATGCTTATGCATATCTTATGATGTCACTATGTAGGCACCCTTTAAATGAAGTGTTACTGAAATTTGTCACATTATATTCATGTTCTCTATACATGGTTAAACAATTTCTAAGAAAGCTACAACTTCAAATATATCAGTGCATGCTAATTTAGTAAAGATAAAATAGATATTGAATTGAATTAGGGCATTTTGAATTAGAATCTAATGGGACATCAGTGCAGATACCCAGCCCTAGCTGACAGACAGAAAATAGAAGCAGCAGTTTACCTGGCAGTTGCCATTCAGAATACTTCTGCAAGACATCAATAAGCTCAGCTCCATACTTTTCCAACTTATCTTCAGTTACACCATCTATCTGAAGAAGAACTTCTGGATCGGAAGATAGGGTTTCTGCAAAAGTAATAATATGTTGCTTTTACCCAGAATATAAAATTATATTAATTTAAAACGGACCAATTATTCTTTTAAGTCTCAAAAAAAGACATCCTCACAAGATGAGTTCACTGCACAGCATGAATGAAGTTTCAATCGTGCAAATGCACAAAAGAACTTTCCTTTATGAGGACACTAAGAATGTCTCACTGCATTAATTATTTGAATTCTGTTTTCTTCTAATCAAGCAATTTACCAGCAATCTTTTTGATAGTTGCAGTGGAGAAGATGTTGTAGTAATGAACACCAAATACTTTTCCCAGTTTCTTGCAAAGATCAGTGAGCTCCTGAAGGCATTTCTGGACCATTTCTTCCCTTCCAGAAACCTCTTTAGTGACAGATGCCTTCTGCTTTCTAATGCTGCTTACACTTTCAGTGTCATAAAATTCTACCTGCACAGACAGAAGAAATGCATCAGGAATCTAAGACTGTATTCATATTTGCATATAAAGCAGTCTTATCTAAATTATGCAAAATCAAAAAACATGACGTATTTTTGTGACAATATTCACAATTTTAATCTTCTTGGCACTTAGCCCCAGACTTTTTATTAAACTAAAACTGTAAAATAAGTAAAAGGAAAACAAAACAGCTTGGATATAATGCTAAAATAAACCATGATCCTACTTCCTAACTAGCTTGTTCCAGTAAAAAGTTGTGGAGGGTCAGAACCTAATGAGGTGGCATCATGCATAAAGCAACAACCAAGCCTGGGCAAAGCGCCAGTCCATCACAAAATTTTATAGAAGTAAGCATTGTTGATGTTCACATTCTGCTTTATTAAAGAAACAGCATTCTTAGCTTGTAAAATGAGCTATAAAATTCTCAACCTGCATTATGTGCTTACAGCTCATTTTCATGACATTTATTTTTATTCCGCATGAAAAAGCAATTATAAAGGAGAGCTTTGCTAAGAAACAAAACTCGTTTCTAAATAATATTTAGAATATTCTTTTACAGAAAAGTTACATTTTTAAAACAACTGAAACAACAGACCAACTAACAGATCAGCAAAACAGTTGTTAGCTGCAGTCCATGTGCAACATTCAGACTGGCAGGCTGTTCATCACATTTTACACTCACTTATGACAGAGAAGCATATAAACAGCATGGGCATTCCAAACTAATGTGTTCTTTTGGTTAGTAATAATTGAGAAAGAGTCTGACTCGGCATATGACCACATCAGTAACAGTAATTCAATGTGTTGTAATGATTTCTTGTTTCTTTAGCTATAATACCTGTGAAAACCCATTTAGTACAGCCATTGCTTTCTCTCCTGAAGTCACATAAGCCACAGCCTGGTCATTGACTGTGAAGTACAGGTCCTCCTGAAGAATTTTATCTAATACCAACTTGCGCAACAGTCTTTCAGCATTATGTCTAGAATATGCAGCTCCTTTGCCAAACAGGCCACTCTGAATTCGAGCCGTTTTAGCACCTGTAAAAAGAACAAAAAGCAAACATCAACCAAGTAACACTTTGCTTTAAAAATGTATCATATGAGAAAATGCACTCCATGGTTCAAAATGGATGCTGGTAATTTAAGTTGAAAGCAAAACGTATAACATTTCTTTTTAACTCTGCAATCACATATTAAAAACATGAAAAATTAACCATGTGGTAAGAAAAACCATACCCAAGAAAATATCCACCAACATTTTCAGAGTTAGCTTGCTACCCGGCTGTGCTCTGAAGCTTTTTCCTCCACCTCTCCGACAGTTTTCCTGAACAAATCTGACTATTTGCTTAACTTCCTCGGTTACATTCCTGGTTTTGTATTGCTGGAAGCAACAAAGAAACAATTTGAGGAAAATAGTAAATCATAATGCTGAAGTATTTTGCACAGGGAGCAAATGTTTATGACGCTTACATCAGGTTAAATGTCCTTATGTGATTCACTATAGACCTCAAATATAATTGTATAAATGTTTTAGACTACTGCAAGGTTGTATAATGGATAAAAAAATACAAATAATTACTCTCAAATTACTACTCATCCCTATAATTAGTCTTGTGCCAACACTAAGTGAACACTAAGTAAAAATAAGAGGGTGTTACTTTTGATCTGCTGCAGTTGTCACAGATAACTTCAGGATGCTCTCTGCAGAAACTCGGATTGAAGTCATTTTCACCAAAATAAGCCAGAAGCTGAGACCTACGGCATTCCACTAAATTCTCACAGAAATGCACCATGCTGTATAGGTTGTTGTAGTGGGTCTGCTTTGTATCCCTGTTTCCATCCTTTTCCACTGATAAAAGAATAAAATAATCCACCAAACACAAATTACAACACTCATTTCAGCAATTGCCAACATTAATGAAAATTGCCAACACTGAACATCTATCCATTTTCTAAACCAACTTACCTCAATTTATTGTGGTGGGAAAAATTCAGTCATATGAAAAAGTACATCCTCTTTCAATTCTAAGATTTTACATAAAAAATCATCTGGTCCTTAGCAAGTCTTAAAATTAGGTAAATACAACCTCAGATGAACAGCACAATATATTACACTATATTATTATTTATTTAACAAAAACTAAGCCAAAATGCAGAAGCAGTATGTGAAAAATTAAGTACACTCTTACTGCTCCTTGCTATGTACAGCAAATTGGGTAATGAAAGCTGCCACATGGCATGGTCAAGAAATGCTCCAAAGAGTGGAACTCTGTGGGTGCAAGTCAGACATCTTTTAGGTTTAGGGATCAGCATCATATACTGTACTCTGCTGCAGTGCTCGATTTGCATCAGTACTATGTAAGGCCATGCAAACATTCACTGTTGGTATTTAACTTATTGCTAGATTCTGGCCATTTGTTGCATTTTGTTTGTGGTTATAGTTCCATCTGCAACTTTTATTATTTAAAACATGTTTGGACAGTCGTTATCACTGCTGCCTCACAGCTCAGGTCACATTGTTGGTCACAAATAATTACTTGGTTCAGCAAAGCTGGAAAATGCCTGCAGAAACACTTAAAAGGCTACTGCACCATTATGAGGTGTTTTTATAAGCATACCTTTCTTTTCTAGCCTATGTTATTTGTTTATTTCAATGGTTGGTAGCCTGATCTGCTAAAGAGTTATAGGCTAGTTTTTTGTTCCTCACATTTGAAGCAGATTTCAACAGTACTTGACTATGCAATGGTTACAGAGAATAATATTAATTACATAGTCAGCATCCAATGGTGAAATGGGTAAAAGTTGTAAAAAGCATAACTTTAGATTAATGTTGTGCAGTATACTATTTTCAGTATTAACTTGTCCATCTTAGAGATTAAAGTGCATTTCATGAACACATTTTACACTGCCAAAGAAGATTAATCTATTTTGATGATTTAACAAGTGTAGCATTTTCATACATTAATTCACTAAGAATGCGTCCCCAAAGCCTATTTGAAATGCAGATACAAACTAGTTAAAAACAATTGCTGTGACTCCGTAAAGTGTGATGGAAAATACCATACTAAATAACATTAATCCCCAATGTACTCTATGCATGATGCATGTGCATGTCACTCACTGTCAATAATTCAGATTGTTATAGGACAACATTAGCACTCTAGTTTTCCTGTCTAAAAATCTTAAGCTGGTTAAAAAAAAAAAATCTCAGAAGTTTTAGGGTCTGTCTGAAATTGATCTGTGTTTGTTCCAGGTTTAATTTTAATTGATTCAAATGTGTCAGTAAAGGATTTTCCCTACCAACTTTTGGTTACTTCATTGGAACACTCATACTGTATGTTGACATGTGTCAGATATTAAAAATATTCAACATAATTAAAATGCACCACATTTGTTGCAACAATCAGTATTAAGTTTTGAAAAATCAGGGTTGGGTGCTGGGTGGGGTGGAATAGCATTAATTAAGTATTTTACTAGAAAATTGAATTTGGCTGTTATTTGCTTTGGTTTAGCCTAAGGTTGAAACGATCTAACAATACTTTAGATGGAATTGGAGTTCCAAAGCTAAATTTTAGTAGGGCAGTAGCAATCATAACTATTATTATTAATATATCATTTTGGGAGCATTTATTTGACCTGCCCATGTGTTTTAAGGGGTAGACCTGTTAAATTCAGGGACATTTTTGCCTTTCATCAAGTTTACTACCAAAGCTGCTTTAATTGTATTAAGATTTAGTCAATCATATATCATATCATGTGCAAAGGTAACATGTTTCTAACTCACAACAACTAAAGGGATTTTGATCGTCCCAAAGTAAACTGAGCCATCGCTGTAAAACTTTCCTGAAGGGTTTTTGGTGGCATAGTTCATACAAAGTGATGGGTTACAATTAGTTAACTTGCATCTACAGAATCTACATTGTTTAAAGATACAGATCACAAAAGGGCCACAAAGTATTTTAAAGGGCATTACATACAGGACATATTATTGAACATGGTCTTTACAATCATTAGGAGGTTGATGAAACAGAGGATAATCTCAACATGGCAAAGTTTAGGATGTCCCTCCAAAATTGATGGCTGGGCCAGGTGAAGGTCATCAGACAGGCTATCGAGAGGCCAATGGCACTGCAGCAATTTATAACCACACTAAGCCCTGCAAATTAAAACTAATTTGCATATTTCCAACAAGTCTATGATGTGTGGTAGTGTGTCAGAATGGAAGCCTTAAGAACAGTGGTAAGAAAAGGAATATCAATATCCTGCAATGGTCCAGACAGGCCATGGGGATCAATACTATGGAAAAATTTGTGCATATACTGAAGCAACCTTCATACAATATGACTAAGTCTGAACTTTTCTGCAAAGAAAAAGTAAGATAGAATTGCACAGCTCCGATATGAACTTGACAGAGATCTATACAAACAAAACTTATTACTGTAATCAAAGCATAATGAGGTTACATGAAGCATCAGTTAGAGGATATGAACATCTATGAAACTAATGCATTGAAATTTTATTTTAATTCGCCTAAAAACTTAATTGTTCCTCATTTAAATGTTGTTAGGTACAAGATCTAATTAAGGTTGAAAAAGGTCCAACATATTTATCTGGAATTCAGCTGTAACATGAAAAAAATTTCCAGTAAGGGCACATAGATCTTTCATATTCACCTGTAGGTAAGGAGAATTTACCAGTAGTGTGTTTTTTTAACATTTCCTAACCCATGATATTGTGCTGCAATGTTTGATGCATTATGCATTTACTTAACACAAAAAAAGATTTTCATAGTTTCTGTTTTCATTAATGATAATTGATTCAGTAATGAACTATGGCAAGAGTCATACTGATTGACAAGAAAAGTCTGACTGCAAAATGGGATCACAAGGTTCATAATAAGAGACATAAAACTAAACCCTTACAGTAACACCAGTCTTTTAGATATTTATAGTCTGCTTAAATTAGTTATGTTACAACACAGTAAGTAATATAGCAAATGCTATCACCTCTTATTATAAATTCCTTTTTATTTATAAACTAAGTTTGCACTACTGATACACTGTATTAAATAACATCCAAACAGAAAAACAAAATACTGTTTATTGTCTAACTGTAAATAGAAATTAAAAAAATACAGCAATGTGCAAGCTGAACTGAAGTATTCATTCATTACTGTCTCATCACTGGCATAAAAACACAGCATATTTTTTTTCTGAATGATCTATATTTAGACCATTTGGGGTTAAAAGAACTGAAATAATTAATATCTGACAGGCACTCTCAATCTTCTTACAGCAGTATTCTCAGTAAAAACAGATGGGACAATATGCAGAGAAAAATCTACTCTCTTATCTTATGAAGACTCATTTTGCTTAACATGTATACTCCCAGCCCATCCCCGACAACTCCAAATGTATGTGATGTCTGATACCAACCTAAAGTGGCATTTTTTTAATGAAATTAATACTTTTTTTTTTTTAGAATTGGGCAAGAATTCATTAATGCTACTCTAAAACAAACATGCCAGGTCTCCACAAATTCCTTTCTGTTACCTTTAACTACATTAAACTGAACTACCTTGTCATATAGAATCAAGTAAAGGTTGGGATGGAAGTGTTTTTTTTTTTTTGAACATAGTATCTGTAGGACTACTTTATTTTAAAGAAACATATCCATATAAAACTTCAAATAAATGCCCGATTCACTCATGTGTGAACTGTACACAACTGGAAAAGCAAAGAGACCTTAACATTCTTTGAAGTTAGCTTACTTTGTATAAGCCGCCTAAGTCGGAGGACATCATGATAAGAATAAAACAGGACACAGTGTGATATCTCCCCATCTCTTCCAGCTCTGCCAGATTCCTGGTAATATCCTTCTATAGATTTTGGAAGGCTTGAATGAATCACATATCTCACATCTGGTTTATCAATTCCCATTCCAAATGCTATAGTGGCACACATAACCTGGTGAACATAAGGGCAAAAAAAAATAAAAATTCCTACAACTACTATCAACAGGATTAAACTTGATTATTAACAAAAATCATTAGTTTGAGGCAGATATCCTTATTTTTATAGGCAAAGGTTACTGTGATACAGCATAAAACAAAACTACTATTGAAAAGAGACATGTGAACAACATCTGAATAGACATTTTTAAGTACTGTATAAAGCAAATGCCAAAGAACATACAAAATAAACAGCCATCAAATTAGAGATTTTGCTGTATCCAAAGCAGTTTTAAAAAAGAAATACTGTACTTACGGTAACACTATTTAATATGGAGGAGTCAACCTTGTAACTTGTACATTAATTTACCTGACAACCGTCCTGGTTGATCCACTTGTGTTGCACATAATCCCGATCGCTGTCACCAAGGCCAGCATGATAAGATAAGGCTGCAATACCTTGTCTCTGTAAACTTTCAGCCAAGCTGTCACAGTCATTTCGAGACAAACAATATATGATTCCAGAGTCTCCTGTAGAAAGTAGCAGCAATACATATTGCATTATAAAATCACAAAAAGCATATGCTACATTATAGGATTCCAAACAGCTTAGGAACCAAATGTTTCACTTCTACACTATTAACATTAACAACATTACAGTAACATTAAAAGGCTACATCAGCATGCACAAGAATCCATTAATACTCAATATAATACAAATAACAGTGGAAGCACCCAGATTGTCTGACTGCTCATGAACACAACAAATGTTGAAAACTGTACGTTTTCACTTGGTATATGAGGTCTTAATTTCACATGCCCAATGTTGTTTGGTATATGATATACTGAATATTGCAGCCATCCCCAAATATTCAATTTCAATTTTTGTTAAAAAAAAGAATACTAATTAATCATAATCCAACTGTACTACTTACTAAGCATGTAAAACATAACAGTATCTTCTGAAAGCATTATGGAATTAATAAATTAGTTAACCTTCACTGACTTAAGGCCACCTCATATTATGTGAGATAGAGTCAGTTGCTGCATGTTCCTGTATCCACAAGTTGCGTAGTGTGACATACCCAGTAACATAGTTCATCTAGTCAGTGACACATCCCAACAGGTTTGATTTTGGCTTAAGTTGTAAGGGCAGGCTCTGCGTGTGTGAGAGTTGACAACCAATGAGTGCTCAGCTAGAGGTACAATACATATAATGCAGGTACGGGAAATATGGAATGCAGATGTGTTGGACCTTCCATTCTATGTACCTAGACAGAATGGAAGAGCAAAAAAGGAAGCACCAAGATTGTAGCTGAACTTGCCATACTGGGAATACTTTCATAAAGCATCAGCTTTGCTAGGCAGCACATGGCTGTTGGAAAAATTGGCACACTTGCAATACTTTGGAGATGTAAAACTGTACTGCAAAAGTCATTATGGAGCATTGTCATGCCTTATGAATTCTAATCTAGTATAGTCTATAATCTTACATCCTTAGGCAACAAGATCAGCAGCTGCAGTCATCAAGTTGAAATCCACTTTGACCAAAAGTCACTTAATGTGCCACTGGCTTTAATACAAAGTCTACAGGTATCTTTTAATATACAAAATCAACAATTACAAAGACAGATGTATATAAATATACACATTAAAAATACCAATATCTGTAGAACAATCCCATAAGAAAGTAATATTAAAAGGACAAGATGATATTTAAATGAAATAAGTACAACAACGTTCAATTAATGTGCAGTGTGAAGTAATATTTAAGATGGTTAACACAAAGGTGTTCCCTGATGCAGATTCTAAGTGGGGAATAAGCAGGAAATACTGTATATTAAAAAAAAAAAAAAAAAAAAAAACCAACTTTTTTAGCTCAAGTACATACGTGGGTAATACTTTTTGATCCATTCGATGCACTCCTCTGCAACTTTTTTTGGTTTTTTTGGTAGTACTGTATATTTCAGATTGTGTCTGTTAAAGCTCATAGTAAACCTTAAAAAGGAGAAGCGACAATGTTACTACTGTTGCAGTTAGCTACTTGGCAGTTATATAAATGTGGCAAAATAAAAAAGTATTTGCAAAATAATTAAAGACAGGTCACATAGTCTTTTGAATAAATTGCACAAATAATATAAAAAGAAAATTAAAAAATCACCCTGCTGCCTCACTGGGTCCAACTAAACAGGAGTTAAAGTCACACCAACTCAAAAGCATGCCATCCACTTGCTCAGCTTTAAATACGTTTAAGCATTCATTCTCTTGACTTCTGTCTCTCAGTCTCATGTAATACTTGAATCTTTTTTTCTTTCTTTGCTCTATATTTTCCTCCTAACTAATTGAGTCCTTTGCCTTAAGGTTGCTTTAAATCCTCTTCCATATTGATAGCATTTTCAGACAACATCAATTAATGTCATGGTGCTCACTATTTGACAATATTAAACAATGCTGGAAAAGAGATCTTTCTATTAGTATTTCAGGTAAGGAGTGGAAATGAAAATTTACAATTATCAATTTACAATATTTATAATTTGTGCAAAACAAGCTGAAATGTAGATAAACTCTGCACACCAGACATACCTCTTCAGTTTTAAGTTAAAGTAAATTAAATCTAAAACATATCAAGGATTACTCATTAACAGTGAATAATGCCGTATAATTCTAGTATCACTGGGGCATATGTTATGGGAAGGTCCTAAATGATTTTGGTTTTTTTTTGGGTAAAATAATTCTTATTTATCAGACAACATCAAATTTACAATCATCCCAGTTCCTCTTACAGCAATGTTTTAATGTATCTGGGACAGAATTAGACTGTTTAACACTAAAACTCATTGTAATTTCCTACACTAAATTGGTGGTACACAGGCAAATCTTGCTTAACTGAAAGAATCCTAATGGACATTCCGATACCTAAGTGGGAAAATACTGTTTTGAATTCTGGGCTCCAAAAAAGGCAAAAACAGCCCTGAAATTTAAAACAGACCTAAACATGAACTCCAAGAGCAGGCTTGAGCCCTGTACCCTCAAAATGGGAATTGCCTACACATCTCATAATGGGAGAGGACGAACCATAACCCTCTGGCTTCAAAGAAGCAAAGAAATCCAAAAAACTAACCCTTGAAAGGTTAAGTCAGAGGAAGTAATACTTACAAGACAGAACAGCAACATTCAATGATCCACTGAAAAGCCAGTTTCCCCAGCCACACATATATAATTAAAATGGATTCACCTCTCTGGCTTAAACTGAAGTAGTTGAGTGCTGTACCTTCTTTCTCACTAACTCATGCTGTAGACACAGGCCAAGGTACTGATTTTGCCTATCCTCTCCCCTCACTTTCTTTAAACATATATACTGTACATTGTTAGATGTACTTAATCCAATGTATAGTCATGGCACTGCACACCATTCTGTGCAATATTGTTGAAGTAGTAAGGCTCACTTAGTATACACAGATCACATACAAGTCCATACAGAAATGCTTTACCTTTAAGACACTAACGACAAACATAAAATCACATTTTTCATTTCATTTTTTATGTACAGAATTGCACATTATGCGATAGGATTAATTTGTGACATAAGAGCATCAGACATACAATTAAAATTGTGAAGATTTTTTTTAGTTTGTGATTTAGCGTTTAAGATTTATTTATTTTACTTTATATTAGTTTAAAAGTATCACTAAAATACAGGAAAACTACACATCAATAAAACAGTTAAAATTAAATGCTGAGGGCTCCACTCAAGAGTCATTTTTACACATTGATTGAGACTGGAAGACAGTACACTACGAATTAGCTAATCAAAGGCTAAAATACTGAAAGGTTTTGAGGTTAAAACACACACTGTCAGAAAAAAATCAAAAGGGGTTCAGTTAAAAGCAACAATTATAGGTTTATAACTAGCTGAAAAGAACACCTACTGCCAACAGTGAGTGGTTGATGATCAGGGCTGAAAACCCTGAAGTATGCTCATGTGGCAAAAGAATAGACACACACATATTAAAAAAAAAAAAAAAAAATACACAAACACACTTAACCCATAACCACACAAATTTATGAGGGCATTTTGCAGGTGAGGATATTCCTAGACAGTAGATACACGATGAGGTAAGCCATTAGGGCTAATGAGTAGCTGAGTGCTAACAGTCAGGAGGTTTTTCCAACACACATCAACAGGAGGAAAAGTAACAAATAAATAAATAAAATGCCATATTTCAATATTTAATTATTTTGATTACCAGTACATATATAGTTCACAACAAATACCTCAACTGCAGAATGTTTGAGCTCTGTAAAAATGAATTCTGAAACAACAGACTCGCCCTCTTTTGAACAATGAGAGCAGATTAGCGATTTAGCTCAGACACCAAAATCAACAATAGCTTTCAGTCCTTTACCAAACATGGACCACACTGCACAGATCAAGATTCTGGCTATAAACTGCAAGTATTTCATCCAATTTCCTACAGAAAGCATATGTTTGAGTAACAGGATATTAGTTTTATTAACATAAAACAAGCTTGACAGGAAATGCATCTACACTAAATTTTAGTGATGCACTGAATTTTTGTCTACTGCAAATATTTATCCAAAAACAGAAAAAAGGGCAGAGTTGACATATGGCATTTTTGACATAAAGGTATTTTGTATTGAATCAAAGATTTTCACTTTTGTATATTGCTACTAGAATTAGTGTGAACTGCGTTTAACATACAATGAAAAAAAGAAAAAAAAAAAATCACTGGCTTTGACAACCTTTAGGGTTTAAAATTTAAAATAATATGCTTTTCAAGTTTAAATTCACATAAGAAATGAGGAGAAAATAAATAAATAAATAAACTTACACAAGAGGCTTTGACATCTTTAGTTGACAAAGGATATCCTTCTGAACCCTTGGGTTGGCTGTTGCTGTGAGGGCCATTATTGGCACTCTAGGAAACTTCTCTCTCAGTTCCTTGAGTCTTTTAAAATCTGGACGGAAATCATGGCCCCACTGAAAAAACATTAATTACACAGAATCTTAACACGTACTCAAGAGGCAAATAATTTGCTTTCATAATCAATTATTACTTGCACTTACTAACAACAATGTAAAAATTATGTATTTAATTCAATACTTAAAATGGAAATCAAAAAAGTAATTTTTCTGGTTATGTTAAAGCTGAGATGGTATCTTACAGATGAAGGCCAATACATTTCTCAGTCGGTGTAAATACTTTACATGCTCCAAACTGATTAGAAACCAACAGACGTGTATTTACTATTATAAAGGGTTTCCATGAGCAGACATAGCACCAGAGCAACATAGCATAGGTTCCATTTCTGCAAAGTGTTCCCAGAATAGGTTCTTTTAAAAAAGATTGCAAAGGACACTGAAGAAAGGCAGGGAATTGTTAGAAGTCCACCATGCTTCTGTGTTGAAATTGAACTCCTCCAGGACCTGACCACCGACTTTTAAGGATAAGCCTTTAACAGGAAGTAGAAACAAACATTCCCAAGCTCAGCTACTTGTAATGCTCAAAATCATGTTCATTTCATATTTTAAAACCATACATTGTTATTTTAATTTCTGGGATGATGAGCAGTACATGATTGTTACAAACGCAGCATATAGAGTACATGTATTTCAGAAAGGAATGTAGCTTTGTAATGCTTTTACTATAATCATGCTGCCAAAGGCTTGTCCAGTTTGCTTAGTTATGGAGTGGTACAGTTTCTGAATGTTACCATTTTTACTATCATTAAAGAAATAATCAAATTCAGAATAAAAAAAAAAAAATGTATTATTAGACATTAGAATTCCATGAAAATTGAGATAAAGTTTGAATACTAACTGCAACCTGCTAGTCCTTTATAAATAAGCATATACAAATGTATGATTGTGTTATAAAATAATATTCTGATAATACAGGATGGTAATAACAGATTTATATCCAGAAATAGATTTTTTTTTTCCCCTAGCAGTATCATGGGTATTGTGAGGGATTAAACCAGAACCACTCCTTAAAGACAAATCTACATCAAGCTAGTAAAAGTTTGTATTACATCTGAATAAACTGCAGATAGATTAAAAATAAAAATACAAACCTGACTGACACAATGAGCTTCATCTATGACAAATCGAGCAAGAAGATTTCGATCATACAGATTCTGAAGTGTGCTTATAAGCTTGTTGCTAGCACACACCTAGCAAAGCATATCAAAAATATAAACACAAATGTTACACATCAGGAAAAAATAAAAATAAACACAAACTAGAAACTCATACATCTTTCAAGTAACTGAGCACATCACACATACCTTCTCTGGTGTGCAGTATAGCAATTTGATAATTGGTTCCTTCTTAGATAGCTGCATATATATACGTGCAGATTCTGTATCACTTTTATCACCAGTTAAACTTATAGCTGGTATCTTCGGTACCAGAAAAGAAGAAAAACACACAAAAAAAAACTTATCAGATTTATACTTAATAGATAAATGGGCCACAATTTAGAACAAACGTTTCATTCACAAGCATCAAAATATACATTATGATCAATGGAGTGTTACATACTAGAACACCTAAGGTAAGGGAACAAATGTCCAGGTAACCTGAAATGTGCACCAGTACCATGTACACTGCACTCAATATTCCAATTCAATGTAAAATAAAAAGGTACCTAATCAATTACTTTAAAAAGTGACTTTGAAAGTGTTTTTGCTATATATGAGAAATATTAATGAATTTAAATCATCAGGAAAAATAGTACATTTTTGTACAAAACTTACATCCAGTGTGGTCAACTTCTGCACTTGGTCTACAATCAAAGACCTGAGTGGTGAGATTACAACAGTGACACCAGGTGACACACAGGCAGGAAGCTGGTAGCAAAGACTTTTGCCTCCACCTGTAAACAATTATTTCAATTAAGTGCTTTGTTTGCAAATGCCCACTATTCGCCATCTACAAACAGCTGCAAGACAGCAATATCCTGGTAAGAAAATCAAATACAGTCTGCTTTCTTTAAAAGGTCTAACTTCATCAAAAAAAAAAAAAAAAAAAAAAAAAAAAACAACTTGATGTCTGCCAAGTACAGTATTGGCACGCAAAACAGATTACAGAAAAACATAGCACTACATCAAATACACTAGAAAGTTTAAAGAAATGATAGAATTTTATATGATGCAAAGAAAAAAAACTGAGAAAAAGAAAGACGTTTTCTAAAAAGTTGGATTTAAGGACAAATTTTTCTGCAGCTTCAGGTGTTGTGAAAAATATTCTCATTATCTATAGCTCTAATTTATATTTTGTAGTATGTGGCAAACACATGGTTTTTAGGATGATGATACAGTTTAGCAGGATACTGGGAAATTACATTTTCTAATTTTGCACTGGAGAACACTGTTGCCAGATTAAGTTTTATCAGGATTGTACATAATTTAAAAGGATTATAAATTTAAATTACTGATTTGTGAAAAAGAGATGTAGGAGATGAAACACGTTCATTTTAGTACCTTTAAGAATAACTTTATAAAAAAAAAAAAAACTAGTTTAGTACAGCAGTAAAAACTGGTGACCCTTAAAAATTCAGCACAGTTGTGGTGTGAATAAATTTTGAAAAATTTTAATTTAGTTCAGGTCACAGGGTGAAAACTGCATGGATCCAAGAAAGGCGATGTTTGAATGCAACACACATGCTTATGATGAACAAGTTCTATGGTTTTTAATTAAATTCCATTGCTTTATTTAAGGTGTGCCATTCTGTAACGAAAAAAGATATTAAAAACCAAATACTGTAGGACTGAATACTTAGTAATGCCTCATTAAATAACCTATATGCCACCAGAAACCAAAGTAGAGTCCTGAATCTACAAATCATCATACTATAGCAGAGGTAGTTTGGAACAATAAGTAGCTGCTGTATTAACTAAAACAAGGAACAGTTACAAGCACATAATTTTTACCATAAACTGAGTGCAGTGTGTTGTTACTGTGAGAGAAGTGAAATATTTTTTCAGTTTTTTTTTTCACTCTATAAAACTATATATACAGTATTAAAAGCAGAACGTAAATTAAACATATGCATCTCCTTAACTTTGAATGAGGATAGTCACAATTTGCCAAAGAAACAAGGTTATATGAATATACATAACATCTGTTAGGCAGTGTAATTATTCTACAAAAACATTTTCTCTGTGTTAGCGATCCAGCATGTTCTATTAGCATGTTTTTATTTAAAATTAACCTTTTTTTGTAAAGCCTGAAATACCATTTTCTGCATCATAACTCTTCTATTTAATTTTGTAAGGTACCCAAAACAAGAAGTATTTTAGTTGCTGTCAATCTCAAAAACTAATTTAAGTGTAACTCAAAACATATTTTACAGTTAAATTGTGTGCAAATTAAATATACTTAGGTGCAAAAAGTGTCATAACTGGTACTCCAGAATGTGCAACTATGTGCATCACAATGTCAGCATTTTTACCTTTTTCGTGAAGGACTGGTAAATTATTATGGTGTCATGCTTAAATCAATATGATACACACCAAATAAAAATAAATAAATAAATAATTAAAAAAAACCACTATTTACCAGTGGGCATCAATACAAAAGTATCCTCATTTAGCAATGTGGCATTGACGGCTTCAAGTTGATTAGTCCGGAACTGATGCAGGCCAAAGCGCTTATGGAAAATCTTCATCAATTCCTTAGAGTGGGGGAAATTAAAACCTCTAAATTTTTCATGGACAGGATTTTTTGATACTGCCACTACAAAGCAAACAACAAAAAATGTATTCATAAAGAAACTGCTAATACATTGCAAGAATTAGAATTCTAAACATATCACTTCAGTAGGAAAAGCTGAACTATTAAAATAGGTAAAAAGTAATATTTCTAAGATCCAGCAACTAAAAAAAATTTACAAACTAGTAAAGCAAATACAAGCCATTTAACAATGGGTACTTTCCATTTAATTGTCACCTATATTCATAAGAATTTCTAGAAATTTCACAGATATACTAGCAGGAGACAAAATGCAACACCTGTAGTAACTTGCCTGGAGAAAGCTTCTTGGTCATAGGTGGAGCAACTGATTTGGTGGCAGAGGAAAGTTGTGACAATTCAGGTGACCAGTCAGCTATTGTTTTAACAGAGGTTTTGTTTAGGGATGAACTACTGTGCATCACTTCTTTCACTGGCTTAAAGACTGAATCCGAACCAGTTGTGCAAGTGGTAGCATTTATTATGTTGTCACAGTCTTCCTCATTTACATCATCAATGTCAAAATACAAATCATGCTCATTATTAAAACTGGCAAATTCTGCATCTTCAGTATCGTATATACTGATATTTAATTCACTCTGCAAACTGGAACTGTATTTCTCTTCCTGTGTTTTAGGAGAATACCAGCAATCCTGCTCTTCCATTTCAAGGCATGACTTATTACTGATAATGGATACATTAGAAGAAAATTCTTTGCACTGTTTACTAGCTGGATGAATGTTCTTCTGTTCATGATTTCTTACAGTGAATTCTGCAAGTGAAACACCATATGGCACTGATGAAGTATCTGAAGTCTTAAGCAGATTTTTATTATTTTTTGCTTCACACAGATCAGGATCACTGACAAAACTGCCTCCATGTGCAGCAGATGGAGATGGCTTCTTGAAAGAAAACAGTTTTGTTGAAGGCTGATCTGTTCTGATTGTTGATATACCCTGGGCAGTATGTGAGGAAAATGATATATTCCCAGATTTGGTACCAGGGTTTGTACCAGCCAGCTTGCATGCTGGTGAAACAGTATCCCTGGACATCTTGTTTAACTGTATATCTGGCAATTCAGAAACAATTCTTCGCCTATAAAATAGAAGCAAGAAGTGATATATTTCATAAAAAAAGCTTAACCAACAAATATATTTTGAAGAAGTTTTAAGAACAGACAGATATCTGTTCAGAAAAGACAAAATGCAGATTGTTACAGTCTTTAGAAAGGGAACATGCTTACTGGTTATATTTAAAATGTGCCAATAAATGATTTGTGTATAACATGTACATGTTAAGATGGAAAGGCTGCACTTTTACTTTTCCTACACATGCAAAATCATTTCTGTGACTGCGCTATTGCCTGTAATTCAACAGTCTATATTATTTTTTCAAATTATTTCAGAAACTCAAAATTAAGATATTGTGTGGTTACATTCTGAAATGTACAAGACAGCAGAAGCTCAATTTATGACTTCCACTGTGGAAGTGGTCAATGACCCTAATGAAACTGTAAGGATACACACTATTTTGCTCTTCTATTGTGAAGTTTAACAGCTAAAAATGCTGTTCTGCCTCACCTCCTGTGATTATTAAAGAAAATGGCTATTTAAGAAGAATTGTAAACCAATAACATTTGAAAAAATTTGTCTAAATGTTTTACGAAAAACTCTCATGTTAAAAAAGTGGACTTTTTTAAAAAATTATTTTTAACATGTAAATTAAAGAGTAAAAAAAAAAAAAAAAAAAAGAATAATTTCATGACATTCATGTATTTTACAGTTTCCAATGAAACAGCCTTTCTTTCATAAAAAAGCCAAAATCCGACTAGCTGATAATTGCTCTCATCAGCCACAACTTGTCATGGGTGTCTTACAGTCCTAATGTAAACACCACATTGTTTTACAAAACAGCTGAGTCCACCAATTGAACACAATAACAGGTTCTGAATAATATTTCTATTAAACTTACCTGCGATCTCTAAGAATGAGAAGCTGGTCAGCACAGCAGAGCATTCTCAACTCATGCAATGGGACGGAGTCCATCAGTCTGCAAATGTCTTCCATTGTTCTGAACAGCTCATCTTGTAAAAGAAGAAAAATAAAATGGAACACAAGTATTTAAACCAATCTCAATTAATCTCAATTTTAAATTAGAAAATAGGTCAGATTTAATTTAGTACCACAAGGGATTTTACCTTTTTTTTGTGCAAATTCCATGTCATCAACTTTAAGCCTGGGTGATACTAGGGTGGTTGAATCATTTGTTAACACATGGCTCTTCTCTCCAGAACTAGGACTCCCAGTGCTGCTGAAAAATTATTTCAAAGACTGATTAAAATTAAAAACACCAAAATAATGTGTATTTTGCATTGTCAAATGTATTATGATAACCCTAAATATTTGGAACAAAAATGTTCATGGTATTTTCTTTGTAAATGATTTTATTGTAGTTAAAAAAAAAAAAAAAAAAAAAAAAAAAATCAAGTCTAAGAATTAAATCAAGGCTGAACTTTTTTAGAATAGTTTTACTAAAACATTCCAAACAAATAATTTACTAGCTGAGAAAATATTTATAAACTTGTTTATCTGATGTTGTCATGAGTTAACTCCTGAAAATTAATAAATAAATGACTGGACACTGTCTTATAATGTGCTTTACAATGTTGCTGTGTCATACGCTTATTTTTTGTGAATATTATAGGCTGATGAAATAATACATATTGTTAATAGTTCTAAAGTGGGGCTTCACCACTATACAGCCTGCTTCAAAGCCAGATATTACCCAAGCATAGAAATTGGTCTTTAAATGTGTCAAAAATATGAATTTTGACCAAAAGACTGATAAATATCAGAAAAAAGAAATGTCCAATGGTTTTTTAAAAAAAAAAAAAAAAAAACTTTGACCAAAAACGATTAACAAGCACTCTCAAAAATATCTGTAACTCATAATGTGAACCTCAAATTCATTGTATAATCACACACAAGAACACAAACAAACTCAGAGATATGCAGCTTAACACTACTGAGGACCTGCACATCATCCGTTTCTTAAACTGCAGATTTTGATGTCATTCCACTTGCAAAGTTGGCCTTTTTTCCCTCTTATTCTGACTAGATTGAGTTAGTATTGAGTACAGTATAAAAAAGAAATACAACACAGATTGTTGACAGACAGAGAATAATCAAATTAAATAATAACATTAACTACAAAAGAATGGAACATTTATGCCCTTAAAGAAGTGAAATGCAGTGTTTATTTCCTCACTCTTCAAGGATTACAAAAGAGGAAAAAAAAATCATGCAGCAGACATAACAGTCAAAACTGAAGGTGCATTTTGGTCCTCCGAGTGTTGTTTATACAAGTCAATGAGTGGCTGCATAATTGTGAATGATTTATTTGGGTATAAAAATTTCTTGGTTACACACATAATCTGGCATATATGAAGCAGAAGCAGCTGTGGTAGTAATACAGTAGATTGATGCTTCTTGCAATACTGATGCAAACAGGAGAGCACAAAAAGCTGCTCTGTGCCTGCTGTACTATATTGTAAGTGTCAAATGCTGTTTTCATGTGATATTAGATAAGCAGGTAGAAAAAAGAGAGAGAGAAAAAAAACAAAAAACACAAAACACACAGGTTTCCAGGTTTAATGTGTATGTGCTACACAGTGAGAGCTTTCAGTGGGATAAAAACCCAAATTTGTGGGGAGACATTATTGTTTTACCACTTCCAACTGTATAAAAAAAGGTCTGCAGACATTATGTTCATTTTGCATTTCATTTTCATGAACAACTACACCTTATATTCAATTACTTGTTTTGCCAACCAACAATAATCTCCCAAAAGCCTGACCAGAAATTCATGCAAACCCAACAAAGCTGGCAGGTCACATATGGGAAGTTTTCATATAGTGTAGAGACAATCATTAAGATTTTTAAAATTTCCTCTCTGGGTTTACCATCATTTTTTTTTTTTTTTTTTTTACTACCCCAATCAAATACACTTGTCAGGCATTAGTGCAAGAAAACATTCTCACCCTGATGCTAATTTTAGACTGAAATAACTTAACAACAACAACATTTATTTATATAGCACATTTTCATACAAATAAAATGTAGCTCAAAGTGCTTTACACAAATGAAGAATAGAAAAATAAAAGACACAGTAAGAAAACAAAATAAGTCAACATTAATTAACATAGAATAAGTAAGGTCCGATGGCCAGGGTGGACAGAAACAACAACAACAACAAAAAAAAAAAAAAAAAACTCCAGACGGCTGGTGAAAAAAAAAAAAAAAAATAGGCAGGGATGGAGAACAGAGATTACTGTGAATGATAAGTTTTGCTCTGCAATAAATGTAGAACAAACACATTTTTGGCTGCACGGACAGTCTAAAAAAGAAGTTTTTAGAACATGTGTTGTTAGGTCTTTTGTTTTGGAAATGGTCATCCAGGTATGTACTGTGCTTGCAACACCCTGTCTTGCAAAACAAATGTCTGCTGAGCAAAGTTCCACTGCACAGTGTATGAGTAGACAAGCACCAGGTCAGTTCTGTGCTCTGGAAATACTTAGGCTTTGTCAGTGTTGAGATAACTACACTAACCACTCAATCAGAAAAAGCAATATACCTCTGAATTGTAAGTCCTTATCTGTACATTTTATATGGCCTCTACTCTGTACTGACATGCTATAAGCGGGAATAAAACCAGTAGCCTTCTTAGTTTTTCTTTGTGTGAATAATTCAATGTTTGTGCATTAGTTAAAGGGGATAAATTGCATTACTAGACATTTTATTTTCATTTTTTTCTTTTGTATTTTCCTTTAGCAAGTGAACTGAGCTTCCAAATTTCAATACTTGTGGATATTCCACATATAGTCTGTTCATATTGTTTTAACATTTATACATATAGTACATAGTAATGGTAATCTTTTAATAACCTTAACAGATTCAAAATTAAATATATAATCCCATTACATTTTTGAGCAGAGGTCAGTAATGGGATAATCGAATACAAAATAAAACTGTCATGATTTTATAATGTTAAATTTTAATAGCCATTTTTTGGGAATGAAAGGGAAACTAATGTTTCCCATGATAGTCAAATTGCTCTATTTCCACAGAAATATCACCGTGTTCATGTTCCTCAGAATTTCAAGTGCCTCTTACAAGTTTATTCAATGGAACCAGTGCTACATTGTACCATTCTATACTATACTATTGAGAAAGAAGAACTAAAGGAGTATTTAAGAATGCTGGACACAAAGTATTAGTTGGCCAGCTGGAAATACAGTACTTACTATTATAGTGAATGTGCTAAAATGAATACCCACATGACTATTACAGATATAAAAATCACAAATACAATACAAATGTCACAAATCATAAAACATGTATGTGTATATTACACACACTGCTTGTTAATGCAAATATCTAAACAGCCAATCACATGGCAGCAACTCAATGCATTTAGGCATGTAGACATTGTCAAGATGTCCTGCTGAAGTTCAAACTGACTATAAGAATGGGGAAGAAAGGTGATTTAAGTGACTTTGAACATGGTATGGTTGTTGGTGTCAGATGGGCTGTTCAAAGTATTTCAGATTCTGCTGATCTACTGGGATTTTCACACACAACCATCTCTAGGGTTTACAGAGAATGGTACAAAAAGGGAAATATCAGTGTGCAGCAATTCTCTGGGCAAACAAGTTTAGACTTTGAATGCACTGCTAAGGAATGCCTTAAATGAAATAAGAATTTCTTAAATGGGCATACATTACAACTTGTGTTAAAACTCTGCAAAAGCCATCCTTAATTGTTCATCACCATCAATGACTTTATAATTAAAGTCTAAACAAGCGTTTTTCAACTGATGTGCAATGAGATCTACCCAGGTACACCATACACTGTGTACTGTATGGCATACAGTATCACCTGTATAAGTGGCCAAACGGATGAAGCAGCTCGGGAAAATGCGTCCAAAGTGCTCAGTATGTGCTGTGTCTGTGAATGCCAGCTTCCATGATGCTTTTATTTTGACAGCTTCTCTGAGAGTTCCACCCCTTCAGACAGTTTAGTTTAGTGCCTTGGGATTTTTGGGGTAATAAAAAGAGTGCCATCACTGAAATATAGTTGGAAAAAATATTGCTCTACCTACACCTTTGCTCCTGGCATGCTAAAAAAGTTCTCTGTAGCAGATGTCTTGTTTAAAAACTGGCACCATGCATTACTTGGGTGGTTGAGTTCTTTCCATAAATTAGCAAAGATACTGCAAACTGGAATAATGGGTAGGGATAATTATTATACTTCTCTTTCATAGAATTTTGTCATTATATTAGGGCAGTAATCATTGTGAGGTACCTGGCAGACTGGCAAGTTAAATACAGAGACAATGGAGGCTTATTTTGGTTTTAGTGCCACTCAAAGAAATCTTATTTGGCACATAGGTGGTATGACATTGATTCGATCTTCTTACAGAAATATGACATGAAAAAAGAAACGAGAGTGTAATATTTATCTTTGCTTCTTTTCTTTAGTATTGCTCCAGGACTACCATAAACCACCCTTCTTCGTACATCCCTGCACCTAAGTCAGTACCGTATGTAAAAACGAAGGAAATGAATACCAGTACCACACACTGACTGGCATTTTGAAATGTGTAATTTAAAACTTCTAAATAAATTATTTTTTCTCTAAATACTTAAAAGTAGTATATAAATATGGGACTGGATGTGAATGTAATTCATTAGGTTCACACTTAACATTGTTGTGTTGTTTCATAATGTAAAACAAAAGTTGCCTTGACCAAAGCACTGCCTGACGCGATCACCTTGTTACCAGCCATGGATGCAACAATATTTTTTAGTAATTAAACAGGACACATTCATCACAGAAATTAACGTGTTAACTTTCCCAGGTGTAATGTGTATATATGTGTGTGTGTGTGTATATATTTATTATACACACACACATACTGTATATAAACATGTATTATGATCTGTGATCAGCATGATAACGAAAGAGTTTTGTTGATTGTCATACGACAACAGTCAAAATGAGAGAACATCACTCAGTCATTGTCCAACCTGCTATATCCTAACACAGGGTCACGGTGAGCAACGTTAACTAAGATAGTAGTGATTGGCAGGCACAGATACTGTACAAGTAGGTGTTGAATGGAACACGTACAGTGCAAAATAAATGTAAAAAAATATATTAAAAAGTTGGAAAAAGTCATGCTATTGAATTGAGTGTGGCACAACTAATTATTAAATTTGAAAAAAAAAATCCAGTTTCCTCCTTTAATATGTCATATTATTACTAATGTAAATTTTTATTTAATTAAATTTTATTAATATAAGGCAAATTCAAACCAGTTTTTTGGAATCTGTATGGTAAACGTGTACGTTCATGTCTACATTGATCTGATCCTCAATCTAAGGTATTTTGAGAACATAGTGAGATATACAGTTCATTGACTATAGCACTCTGGGTCAAAATAATCACAATATCAATTCAAATCAACATAGTCTCATCCATAGTGGGTATATGGTGGAAACTCACAATGAGCCAGAAAAATTAACAAGTGAGAACCTTTGATTAATTAATGAAAGGAAAACAATATGCATGCAAAGATTTGCAAGTTTGGTCCTGGAGAAAAGCTGTTTATTTTTTCTTCTCAAACCAGTTTCTTTATTTGAAGCCAATTATTGCTGCTGAAGCAATTAGTGCTCAAGTAACATTTTTGAGTTGACTTTTAGTTAACTTGCTTTCCAAGATTCACAAGCCTTTTTTGCTTCTTTTAGTCCTAAACAGCTGCATTACCTTCTTTAATTGTTTCTTGTTTTCTTAACCAACTTCTCATTAATATTGAAACCAATGAAACTAAATAACAATGGAATCAGAAGTGGCAGCAGGTTTTAAATGCACCCAAATTATGCTTTAAATTAGACTTTTGCTTTAATCCAGCAAGCTGTTATTTCACAGTTTCTATATTGTAGTGTCAATTCACAAAATTCATATGCTAAATTTATATTGGAATGTAGCATACATTTTTGTGCCTTGGGGGTAATCTACTGTTTATTGTTTATCTTGAATTTTCTCTATCATTACCATGTTTATATTCTGCTTTTCCTGGGGTTCTGGTTATTTAGGCCATTATTTCTTAATGAGCACACTAGCTCTGTAATTGCAACTTTCAATGTCATTTGCCCTTGTGTCTCCTCTACTCATTGTTAATTATCATTGTTAGATTCCAATTAAGGAAGTAATTCCACAGAACAAAATGTGAATAGGTAAATGACAAAAAAGGGTAACACATGTAAAACTATAGCAAAAATACAAATATTTCTAATGTCTTCTAGATGTAAATCTCACACTACTGCTCTTTTCTGAATGCAGAGGAACTAAAAAAAAAAAACACTAAACAATCAGATCGATTAGAATTAAAATCAGTCAAATTGTGAAACTGGGTAGAACAAAAAGGCATAGCCCAAATGGCCCCAAGGACTTTATCAATAAAGAAGAGAAGAAAAAAAAAAAAGCAACTAAATATAAACACATTTTTGTTGAAATAAACAGCAAAACTCCACTCCAACATCAATTTGATAAAAAATAGTCTGAGCAGATTATAGGATTTATTTTAAATAATTAGATAAGGTGAAAGTTTAGCATTATGTCACAACTTGGACAATTTGAGCAGCTTTGCTTGGGCCAAAAAGTCTGATTTGACTTCAGTGTTGGTAGTGGCACTCATGTCGAACTTCTAATTTGACAACTCTGATTTAACATCTGTCCAAGAGCATGTAAATGCAGCCATTGTTTGGCTGCTAATTACAAGTTGGGGTGGTGCTGTGGGAAAAACAATTGTGAATTCTGGGTTATAAAAAGCAACTCAATTAAAATTAAGGCAAGAAAATATTCTTAGCTGCAGTAATTTATAAAGAATTAAGAAAGTGGCTGGAACAAAACCTTGTAGCCACTGTAGCCTTCAAGAAAGACGAATCTAACATAACTCAATTTAGATAAAGAATACTAAAGTGTGCATTTAATGCATCATAGACTTTTGCCATATTGCTTAAATGGATAAATGTTTAATTTTTTTAACCATATTCCTATATACACTGGAATAAAGTAGTAGATTATTCACGATTTTACAATGGAGAGAACTCTAGGCTATGTTTACACTTCACTTCCCTTTTGACAGAGGTGTTTTGCATAAGAAAACTTGCTTTCAGAGCACAATCTGTTCACTCTGTGCTCCTAGGTTACCTAACAACCCATAAAAATCTATTCCTGTTGACATCAATCTATTCCAAAAGTACTCTGGCTGTACACAGCATACTATACTCACTCTAAACTTTGACAATACTGACAACAGACTCCAAGCAGTCATGAATAAACTTACTCTACAGTTCACCTTCAGAACATGAATAACTCAGCTTGTAGTTATAGCAGGGAAGAATTTTGCATCTACCTATTTACACTCTTGCTTGATGTTATATATTACTTTTACTACCTCTTTTGCATTGCCAGAAATCTATGGTAAAAAAAACAGGATGAGCACAAAAAAACATTTCCAGCCATAAAAATGTATAAACCTCCAACCATCTATGTTCAGTCTAATTCAATCCAAATAGAACCTAGAGCAAAACTGATAACAACATGTGGAAAACAAATAATACATTTAGAAGTGCTAAAAACAGATGGCAGAAATCATGAAAGACAACATCCAAGCTCAGAAATATACTGAGGCCAAAGGCAACCCTCAGGACATAATTAATACTTTTCTTGACCCATCTTCAGTGATATTCCTATGGTCACATCTCCCAACATCTGACTCCTTCGTCCAAGTGACCCAGTCAGGGTAGATCAAGCCCCGACTTGTGCCCAGGTTGCACTATACCCCATTGCTCTCTCCTCCTTATCCACAGCCACTACTTCACCAGCCTCCATAACTATCCTTATGGCCCTTTGTGTGGCAGGCTGATTGAAGTAGACTGCAGAGGGTTTGCTAGCCAGTCCTTCTGCAAGATACTTGCTGTCCTTAACATCTGTTGCACCAACAAACAGATGTTAAGGACAGCAAGTATCTTGCAGAAGGACTGGCTAGCA
>JANRMT010062829.1:26999708-27007208 GCA_026402145.1 Polypterus bichir lapradei
AACAGATGTTAAGGACAGCAAGTATCTTGCAGAAGGACTGGCTAGCAAACCCTCTGCAGTCTACTTCAATCAGCCTGCCACACATTCTCTCTGCACTGCTCCTCCAGCTGTACAATAAAAAAGTTACATAGTTTTTCAATGGTAGTATTTAGTTTTATATGTATGTAATGTCTATTTGTCCAGACAGGATAACTAACATTTGTGCACATATTTACAATTTTTTTTTTTTTTACTGGCATAGCCATCACATTTAGCATAAACCACGGTTCAGAGATAGTATTAATTCCTGATCAGTACAATATTAACAATATTAAGACATTTATTATTTGAAACTTTCAATATTTGTAACTATCAGACTACCTTGGTTTCCTCAAAAAGGATGGTGTAGAGACAGTTTCATACTGTGGAGAAGGTGGAATAAAATCAACATCTTCATCCTCCACATCTACTTTCTCCCCACCTTGGTTTTCTTCACTTGCACAATATGACATAACCAGTGGACTCCATGGCTTGCACTGATCTGAAAAAATATAACTAATTATTTTAAGTTTCAAGGAAATTTTCCAGAATACATACAAAAAGCACTATACAAATAATAGTAACAGATATCATCTACTCTTGTAACATGTATCAAACAAGTCTCTTCCCAAAGGTATAAAGCTATTTTAAAAATCCAGGGTGCACACAATTCCACAAAACACCCCTAATATCTTTATATGAAACTAGCTGTTTAAGCCTGTGCTGTAAAAAGCATGGGGTCCGAGAAACTATTGAAATTGTCATAAAAAAAAAAATGAAATGTAGAGATGTCAGGTAATTGAAAGGAATTACTCTGGGCATCTCTCTCCTAGGAGGTTTCGTTTTGCCAACATGCTTGCATCATTTGGGCATTAGATGTTAAGTGACTGTCTTTCTTCGGAGGTTTCGTTCGGAGGTTTCAAGCTGGCCTCGCTTGTGTATTAGCGGCGGGAGTAAAAAGGAAATGGGATACCGTTTTGCCAATGTGCTCACCTTGCTTCTGTATTAGCAGCTAAGCGAGTGACTCTTTCTTTAGAGGTTTCGTTTTGCCAACGTGCTGGCCTTGCTTGTATATCCTAGGAGGTAGAGCCCTTACTCCGACTCCACCTCTCACTTCCAGGACGGACAGACAGACACACACACACACACACTTCCATGCGTAGACGTTTATATATAAGATATACTGATCAAAAGCCAACAGCAGCAAGAGCTATATCACTTAGACAGCATACATTTTAGACAACTTTTAAGCAGTGAAAAATGTATGGTGTGTTTTAGAAGAGCAACAATAAAATGTGTAAAACAAAAAAACAAATCTAACTGAAAATGAATTTTCACTATCTTTCTATGAGGATGAGTCTTGAAAACTGGAATTATAATGGAAGTAGATCTCTGTAAAAAGCTGGGCTTAACAATTACTTGTGTAGGTAAGCTACGTAGATATTACAAATGGTACTCATCTAACTTTAAACAAAAAGACCAGTACAATTTGTTACAATCTTAAAAATGTGACAACTGAAAGTGCTCAAAATGAAGTCTTATTAAACTAGAAATTGGTGGCTGGTACTGAAGACACAAATGCAGACTATTTGCAGTTAACAAATGGTATTGGCCTCATTAAAGAGGATTCAGGAAGACATCATTCTCTCACCAATAAAATCCAACTCGAAAACCTTCACTGAACTGTTTTATATCCAACAAAATCACAAAGGCAAGATGTGCTCCATAATAGTTTCTAACTTAATTTTTACATTCTTTTAATTAAAACATACAGATTATGTCTATTAAAAGTGCTACATAAACATTGAAGTAATTTTATTTGGTGGGTGTTAACATTTTTGGCTTATTTTCATTACTGCATTAAAGTTCCACTTGTGACTGGCTGCCAAAAAACAAGATTATAAACAAAATGTTGGGAAGACTAACCTCCTTCTTTGTCATTGATACATGTAGTTTCATTGCTCTCGTCTTCACTGATGATAACAACATGTGCATCTGGATGAGACTGAATTTTCTTAATATGCAGTAGTGATTCAGTCTTCTCTAGGTCTGTTTTTATTGATCGTGCATCAACATTTAAAGCACTTGAACTGAAAGCAGGCAAGGAACTGTCTAAAGATCCAATATCACTTTCAGATTTAGCATTTCTCATGAACTCTTCTTTGCCACACCATTTACTTCCATTGCTCTCTTTATTTACAGCTCCATTTTTCTCCACTTCCTTATTTGGTGTTCTGCATTTTGGTCCGGAATCATGTGTGCAGTTTGGTGAAATATTCTTTTCCTTGAACGATGTAGTGAAATCTTCAAAATCATCCCAGTCATCAGCACTTATATCAATGGAATGATCAAATTCCTTTTTCCTCTGAGCATCTACAGGTTTGTGCTCTATGCTTGATTTGCATATTGCAGGCACAGCTTTTGTAGTTGGAGATGTGTGCTTTGCCCTGTTTGCAGCTTGTATTTGTAACACAGGAGTAGAAGTCTGTTGGTATGAATTTCTTTCCAATTCAAAAAAATTGTTTTTTTTTGCTTCTTGTCCTTTAGGCTTAGTTAAACAGGCCAAAGGTTTAGCTATATTACAGTTCTGAAAAATATTGACAGTCCTGTTTGATAAAACATTGCTAGTTACCTTGGAGGGCAGGGCAACATCAGAGTTAACTAAGCTGCTGGTCTTTTTAAAGGTGAAACTCCTATCAAAGAAAACAAAAGGCAAATAAACAAAACTATCTTAAATGGTTAGCAAAAAATATGTTTTCTACATTTCACTCTGTAACCAAAATCAATGTGATAAATTTCATGCACTTTAAAATCATCAGGAGTGTTAAAAAAAAAAAATCTGTGGTGAACCTCAAAGGATGACACACAGTGATGAAAAGATGAAAGAAAACAAGAAGAATGCAAAAAACTTGGGAATCACACAGACCATGGTGTTAACAAATGGATTTGATTAAACAAATAAAGGCCATACAAGTATACTTGCCCACATGACTGCAGAAAACCAGCACTGTATAATGGTCATTTAAATATAAAGAGCAAAACATACTGTACATGAATAAAAATTATGAAAGTAAAATATTTAAAATACAATATTTTGAAATACTGTATTGTGTAAAGACATTTCAACCATAAAAATTAAGCTTTAACAAAAACAAACCCAGCACCAGATTGTTTCGCATGCATTATAAACTACAAAACCTAAATGGTTGTAAGGTACACTAATACATATGAACACAGCATGAATATTGTTTACATAAATAAATGAAACACAGACTTCTTTGTAATATTCATGGATTTATAAGCTTTAACAAGTGACTTACTAAGGCATTCAAGGAATACATAAAGCAAACAATCAAAATCTAATTTATGTATTTTCCAAGTGCACCGTTTTGTTTTCAAATAATTACAACTGCTAACATCATCTTACCCCGGCTTAGACTTTGATAATGACAGTTTGTTCTGCACATTTTTGGCCGAATACAGCTCCAGTTGTTTCTGGAGATTGTTTTGTGGCAGGGCAGGCATTCTAAAATAAAGAAAAAAACACAACAAATAAAGGAAATAATGTTCTAAAAACGTGCAAATTTTCTTACACCTTTGATCTCCAATGAGGTACAATCTTTGTACTCTCCTACTAAGTACACAACACGGATCAGACGTTCTTCTTAAGATATCTGACAATTTTAAAAGCAGTAGCAATAACGTGTAGCACGAAAATGAGCGACTGCTCACTTCCCATCACTGAGACACTTCGTATAGTAACTGCATTTTAGATGTAAAATATTTCCCAAACCGTGCGCATTCGATGGCGCCTTTTTCGCTTTGAAAGGGAAAAAAATGTAACAATTCACATTCTGAATCCTCCAATATGGAACAATAACTCATTTCTTTCTAGAAGGAACCCGCCATTTCTACAGTTATCAATCAGTGGTTGCACAACCTTTACAATAAAGTTACAGTGAATACTTTAAACATAAATACAAGAGAGACAGAAAAACAACGCGTCTATTTTGCATAATTCAAAGGCATTGCAGCGTGCTGAAAATGCAGCAAATACTTGAGCATGCAATTCAGGGCTGTCGCGGATGGTGTTAAAGAAGGGCCGTGAGTCTACTGTATTCACGCAATATGTTAATTTCGCAAGATTTGAGGCTTTTTTTGTAACTTACGTCTTGTCAAATTACACGTTCAGCATTCGCTCATCTTCATGCACAAATCATACTTTCTTCATAAACAGTCTTGTTGCTGCCGCTCTGTTCTTAGAGAGTGTTTTGTATTTTTGCGCTACTAAACACAAGCTCCGCCCACATGTAGCAAGGCTTGCGCAGTAGACAGAGCAGGTCTCTACGTCAGCGTGAGCGTCAGTTTTCTCCCGCGCGAGACTCAATTTGAGTAGGTGGAGTTGACTCAAATGGGCGGTCCGGGTAGGTGAAGTTGACTCGCGGCGTTTAATATTCATTTTCATTCATTTATTGGCGTTACGAACCTAACAGCATTACCATGCAAAGTTATCACGAAAGAGTAAACGACACAACATAGACATGCATATCGTAAGAAATAAAAATAAATAAGATCAGGCTAGATTTTGCAGCAGGCATGAATATAAATTATTGTATTACAAATATTAAAGTAAATAATTTTTCGGAACAGAAGATGTAGTTTTGTTTCATGTCAGATTATGCAATTATGATATTCACGTAGCGGTTATGTTGGAGAAGCAGTTTGTACTGCTGCTTCGGGAACAGTGATCCGTGCTCAAATCTTAGTCAGGCCATCGTCAGTGTGAAGTTTGCATGTTCTTCTCATGCTAGAGTCGTTTCTCTTCAAATTCTCAGACTGAAACCTTCCACTCATGTACCTTTCTCACTTTCATCCCTGTGACTTTAGTCTAATTTATGGTGCTACTTGTATTATGATGTCAAAGACTGGATAGGTTTGTATGGTGACAAATTGCCCTTCCACAATATCATTCGTTCAAGGTAGCTCTTTATTCCTCTGTGCCTTTTGCAGGGTGATTTATTATTACCATGGTTTTGGTATCTTCTTGTGGACGATTACTCAAGTTTTAGCAGTGAGTTTTGAATGTTATTTGGCATATACAGGTACCAGGGAACATCCAAGAATAGTAGTAGAATTTGTATAGATACTACGTGACTGTTAGCAGCATACTCAACACCGGTGCAGCATAACATATTTGAGATTTGATTGTGCATCTGTACAGAACTAATTTGTTCTTTACACTCAGAGTGCTTTTCCTGTTAAGTAGTGAGTAGACTTGATTGAGGGTTTTCTTTGCCTTTGTTATGTTTCAGTGTGTTTTCTGTGTAAGACATTTACCTGTTGTTACTCTGTTATGATATTTTTCTGTGTCTGTACCACAGGATGTCCTTATTGAACATGGTGATCTTTTCAAATGAGGGCTCTGCTAATCAGAATTGTGCCCTTCTCTGAATTCATTTTTCACCTGTCAGCTGTGGATAGTTGTTGGGACGGTACCCAAGGTTGTTTGGATTTGTACGGTACTGAAGTGTCGTCAGTGTACTGAGATAATGTGGTTCCTTCTGCTTTTGGCATATGATTGACACAAATACTTTTATTAAACAGGTATTCAATACCTGTATTAAACAGTAATGGTGAAAGGCAGAACCGTGTGGTATACTTGATTTTTTTATGCTTAAATAGATGGCATCCAGTTTAACTTGGAAATGTTATGCTGTAAAGGAAAATGTATGTACAAGATATGAGGGAAAACTCTTCAGGAAAACTTTGTAAATCAGGCCTTCATGCCATACCCTGATGAAAAAGCCTTGTAGACACTGAAAAAGAATTGGCTATGTTACCAAGTTTGTGTTATTATTGTTTGGTTGTCACTTCCACAGGGCTTATTCCCATCTGGACAAAGCAGGCAGCACTGTGAGGAATATGTGTTTTGATTTTTTTTTTTTTTTTTTGCCTTCAATACCATCCAGCCATCCCTATTCAGGCATGCACTCAGAGATATGCAGGTGGAGCCTATGGTATCTCGGATAATGGACTATCTGTTGGGCAGACAACAGTATGTGAGGCTAAATGGCTTTGTCTCTGATATGGATGTGAGTGACAGTACAGTACCACAAGAACCAGTACTGTGTCATTTTCTTTTCAACCTGTACACCTCAAACTATAAATATAACACCAAGACATGTCACTTGCAGAAAGTTTCTAATGATTCTGCTCTAATGGAGTGCACTGACAAGAAGGACGAGACATAGTAGGAATCAAGTGGAGATGTTTTGTTTCTTTATGTGAACAGATTGTCTCCAACTTAACATCAACAAATCCAGGAACTGGTTATTTACCTTTGCTGCACCAAACTGTCTCTGTGCCTGGTCACTATTCAGGGAGTGAATGTGGTGCACTGCTACAAGTGCCTGGGGCCCACATCAGACACAGGCTGGACTGTACTGGCCATGGCTGATTTTCTTCAGCAGGTGTGGGAGTTCACAGTTCAGTCACCAGTTCTGTAAACATGGCATCCTTGAAGTTTAATTTTTACTCCTGAGCGAGGGGCATAGACATTTTTCTTAGATTGGTATTACATGTGTGGAGTGAGTATTCACTTAATTTATCATCAGTGTTTTTGGTTGTGGGAGGAAAACACATACAGACAGGAAAGAGAATCAAGCTGTGAGTGTATCAGTATTCAAACTTTGTGCCCTGGAGCTGCAAGGCAACAGTGCGAACCAATTCCTCTTCACTTTGTGAGTTTTTAGTTTTATTTTAAAATGCCTTAATAGTGTGGAATTTACACCCACTGCTGTCTGTTTTCTGAACCTACCTTTTACAACAAAAGACATTTCACATACAGATAAAAGGAGAATATTCCAGAATTATGTGTTGTGAGGCATCCTAAATTGTGTAATCTGCTCTTAAGAAAAACTCATAATGTCAGGATCCCAACTATGACTAAAAAGTAATAGTATAAGGATGCAGTAATACTATTATGTTGTACTGTATTATTGTTTAATTAATGACATATTCTTAAAAGTCTAGCTCCAGCCCTTATTATATCACCAGTAATGGCGCACTGCATGATAACGTGCAGTGAATACACTTGACTTGAGCATTCATAGTTTTCATACTCTTTCTCTGTTTAGCATTCGTTTGCTCAGAGGTTGATGCGCTTCCAGTTTCCTGAGGAGCTCTTCTTTTCTCCACCCTAGCGGCCCGCTGCTTCTCTTCTTTCATCGGCATCTTTTCGCGTTAAAACTGATTAAGTTAGTTTTTGTGTTGCAATTACTTAGTATGTTTTCTTTAATTTTTCACTTAAGCTGGCACTTAAGTCTTCAATCTACCTCAAGAATGATTAAAGATATGAAGAAGTAGGGGAAGTGACGGCGAAGGTGGAAGGGAATGAGAACGGCGCCCATACGCATGCGCCACACAGCCATCCTGCTGCGCGCTGCCGAGAGTTGATTCTACAATAAAATAAAATAAAAATAA
>JANRMT010062829.1:27012208-27018976 GCA_026402145.1 Polypterus bichir lapradei
CATGGCCATCGAGCTTCAGTCTATTACAGTATATGGACGAAAAAATAGGTTCCAGTTATGACCATTACACGTAGAATTTCGAAATGAAACCTGCCCAACTTTTGTAAGTAAGCTGTAAGGAATGAGCCCGCCAAATTTCAGCCTCTACCTACACGGGAAGTTGGAGAATTAGTGATGAGTGAGTGAGTGAGTGAGTCAGTCAGTGAGTGAGTGAGTCAGTCAGTCAGTCAGTGAGAGCTTTGCCTTTTATTAGTATAGAAGATGTTTATGTTAATATAAAGTATGTTAGCTAACAACTTTAAATTGGCATAGAAAGAGTGAGAATGCTACCTGGTGTTGTTTCTGGATTGTTCCAAGTGCTCCTGGAAAAAACTCTTGCCTTCCACATTAAAATGGGATTAAATGAGTTTTATAAATAAATGGGTGAATTACAATGTTGTTAAAGGGTTCAACAACAGAAAACTGTTAACTGCTAAATTATCAATTTTTGAGTTGTTTTTTCTTACACTTTATTCTTATTACTGGTTGTACTTTGACCAGTTCCTACTGTTGTGCCATTGCACAGCATATGCCAAGATCTGGAAATGAAGATGCAGCTTAGCCAAAAACAAAAGAGGTCTTATTTGTCACTATTAAAAATACAGCCATAAAATTATTACATGAAAAATATTGTTGTGATTTAGTATGAAAATAAATTGTTAGATTCATTTCATGTAACACATAAATGCTAATATGATCATTTGCGCTTTCAGATATCAGGTTAAATTAAATAAACACGTCATAATACATAATTGCAGAAATAACTGTATATTTGAAATATAAGCAATAATGCAGAGATGTTTCAAGTAGCAAATAATTGTAATCAACATCACAGCAGTGTTCATCCACTTTGTTAGTAGTCCACATTTTCTGATTCATCACAGGTGACCGATGGGATAAGAAGAACATGCTGCCAGTCCACACATGTTCTTCCCTCGTTCAATGTAGAAATACCTGCAAATGTCAGATATGGCTATTAACTTAACTATATATATATATATATATGACAGACGTCTCTTGACACTTCTGGAGCTTAAATTAATTTATTATTCAGTATTTACCTATATACTGTAAATGTAATTTGAACCCTTAATGGTGCATTCCTGGAATTTTTAATTAATAACATTTAGAGTAGCACATTTATTTGTCATAATCACATGGATTTTTTTGTCTTCAGCTTGCTAGTTGTATGGTTTTGCCCTAGTGAGTAAAGCACTAGACTTTAACCCACAAGGTTGCTGATTCAAAAGTGAAATGTGGAGCCATTTTAATGTACATGTATGCCAGTTTAAACAAATATATTCAAATATCTGCTCAGTCTTGGAATGGGCCCTGGGAGGGTATTAATTTGCAATAGAAAACCATCAGGTCATGAGGTACTGTAACCGGATCAATGCTGCATGAATGGTTTAGGCTGTATGTTTTCCTCTGACCTAAGTTACTTATGTTCCTACTGTATGTACCATTAACCTTAATACTTTATAGATGGAAACTTGATGCATCGATAATTTATTATGTGTATCTAAATCAGTATATAAATTAATTTTGTATTTCGCACCTTACAAAGTGAGTACTTCCATAATCAAAATTCATGTTAGTGAAAAAATGTTCAGAAGTAATATTTCATGACAGACTCTGCTATAAGGTTCTTTACAGTATAAATTAACTCAGAAAACACTTTGAATTACTACTTTGTGTAGTGTTTATCATAATTAGAGTCTCATTTCAAAATAGTCATGCAACAGAGTAACAGAAGTAGCTTGGCATACCCATCTATTCCCCATTCTGGGCCCCAGGAATTCTTGACTATCCAGTAGGGAGTTCCATCTTTTGTACCATAGCCCACAGCCAGTACTGCGTGATTTACCTTGTCAGTTGTATTATGGCAGGTAGTGCTACAAGATAAAATCAAATCAACAATGTTATGAATTGATGAGTATACTCAGTTTGTTTGGTTGATTATAGCATGATGCTAGAGAATGGCTACTGACACTGACTTTCTTATAGAAAGTCCTGAACATGTCAAAAGAAATTTGAACTTTCAAAAGTCTGTCTGGCCTTCATGCCTTCAGTATCCTAACTCCATACATAAAACATGCCTCATGCATACTATCTCCTACCTTGTGTAAATTCCTTCACTATAATGCATGAAATCTGATGTTACTTCATAGGCCAAGCTAACTGGATTGATCCGTGCCACAGCATCCACCATGCCCATCTCATCATACTGCAGACAGAAAAATACTTTTAAAGCACATTGTGGCACATGATTACCATTAGTTTTCCAAATATGTAATGACATAACCAAGGTGCAGAGCAGTTAACATGACAGAAACAGCAAAATATATCATGTAACTGATTACTATGGCTTAAAATACTCACTTTTGTTATATTAATAACTTCTTTCACAAAGGCAGAAGCCATGTCTGGTCTGAACTTACATTTACCATCCTGTGGAAATCAAACAGACAAATGAGCTTAGCCTAACTTGCCAAATGTGTCATGCTATTTAGCCTAAACACTTTTTTAGATTATTTTATATATACAGTATAAAATAAAACACTCTGTTTCACCAGAGCCCCCTCTGAATGCATGGCTATTTGAGTTCTGCATGCTCTGTAACTAGAGTCATTGCTGCTTACACATTTGCTTCAGCTTTATTTTTTAATAAACTAAGGAGGACTGACACTAAGCAAGTCGGCACAGACAGAAGTAGTGTACTGACACATTAGAAAACAAATTGGGACTGCTAGGCAGATATAGAGTCTAAGAGAATTTGGTTATATTTTGCATGATTGATGACATCACGGTCATAACGATTTTCCTTTAGTCAGATTGTAGTGACATCCTTTTGCAAGTTATGTTATAGCCACCAGAAAGGACCTACCTGTGCAGTATAGGGATATCCATCCTCAGTCATAAGACCCTTATTGTACAAGATATACTCAAAGGCTTGGCTTGGTAATCCACTGCAAACAAGATTACAAATTATTAACTCAAAAGATCTGATAAATGCAGTATGATAACTGTTAAAGCCAATTTAATATGACAGAGTAAATCACAATGACCCTTAAGGTTGGACTTAACTATATAGCACCCATTTGGAGCTAAGGACAGAAATTAATAATTGTCAACCTCAGACAAAATGGTTTCACCCCATTTGTAACAGCTGACAGGTTTTGGTTAATTTCAGTTTTGAAATTAACATATGGTCTTGTATTGAAGACCACATATACACTGGACTGCACATTTTAGTACAAGTAACTGAATTAGACCCCCTTCTGAATCTGTCTACGAGATGCAATAGTTTTTACTCACCCATTGCAGCCATGGTTATTGAAATTTTGAGCACAATCAACCAGCTGCTGTTCAGACTGAGAATAACAAAAACAGAGCCACATTATACACCACAAAGTCTAATAGTATAGCAAACCTAAAATCAAAAAGAAGCTTTACCAGAAAGAGCAGCTTCCCTGTTGCTATGGCAATTGCAGACTCCAGGCATCCAGTTGTTGAGAATGTCCAACAACTTCCACATGGTCCCTGAAAACAGAGAAATGAACAAATTAAGGCTCAAAGTTGACTGAAGTTCAGCAATTTGAAAGACATTTTCATTTCCCCATACCAAATGGCTGAATAATGCCTTCTTGTCTTTTACACATCTCTTTTTTTGATTCTTACCTGGTTCTTGACAGGGGTCACATAGTTTCCATTTTTTCTCCAGTCCACAAAATCTGGATAAGGACCATTTTTACTTATGTGACCACCCTTGGTCGCGGAGCAGTTCTACATAAGAAAATTGGAAAAATAACTTGGAGAATCCAGAAATCATTTTACTTCAAAGAAGAGTAAGTGCAACGTTACTCAGATTTACAGTATTTAGACTTTAGTAACGTCAGCTCAGTCAGCACTTTTATACTTTATAAACATCATACCAGTGAGCCCAAATTGGAGTACTGTATGCAGGCTTGAGAGTTTTATAATGAGCTATCAAATTTATATATATATGTATTTATTATATACAATGCTGCAAAAAATGTAAAAAGAGTTGGTAAATTAAGTTGTGCATTCATCATACATTTACTGAACCTGCTTAATCTTATTTTATAGTCGCAACAAGCTGTAGCCTACCCTTGCAGGACTGGGTACAAAGCAGAAACCAGCACTGGAGAGGAAGTAATTTAGATTAGCTTGGAGAGCAAAAACAATTAGGAACGGACATTAGAAAATTCTTGAGGTCTCTTTAGCTTCCAGCTACAAGAGGCAGAGGGAACCATTGACATCTATATCTAATAAGAAAATGTAATAAGAACCAATTATACCTGTGGCTCTTTCCAGAGGTAGAGTTTTTTAAATTCAGCAAATGTTAAGTCAGAAAACTGATTGAGGTCCACTACAACAAAAAATATACATTGTAAAATCAGGCTGTCATATGAAGTAATTTTTCAGTTAAAAAATGGTTTTGTGCAGTACTTAGTTATTAGAATAATAAAATACTTCTGAATGAATGATTTCCTGAATTGTGTTGGTCAATTCTTTCTTTATTATCAATAAATGTCTTCAGTCTGTGATGATATTCCACTGAATCATACTGTTTGTTGTACTGAAAAGTTGAAAAAGAAAAAGAAAAACTTAGAAAAACACACAAAAAACAAACACATCAGTCTGTTACAAGCTTCAAAAATTCTGTAAATTTTATACAACATACTTTATAAAGGTATCTGCAATCAGCAGTATATATCATTTGTAAGTCATTGGAAGAACATATGATTGTGCTTGTTTACATTAAGTAATTACATACCCTTTTAAAAGGAAATGCACTGCAATAATGGTAATCATGCACTTCTACATTAGATGAGTCAGGGCTAAAAAGTCACAATGATAACTTGAAATAAAGTTACACTGACCTTTGTACTGATTTATAGAATAACATAAAACATGAGGCATATCACATACAAAGTGCACACAAATACACATTTAATCACAAGGGCTTTTCTCCCTGAATTGCTTCACATGCCATAATTAGTGGAACGTTTCTACTAATGACCGATTGCCTCAATATTTTTCTTGAAGTTTTTTTTTTTACTTAATGCATTGGCACAAAGAAACATATTTCAAGCAATTGTGTTATGAAGTAATGGTTTAAGTGTTGAACTGTAGACCTCAAGATTCTTATACCATCCATGTGACCATTGATGTTTAAGTGATATAGATAAAGGCATCAGGAAAATAAAATGTAAAGAATAATATTAGGTACAGTATATGTGTTCTTTCTAATATCCTTTTTTGCTTACAGTTATGATGAGCAACTTGTCCAAGAATGAATTAACTAATTCAGGGTCACAGAGGCTGGTGACTATCTCAGCAACACCATCCTAAACAAGAAGCAGTGCAGAATAAAACATCCGTCCATCACAGGGATCATTCACACGCATTCACCCACTTACGATCAATTTAGAATCACCAATCACCCTTACCAACATGTTTTTGGACATGTGGGAGGAAATCCTATCTACATACAGGGATAACGGAAAAACTCCACACAGGCAAATAGTAGCCAAAGAATTTGAATTGCTGCATTACTATGACAGCTTTAGGTTATTCAAATAAGTCAAAGATGTAATAAGCTAAAAGTTAAAGTAAATGATAAATAACAAAAAAGTTAATATTTTAATGCCTTTGCATTCTCATATGTTTGGAGATGTGTGCATTCCCAGTGTCACGTCACTGTATGCAAAGTACAGTAGAATTATGAGTTGTAAAATATCCTCAAATCAGGAGTCTTAATTGATTAATTTCCTGTGAATAGAAGTTAATGAATGGATTTATTCCAGAACAGAGTTTCAGTGGAAGAAGACCTTGATATTAATATAGACAAGCCAGAAAGTACAGTGGCAGGAGAGACCTATGCAATACCCTAAATACCTGGCTGAAACCTGTTTGACAGCAACAATATGCTGCTGACTTGAAAGAACTGAGAGACCTTGTGATCAGACTGAAAGAGCTGATCAGACACATAACCAGATGAATGGATCACAAAGAGCAGAATGCAGTAAGTAGAAATAACAGGATGGAAATAAAACAAATGTGGTTTGGAATTAGATTGAGGTATAAGTTTTGCACAACTGGAACAGATGCTATATGACACAAACAATAGCCTTATTACACTGGAAATCTATACTAATAAACGGCAAAGCCCTCACTCACTCACTCACTCACTCACTCACTGACTGACTGACTGACTGACTCATCACTAATTCTCCAACTTCTCGTGTAGGTAGAAGGCTGAAATTTGGCAGGCTTATTCCTTACAGCTTCCTTACAAAAGTTGGGCAGGATTTCATTTCGAAATTCTACGCGTAATGGTCATAACTGGAAGCTGTTTTTCTCCATTTACTGTAATGGAGATGAGCTTGAAACCCGTGGGGGCGGAGTTTCGTCTGACATCATCACGCCTCCTACGTAATCACGCAGTACGTAGAAAACCAGGAAGAGGCCCAAAAAGCGCTTTAGAAAACATGCATTATATAATTGAGAAGGCAGCGAAACAATAAGAAGCGAGCGAGTGATATATACAACCATATTCATGAGTTCTGCTACTTCGGAAACAAAGCACAGTGTAAACCTACACTTTAAATTAAGTTCATAGACAGGCTGCCGCTGGCGTTTGTAATTTAGTGCCTGCCCATATAAGGCCGTCCGTCAGCGGCAATCCAATAGCAAACTGCC
>JANRMT010062829.1:27019376-27058180 GCA_026402145.1 Polypterus bichir lapradei
ATATATATATATATATATATATATATATATATATATATATATATATGACAGCAACACTCATCACTCACAACAGTGACAAAACAATTACATTGACAATCATGTTACGTTATTTTCAAAATGTTTCCTTTTCTTTTTCATTGCTTCTTTAACACACTACTTCTCCGCTGCAAAGCGGGGGTATTTTGCTAGTCATTAATAAATTAATGTAGGATAAACTAGCAGACTCAGAAAGTTGGGTGCTTGAAGACAGGAAAATCCTGCAAAATTCATATTGGAATTCATCACTAAAATTCTTGAAGATATCATTAGAGAAAAAACTATAGTGGAAGGAGCACATCACACTCCTCAAGAAGTTTTACTGTCAAGTTGGTTGAATTGAAGGTTAAAGAAAATGTGCTTTGCTAGGGTGTAAAATGGCAATCTTCTTCAATGGAAATCAGATCAGTATTTTTCCTGATTACTGTCCTAAAGCCATGGAAAGAAAAGCAGTGCATATTGGCATCAAGCAGCTGCTAGTGTCTTTGAGAAATCTATTATGGATTAATTTACCAGGTACTTTAATGGGTCGCATCTTTGTTTTTGTTGTGCCTATGTCAGAAGATGGGACTTTGTGATGTCGGATCATATCCCTGCTTGGGGAGGCAACAATGGATGGGGTGGCAGGGAAGTAGGGAGGAACTATGTTTTATGACTTTCTTTGATAACTACACAGCTTTTTCAAGATATTACTTATAGGTTGCAGGGTCCAGCTCCTGAAAAATTTAAACAGTTGATAGCAAGCTTGATAAAATATACAAAGTGGTAAAATTTCCAACAAACACTGTATATATGGTATGATGCCACATTAACTCATAAAAAGTTTTTTATGGGATATTTGCAGCTTCCTTTTTTGAAACTGAATCAATTAACACATTTTAAGATGGAATGTCAAATGCCTCACTTGTTGAAAAGGAAGAGTGCTTATATCTTAATTGTCTGAACTTAGGCATAGCTTTTTTGCAGATGACAAACCTAAATATTAAAGATAACAGAAAGATACTCAGATGTACTTATGGCAAAACACTCAAGGGTGGGAATACCAATTCATAAAATGAGCATTACAATTCAGAATTCAATTCCCATTCATGCCTTCAGCAGTAATTTTTATCTCACATGGACACTATAGTCTACCAGTTGCAGGACTCAATGAAACCAAATTAATCCTGACTAAAATGTACACACCCAACTGGGATTGCACGTAATTTATAGTTAATGTTCCCTTTATTTCCAACATGCACTGCCTCAAACGTATAATGACAAAAGATTTTAACTGTGTATTAAGCAATGATTTAGATATCTCATCCTTAGTTACAACATCTTACAGTATATCAAAGATTATCAGCTCTCAGACCCATAGAGGTTTTCTACTCATACTCTTGAAAACGTTCTCTTTTCTCACCTGTTCATTATATTTCATCTGTCAAATCACAGAATTATGAATACATTGTTATTTCTGATCATTTACCACTCATTTTGCAACTTGGAATACCAAATATTGCAAATGAAACTAGTAAATAAATTTATCTCCACATAAACTGATATTTTTGTGGAAACTAATTTATCTCTGAAGATATCCATTTGAATTTCTGACAAACATATAAATCATGTTTGAAAATGCAGATTATTTCTTATATCTCACATTGAAATAAACTGTAAACTAGAAGGACAACATAGCTACTCAGTGATGTGTTTAAAATTGGTAACGAGTATGCATGTGCCACCACAGAGCTCTACAAAAAACATAGACATTACAAACATCCTTAAATCAATTTTACTTCAAATATAATCTTTTATTAACACATTTCTTTAACTGTAAGCAAGTTAGAGATTTTGCTAAAAGAAACTTGTTAAACTTCTTAAATCTTTCTTTAGTTTGTGCCGTTTAAACTAAATTATCTCCACAGACAATCCAAAATATCTCCATATATACCACTGTCTTCAGATAAGGGCACCCAGAGATGATCTGAGAGCACTGGTTCAGGACCTTTTAATTAGAACTTCAAATAACAGTGAACAAAAACCCCACTCTTAATCAGTTTGTGCAAAAGATGGTCTAATTTAGCTCAAACTTGTGCATCATGCACCTTTATCTCAACTTACATTATCCAATCTATACCTTGCTCAGGACTCAAATTGTGAACAATACTGTCAGCCACCAGCCTCTGGGTAAGGAACTTATTGAAATAAAATGTTTGCTTCCCTTTCAGACAGTTTTGTACACACCCTAACTCTCTAACAGCACTATCTGGAGTAATACACAGTGGGATTTTTCTTCTCAAGGAACAATCTGTTATTGCAAACCATGTTAAAAACCACATTGCTAAAATGTCTACTAAATATGCTCAATTGTAAGAGTTTTACCCCATCTACCATAACATATTGGAAAAAGGATGTTCAATCTTATTTAATATTGGAAAAAAAATAAAACTTGCATTACAAGAAAATGTTCAAAACTTCTGTAGAATGTAACATTTACTAATGCTTTTATTTATAAAGCATGGTGAACCTCTGCAACCTTGGGAATGCTTCAGTATGGGCGACTGGTTGTTCTTCTTCTCCCTCTTTCGGCTGCTCCTATTAGGGGTTGCCACAGCGGATCATTTTGTTCCATATGTTCCTGTCCTCTGCCTCTTGCTCTGTTACACTCATCACCTGCATGTCCTCTTCTCACCCCATCCATAAACCTTCTCTTAAGCCTTCCTCTTTTCCTCTTGCCTGGCAGCTCTATCCTTAGCGTTCTTTTTCCAATATACCCAGCATATCTCCTCTGCACAGGTCCAAACCAACACAATCTGGCCTCTCTGACTTTGTCTGTATACCCCAACCTGAGCTGAGTTTGGGCGACTGGTTACTTCCCATTAAATCCCCTGATCCCGTGGATGGGTAAGATAATAGATATTTAATATATGCTGAATGCACTGTATGGCTGATTTCGCTCATTGTGATTCAATTCACTAGACACAATAAAAATCTATATATATAAAAAAAACAGTAATTGTGAGCATCTACAGCGTTTTTTTAGGCATGTCACAAACAACTCATTTGTCATATTACTCATGTGCTAAACCATGCATTCAACAGGCAAATGCCGAGTGTGAAAGTCCCTTTCAGTGTTCATTTTAAAGTAAACATAATACATGTCACCTTCCTTGTTGTCATAATCTTAAAACAGTACCAGCTCCAGGCAGTAATTCCGTTGTTATGGTTCAAGGGTTATTTTTAGACAAGGCGGCAAAAAGTTGCTTTACCTGCGACATCCATATTTTGAATTTATGTTCGTCTAAAAAAAAGAAAAGAAAAAAAGTTTCAGATCTCCATTATATATATATTGGACTTGGGGATCCACCTCGTGCCTGCTGCACCCTTCACATACACTTGGACCGATAATCATTGTGCAACTAGTGATACACTAATAATAATTTTATCGCGTGCCTATAAAGAAGAGTCTATAGTCCAGGATTCTTAGTTGTTTTGCAATATACAGATATGCTTTACCAACCAACTGGAAAAAAAGTTTTCAAGAAAAGGGAACTGAAAACTTGAAACGGACTCCAAACAAATACAGTAGTGAAGTTTAAGCGACAGTCTCTTTATTTTATTTCAAGATAAAATCGTAACAATAAATAGACATTCGGGGCACGATTGATGGCATTCCAACATTTCAAAAGTAAAACGGCTGTAAGCATAAAACAGAACGTTTGTCACAATGGATCGTGCAGGCAGCAGGTGTATAATTGAGAAACTGCGGCCAAACAGACCAGATGCCGCTTCTCAGAAAAGCTAGCACTACCATGACTAATAAGTAACCTTTCAATACCTTGTTATCTTGTTGCTCATGGATGAATTACCTTACAGATGTGAAATAACACTAGCTTCTTTTTTTTTTCTTCGATCCCTATAAGCGTTTATGTATAATTTCTTCAATTGTCCCTCCTACATCTGCTGGAACCCTAGCAATTCTATCCATATAAGTTACTTTACTCATCTTGTATTTCCTACTGTGGACAACCGACGCATCCGAGGAGCAGAGTCCCATATATTTGACCAGATTGGTACCTGCATGAGGAGAGGCTGACGATAGACTGAGTGACAGAATCACAACGAGCGTCTTCATCACGGGAGTCTGACGAGTCAAGCGGTACCAGTTACAAGCAAACAGGCTCTCTCAGTCACATGAGTAGGCGCTCCAGACCGGCAACTGCCACATAGCAAGACTTCCCGATTCCACTTTGCTTTCGCTTTCCTTTCACCAGTGAAGTGAGTAAAGATGCCTAAAACATGTTTTTTAAAAAACAGAAAAATTCTACCAAGTTGTAGAAAATAATTTGTCTATAGCGAATGCTTTACAACCGAGTAAATCAAACCCCTTTTTCATCATAATCTTGCTGTATTCTTTCTTCAGAAGCACGTGATTTCTCCTTGTGCTTGGTAAATAGCGCTCTTGTGTGGTTCTTAACAGACAATGCGCAATGGCTACATTTTTCATTCCCGGACCAATACATAATGGGTCCACAGCCAAGGCAAGGAAAAACCAAAAATGTTAAGGAATGTGCAGTTATTTAATCAATTGCTTAATTACAGTATGTGTTGATGGCGTTAAAAGGTCATGATTGTTGTTCTGTGCCTTATTATAAATTAAAATTAAAAATGCTTCCAACTTGTTCACTCTAGACAAACGCCAAAACAATGGACTGTTTTAACAAGCAATAGTGAGTAAATAAAGAACAATAATGTCTTCTGTAAGTGGTGTTTTGGTCTGCTTTTATAGGATATCTATCCACTGAAAGTATGCATTCAGGAATGTACAGATTTCTGGCACTTTTTACATTTTCTGTAATAATCAGCATATTAAATTATTTAAACTGCATGCTCACAAGCTTGCTATATATCATAGATTTTGACTGTTGTCTTAAGCAAGGATTATTTAAATGGTTCTACAGAGAACATTTTTATTCATAATACATTTACTTAGTCACTTGTACTATTGACTGCATAAGAGTTTAGATGCATTGAAAATTCATAGACATTTCAATGATCAAGACTGCAAAAAAAAACCTGGCATAATAAGTACTCATCATATTAGTTTGTGAGGAAACTTTTGTACATGCCTCAAATGGAATGAGCTGGCTAGAAAGAAGCAACCGACTTGCTGTCAGGAGCTTGATCAGTGACTTAAGTAGGGAGAGCCTTCCTTTGGCTCAGATGGCATTTGATTTCCCCATTCCACATGAAGTGCAGACCGGAGTTTGTGTCACGGTGATAACAGGCATGTACTTTAAAGAGAGCAACACAAGCAACGGGAACTAGGATACACTTAGTTGCTGAATCCATCCTTTGTTTAAATGTGATGTCTTGTAGGAAATAGTAAAGATTGAAAGTGTCTTATTTTAAAACTCCTTTACTTGCATACATTAAAGAATCCTGTAACGATTCAATAAACATAGAGTTGAAAGTCTTAAGCTTTCCAACTAAGCAGAACTTCAATACAGTGAATGAGGAATCTGTTTTTAAATCCATTTATTCCAATTAATGGACACAGCCTGTAATTTCACACAACCAGCACTTGATACAAGGTCAGGGTGTATTTTTGGACTGTGGGAGTAAACTGGAGTCCCTATGAAAATCTCGGCAGACATAGTGAAAACATGCATACTCTCCTTAGTAGGTATCTCAGCAGGAAATTACCCCGCGGTTCCAATACAGAGGAGCAGCAAAACTAATTTCTAGATTATTAAATATATGCTTTGTGAAAGTGAAAAGTGTCTTAGCTTTTTAACGAGGTTAGCCAGTTAACTCAAGATGTCAGGTTTTTGACTGATTTGATTGTAATAACACAGTGGTAGGGGGCTCTGCCTCACAATGGAGGAGATTTAATTTTAACACTCACCACACAATTTCCACAAGCTTTAACAGATGGGACAGGTTTCTGCTGCTTGTTGTGTAAGAATATATTAGTCAGGTTTTAGTTTATGCCAATGACAGTAACAATTATGAGTTATATAAACTAGCAACATTTATGTAGTCTTTTCTCAAAACATATTACCTTGTGAATCTTTTACCCCCTTTGGAAAATAAAAAGTGGGTACAAATTTACATATAATGCATCACATTTGCTATTGCTCTGTCCATTGGGGTGCAACAATGATCTATTCTTAGGCTTATTTTCTTTCCAGCTTTATAAGCTTACACTTCCAAAGCTGACATCCAATGTTGGTTTTTTTTTTAAATTTGTATGCCTGCAACATCCAATTATTATTAAGAAAACATAATGACTTTAGTAGGTTAGCAAGACCCCTGATTGCTTTGCAGCTATTAAGGAATGAACTTTGTGCAGCTGATCCAGGGTCCAGCTGATCTTTCCATGGAACTTCAGTTAGCTCTTGCTATCCTAGCATCTTATATTATACCTTCTATTAAGAAACTTTTTCAGTTAATATTGGCAAAATTAGACATAGTTTGTCTTTCCAGGATGCTGAGGAAATCATTCATTCTTCTGAGTCATCATGCTTGGTCTACTATAATACTCTTTTCTCACACTTCAGTTGTAGAACTGTGACTTGTCTCCAGCAGGTCCAGAATGTGTAATTTCATCTTCTTTCAAGGTCAAGATATATTGTAGGGACCATATTAACTCAATTCTTGCCTTCTTCACTGGTTGCCTGTATGATTTAGAAATTACTTTAAAGTCTTGGTGCTTACTTATTAGTCACTGTGGGATTAGGTCCCCGAATATTTAACTGAATTATTGTGACTCTTCAATAAGAGAAATCTTTGAATCAAATGTTGTTTAATGTACTAAAGAAGTGGTTAAAATTAAATGGGATCTGTGCCTTTTCAGTGCAGGGACTCAAACTGTGGAATGGTCTTCCTCTAGAGTTGAGATTGACATAATCAGTAGGTATTTTTAAGATAAAATTCAAGACACATTTGTACTACAAGCTTTTATTGTTCATGAATGGTATTTGTTTATGTATATTTTTGTGATGTTGTCTGTGTTGAATTTTTACTTTAGTATAAAAGACTTTGACTAACTTATCAAAAACAAAACATCCGTCTGCAGAGGTAGACAGTGGTTGCATCAATTGGAAAAGACACTTTTTATTTTATTGGAAAAATGAATGGTCATTATGTATTGAGGCGCTTCTTAAGATAAGTGACATTCACTTACACCTTTTGGGTTTGACTTCATTAGGACAGCATTTCTGCCCTGCACTGCAACTAAAAAACCAGGTTAATAGATGGTAGAACCAGATCTACTTTTTAGTTTGACAAGCTGTTCTGAACTGTCTGAACTAGCAGTAATGAAAGACAGTAATCAGTCCAAAACACAACTGTCACCCTGAGATAGAATAGATTTATTAGCAAGAGGTAATCAGGAAACATACATATTTATACAAAACTGGAAATTTTTTTTTCCAAACAAGCTGTAAGTGGAAATAAACTTCAGGATTGAAAGATAATTCTCATACCAGTGGGTATTGCTTACAGCAAAAGTTTTCTTTTTCCTTAACTTCTTGTTGAAAGTGGAACATGCGTGCCACTTGAGAGTTTGTAGAGTTTCTATACTGTACATTGTAAAAATACGTACAAATATTCACAGAATAAGCACTACATTACTATATTCCTGCTAAATGAGTTATTATAGACAGGATTACAGTAGATGTAAAACACTTGAAAGTTTTGTCTACTTCTAAGTTGTGGTACTAAATATCACAAATTGTTTAGCATTTTTAGGTAAGTAAGCTTGTTATTGGGATGAAATGCGGTCCTACACGGTCACACATAAGAGATAAGGCTGCATGTAGAAAATATACACAGAGAATTCCTTCCAGAGAATTTGTTAACAATTTCTACAAAATATATCCTTTGTCCTTTCAAAGACGCTCCTTTCTTATTAAGAAAAAAACTCTTGTGCTGTCTGCATTACAAAAATACCCCTTATTATAATTTAAGAGATGAAAGTGAATTGGTTCATTGCCACTATAGACATGACTGAATTCACCCCCAGATTATACAGAAATTAGTTTCCCCATGATGCCACTCTAGCTTTCCTTTTCTCCTGGTCACAATAGGGTGATGGCTCAATACCACCTCTGTGACGGCTCCTTAAGAAGTGCCATAATAAAAAAAAGAAAAGCTTTTTATTTGTTAAAGTATTCTTCTTTCTGAGGGCCACTTTAGTGACTGCCTTGTTAGGGCTAAATGTTCCACCATCTGGTTGAAGAGCAAGTTATTGGCTGTCTTTTAAAGCATCCATTCTCTCCAGGACTATTTGTTTTACTGCCAGGCCTCACCCCAAACCCAGCTACAGGTTACTTTGGTAAGTGGATTAGTTTTGCTTAGCACCTCACTGAGGAGCAAGAGCAACTGTGTGCCCCTTTGAGGCTCTGCTTTGGTGAGTGCACCAATGAACTGGCTGCCTCTGTTCAGGATTACTTTGACAGCTGACCTATTGTGAACCATTCTCCTGACTGTCTCTTTGTGGGTCACACTGTTGATCTGACCACAAACCTGACTAGAGTACTTTGGTGTCTGTGATGTAGAGGGCACTTTGAGGTGTGCTCATTTCTTGCTTTTGGAATGTTTTTTTTTATTTAAACTGTAGTCATTGGCACCAAATGACAAAAAACTATAATCTAGACGAAATAACCACATAAGAAATTCAGAGGGATATTCATGCAGGCCAATGTAACAAAAAGGCTTTTCTTTACTGGCTCCCCAAAACAGCATTATTATTGCCTTAGTCTTTTCTTTATATGGAGGTTCCTTTTAATTTGCTACATCAGGTGATCAAAACACCTATGCATTTTATTTTTATTACATCAGTGATAGAGCACAGTAAGATGAGATAGCATGTACCCTTTTATGAAAAACTTTGTGTATCCACAGTCCTAAAAAGATTAACTATGTTCAGTTCCAAACTGGCCATGCCAAATGCAAGATCTGATAAGACAGAATCAAAACAGCACTTATAGTCATGAACGTCTGTTATTATCTAGAAGAGTTAACAATCTTACCTCCACAAGGTTCAGAATAGTGACTTGGTCCTTGATATTCTCTTGTGATTTGAACCTTTCACCCTTTTGTGTTTCACCATGCACACTAACCTGGTTACATTCTAATCAGCTTATACTGTATGTGAATTCTTTAGATCTGCTTTTTTCAGGCAAAAACTCAGAAACTTTCTATAGGCAGGTGGACTTTGGCCTGAGAATAGTAACAGAAAAGCAAATTATCTCCTGTGCCAAGTGTATTGCCATTAGATTATGGTGCTACAGTAATAAGGGCTAAATGCGGCACAGAAAACTTTACAAAATTTGTCTTAGGAGAAGGTCTTCAGGCTACACTTTTAAAAGAATGAGGTCTTGGCAGTATACTGCCACAGACCAAGAAGATATTCTGGATTCTTGATGCGGTCCATAAGATGTTTTGAGTTCCTTTAATCTACATAATTAGGAGTTGCTTTAAATATAACATAATCCATTTTAGCTTAACTCTCAACAGGATTTCAAAGATCCACTCCACATTTTATGTACTATTTAAAAAACAAACAGAGAATGCATTGCCAAACAAAAATAATGGGCCAAAATTGAATGTTTACCTGTGTTCAACAAAATGTCTGGAGATGGTTTATAGTTTTTTTCTTTGATAACAGGATTTTTAACAAATGACAAAGTGAGAGCTAGGTAAATGTCAGTGACTATGAGAGTGATTTTGAGCTGAACATGTTTGCTAGGTGCTGTTAAGGACAAACAGACTACCAAGTACACATGATACACAATTCTTTAGTATCTATGAATTACCAAACTTGTAATTTATTTGTGTTGTTTTTCCCAGTTATTGGGTACTGTCACTACTGAGTGCTAAACTATATATATGTTACATACAATAAACCATACTCTGCATACTGTATTTACTTTATGTTCATGTACTGCAATGCACTGGTATCCTATAGTCTGAGTTCCTGATGTGTAAATGCTGCTGGATTAAGCCCTGGTTCACCCATGACCCGTGTGGTATGAAGTGAATTTGAAAAAATATGCTTGAAAAATTGATGTTTCTAACTGAGTTACTTCAAGTGTCTTCCATGACTATCTAAACACTTCAAACAGCATCAGTATCACGGAGGCTGGTAATTTAATTCAGAGGCATCCTGATGTGTGTACACTTAATTTAAAGCTTGTGACACTTGGTGTACTTCCTTTTTAGACATTTGTTCACCAGTGTTGGTTTTGTTTTTGTGATTTTTTGGGTTAGTCTTTGGCTGCTACTGCTGGTGGAACAGCCCTTTCCACACTCCCCCGACACCATCGTAGACATCAGTAAAATGACTGGCCCCATATGAACTTAAAATAAACTGGAATGAAATATGGGAAAGTGCACATTTGAAGAATTATTTTCAAAGCCTAACTCTTATTTTTACTCTTTTTTTGTGGTGTTCCAAAAAAAACTTTCAAAAAGCTTTCAGATGGGTGTAATATGCTTAACTTGCCCCTTTGCTGCTGGACATGGCCCTCATTTTAAGCAACAACCTCTTTCCCTGATGAAATTCGGAAGACCTTGTCTTCATTCTTGGCCCCTCTTGAAACTCATTGGAAGTGCTGGATTTAATCAATATATAAAGAATGAGTTTAAAAAATAATTTGGAAATAAAATCTTCTCTTATTGTTCATTATTAAAATACACCTCTTTTACCCAGTGGCATTCATACAGTAATATGGGGAGATAGGAGTTAAGACATCATTTATAAGCACAAAACAATAACACATTTGAGGGAATGTGTAACCCCACTCCTCATGCACTCCAGGGGAAATGATGTCTTTGCTTCAACCCTTCATAAAATAATAACTTTTTGAGGACCTGGCCGCTCACACTCATGGCGGGTCCTTACCGGTTAGAGTGTTGTAGCAAAGAAACTGGTTACAGAATAACAAAAACAACAAGTGAATAACAGGTAAGCCTCCAAGTGCATTGCCCCTGGACCTCAGTAGCTATACAAATAAACTCTTATTAGGCATCTAAAATCTTCTACTAACAAGGATACACAGCTCCTTTCAGAAACACACACACTAAAAGGATGTGCCTAGGTTCCTAATACAAATGAAAGTCTATGTACATATGATACAGAGTTTGTACAATTCTTGCCACCAGGCTGAGCTGTTTCCATTTAGGTGGGCAGTTTAGGTTCGATTCTCAGTGATGCTTCATACAGGCTCTCTTCATCAAGAACAGTGCTTGCGTCCAGTAGGTACAAGGTTGTCTGTGAAAACAAAGACATTTACTCAGTACAAATCCTGTTACTTTGCCTTTCTGTATGACCAGCAGATATTCCTTGATATTGGTATCATTGAAGATGGTAACTAAGTAAATATTCATTAAAGGCTGAATTTACAGATATACAGTATTCAATATATTAAATATATTATGGCGATTCTAAATTGTCCCTAATGTGTGCTTGGTGTGTGGGTGTGGCTGTGTGTGTCCTGCGGTGGGTTGGCGCCCTGCCCGGGATTGGTTCCTGCCTTGCGCCCTGTGTTGGCTGGGATTGTCTCCAGCAGACCCCCGTGACCCTGTGTTTGGATTCAACGGGTTGGAAAATGGATGGATGGATAGTAATATAGGTCATGGTACAGGGTAAGGAGAGATTCATGCAAAATAAAAACAAAATGAGTCACAGACATTCATTCACATATAGCACATGTCCATCTTGCTGTGGATGTTTCTGTATCCTTTTAGCATTAAAGTACATATTTACTTTGGCAGAACGAATAAACTGTGCTATTCTGTCTAGTAATGCCACCCAGGAGGAGTTGCAAGACACCACAGTTTATTCTTACAATCACAATATCTGGACACAAGTGTGTTATGTGCTATTTTATAAATTCCATTTATAAACATATTTTTAGATTAGGGAGAAAGCTCAAGAGATCAGAGTAAACATGCCAGCTGCTCCCAGTAATCTAGGAGCAAACATGGGACCCAGGGAGCCACCACCAGTACCGCTTATTTCACTGTTTTACATAGTTTGATATCCTGATGTTATTGGGCAGAAGAGGCACTGAGGTAGTGCAATATAGGAGAAGACCTGATAGTGACTAGTGAGCACCTCTATGTGCCAAAACAGGGAGACAGGGTCATGAGGGACCATTTGAACCAGTAACTGAAGAGGGCATACCAGATGGACATTCATCATATATATAGTATAGGTATTAAGTAGTGACTGTGAGAGACTGGAGTGGAAGATAGCAGGATTCTTCCATGTTGACATTTAAAAATAAAACATAAAAGTCCATTAAAGATAAACACATAGGAAAGTCAGAGATTTTCATGATTTGCAGTTTATGATTTTCTCAATTGAAGTAAAAAGTTCTATAGATATATAAACCAAGTGTTCAGATGATAAAAGCTAGGATATCTTTATTAACATATTATATGATCCCCAAATTAAAATGGATAAGGGATAATCAGAAAATGATAAATTATATTTGGGTTCAGTAAAGCTTTAGAGTCACAATGGAAAATCTTGACCAAAACCTTTATCACTTATCCACATATAACAGAGGTCAGGTCAGTTTGGGGAGCATGCACTGGTACGGCACATTGCTGCATTAGTGGCATTAATATAAAACACTGCAATTCCATTGCTTTGCAAAGCAGCCAAAATATACACTTCAAAGAAACAAAGAGTCAAACAAATGCTAAATCCTTTCTTCTTCTTCTTCTTCTTCTTCTTCTTCTTCTTCTTCTTCTTTCGGCTGCTCCCATTAGGGGATGCAAAGCCTATTTGACTTTGTCTCCAAACCGTCCAACTTGAACCGATCCTCTAATGTACTCATTTCTAATCTCGTCTATCCTCGTTACATCCAATGCAAATCTTAACATCTTTAACTCTGCCACCTCCAGCTCTGCCTCCTGTTTTTGGTCAGTGCCACCGTCTCCAACCCATATAACATAGCTGGTCTAACTACAGTTCTGTAGACCTTCCCTTTCACTCCTGCTGATACCCATCTGTCACAGATTACTCCTGACACTCTTCTCCACCCATTCCACCCTGCCTGCACTCTCTTTTTCACCTCTCTTCCACAATCCCCATTACTCTGTACTGTTGATCCCAAGTATTTAAACTCATCCACGCTCGCCAGCTCTACTCCCTGCATCCTCACCATTCCACTGACCTCCCTCTCATTTACACACATGTATTTTGTGTTGTTCCTACTGACCTTCATTACTCTCCTCTCTAGAGCATATCTCAACCTCTTCAGGGTCTCCTTAACCTGCTCCCTACTTGCGCTACAGATTACAATGTCATCAGCAAACATCATAGTCTAAGGGGACTCCTGTCTAATCTCATCTGTCAACCTGTCCATTACCATTGCAAATAAGAAAGGGCTAAGAGCCAATCCCTGAAGTAATCCCACCTCCATGTTGAATGCATCAGTCACTCCTACCACAGACCTCACCACTGTCACACTTCCCTCGTGCATATCCTGTACAACTCTTACATACATCTCTGCCACTCTCGACTTCCTCATACAATACAACAGCTCCTCTCGATGCACCTTGTCATATGCTTTCTCCAGGTCCACAAAGACACAATGCAACTCCTTTACCAGATCAACATGCTAAATCCTTTAATGGTGAAATATCAACTAATCATATGTAGCTACAGGTGAAAGGCAGAAACAAGTGCAAATGTCTGGTCAGTATTCAAAATTAAAGTAGTTAGTAAAGGGCCTCTAGTAGAGAAAAATAATTTCAAATAAGTTCATTTTTAATAAAAGTGTTCCAATGAACTTGGATAACTTTCAAATTTGTAAAGACAGACACATTTTGGAGCACAACATCCTGCTTTTAGGACCAAAGAGTAGAAACCACATGATATAAATATATCACTGAAAGAAAACATACTGTATATGCCAATACAGATAATAACAAAAATAATAATAAAGTTAGATTGTTAAACACATCATTCCTTATCCATGTGCTTAGGGAGGGTTTGTGTAATATGTTAATGGAGATATTCTCCTTTTTTAAGGAGATTATTTTGAAATAATACATGTTTGAGATGATATAAGACTGTCTAGAGTCTGGAGACTGGAGTTGGGATGAGGGTTTGCAGTTGAAGGAAAGACACAACCTCTCACAGAACTTAGTTAGGACCTAAGTAAAGGGAGTTATGGAAATCTACTAAAATTGAAATAACCCTGACATCTAACTTTGGTGTGGAGGTTTGAAACTTTCTTTTAAATTGTTCACAGACAGTTAAAGTACAGGGCACTTTTTCAATAGTCATTCATTCAAACACAGGAAGTCCGCAGGGGTGTGTCTTATCACCATTACTGTTTACTCTGTACACAAGTGACCTGAGACAGAACAATGACCACTGCTCCATTATCAAGTATGCGGATGACACCATGCTCATAGGACGCATATCTGGGGAGGATGAAAGCCACTATCTAAATCAAGTGGACTGTATGGTAAACTGGTGCAATAAAAACTCTCTCACTCTGAATGTAAAAAAGACCAAAGAAATTATATTTAATTTTAAGAGACAGAAATCTGTATGTTCACCTATTGTAGTTCTGGGAGAGGAGGTGGAAATAGTGACTAAATATAAATACTTAGGAACTTACCTAGATAACAATCTTAACTGGAATGCAAATATGAAAAAAATTATTCTTTAAATGCAACCAGCACTTATTTCTCCTAGTAGACAAAAACCTCATGTTGTCCTTTTATCGCAGTATGATCCAGTCTGTGATCACTTTCAGTTTCATTGCCTGGTTTAATAGTCTGACAAACCAAAACTCAAAAAGCTCCAGCAGATTACGAGGTATGCAGCTAAAGTTATTGGGGCTGATGTTGATGATTTGACTAGCGTGTGTCAGAGGGCAATGTTAAAGAAACTGGAATCATTTCAACTGAAGACAGTCATCCATTACATGTAGAACTAAAGTTCAGTAAATCAGGAAGGATAGTCGCTTTGAAAACTCACACAAATCGCACCAGGGACTCCTTTTTTCCTAGTGCCATATGACATTTCAATAAGAAATATCGGATATAATGATTGAGGTTTTGATATATATACTGTAACCTTTTTTTGTGTAAATATGTATTATCTAACTGCCTTACCTTAACCTTTCTTGTTTCTATTTGTCTGTTTTATTTCATTCTGTCTGTTATTAGATGCAACTGAGAAGGCAAATTTCATGTTTTCTTGTGTAAACATGACTAAATAAGGAAACCTTAAACCTTACTTGTATGACCTACTCCTTGGTAATGATATGAGTCCAAGTTGATATCTTCCTGTGCAGTCTTTTATTCAGATCTGCAGCTATTTCTTTTATGCCTCATAAAATTATGACTTAGTGAAGAAAGGAATGTATATTGTTCATACTGAACTTGCATTGTAATTTGCAGGATATGTAAATGAAAAGAAGAAGGCTACTAAATGCCACCTTGAGAACTGTTTTCTCTCATTAAATGTGCTTTACTTGTGAAATGTGTCACTCTTTACATACACCTGAAGCTATTAGAATGTTTAGGGAAGACTGCACCAGCTTCCTGCAACAATGAACTAGAAGGCAGAAAACAGATTGACTTTAAAATATTTTTATAAATTGTACAGATGCTATCTGAGTGTTCAAGGCTGATCAGTATTTCTTCTGGAATAGAACAAGGTGGGAAGTGAGGAAAATTGGGCAGGTTCTGTTTAGGAAAGTTTCTAGCTTGAAAATAGTGGAAGAAATGTTTTAAAGAGAGTTTGATTCTGAATTGTAATTGTTCGTAGGATGCAAAGACATTATCTATGTACAAGTCTCTAAGTGTTTTAATCCCGGGCATTTTCTAGACATTAAATAGTATATACGTTTGAGAGGGTGGAAAATGATTATCATGTAGAGGTGCAACAGACAAAAGCTTCTCTGTCTAAAATGCTTCCTACATTGGTTCCATATTCTTAGAGAATGAAGGGCAATTGGATTATCAGTATATTGATAGCAATTTGTATTAAGTGGGGCACAAAACAGGGAATATAAAATGTATTGCAAGATTTTATTTCTATTGTAGACCAGGCTTATGTAAATTCATCGATTTGTGTCGATGTCCAGGGTCCTCATGTATAAATGGTGTGTATTCTCATTTCCACGCTCAAATTGCGATGTATAAAACCTAAACTTGGCATAAAGCCATGCACATTTTCACACTAGCTCAAACCCTGGCATACGCAAGTTCTCTGCTCTTTTTTGCAAACTGGTGGCACACAGTGTCAAAGCAGTGCTTTTGTTCCAGTGTGGCTTCCCTTTCTTTTTTAGATCCACATCCCTAACGCGGGTTTATCATATACACTGAAATTAACCGCATATTGTTTCTAAGTTTAAGGCATCTAATTGTAATTAACCTAAAAACAATATAATGGTGCAAGGAATGGCCAAACTATTCCAAATACCATAGCTGCTTTAGTCTTGTTCCTCTCAATGCACCACTCAGAGTATTTATTTATCCTACTGTATGTGAGTGTGGAATCACAGCTCTACAGCAGCTGATCGGAAAGAGAATTATTGGTATACAGTAATCCCTCCTCGATCACGGGGGTTGCGTTCCAGAACCCCCCGCGAAAGGTGAAAATCCGCGAAGTAAAAACCATATGTTCATATGGTTATTTTTTATATAATTTTAAGCCCTTATAAAACTCTCCCACACTATTATAAACATTTCCCACGCAGTTATGCCGCATAAACCCTTTGTATTCTCTTAGATATTAGTTAAGATTCGTTGAAATTATGTATGTAAACACACTGTTTATATACAGTAAAACTGAAATATTATTTTAAAGATATCGAGCATCTCTGATGTCACATATGTTACAGCCATTACAACAGACAGGCCACCAGCAATAAATACGTACAATGCAAGAAAAATTGTATACAGTAAAATGTGTGTACAGTGACAGTAAATGTATGTACATGTAATAAGTACTGTACGTAGAAAATTAATTATGGTTACTCACCAACAATGACACAACAACTTGTCCGATAACGATGAGTTTAATTTTACTACACAACAAAGGACAGTGTTACAGCTCTTCTAAAGGAGCCACTTTAGGCGATTGTGTAGCACTGCCATTCTTCTTCCAGCAGTCTTCAAACCAAATCCCTAAAGCAGATTTCATCCGGACTACCACCTTATTACATCCACTTACAACTCGTTTTGCGCCCTGGTTAAAGGACACTGTGGTTGTAGATCTTATATTCTTTTCTTCCTTTTTAAATAAAAAGAATCGTGGACTCATTGATGCCGTAATGGCGTCCTGCAGCGGTGTAGCTGTTCCCTTCCTTCAACATATCCAAAACTTTTACCTTTTCGGCAATCATTAGCATCTTTTGTTGGCGCTTGGACACAGCCCCTGAAGCAGAAGCAGTAGCAGGAGCAGATCGTTTTGGAGCCATAACGAAGGGCTTGACTATGCACAAAGATGAGCACAAAAGTTAACTCTTTACACAGTGAAACACATTGATGCTGTATGAGCGAGATGAGACTTTCTGGTTAATGCAGCGGAATCGAATTCCGCGCTCCATCGCTGAGCCAATCAGCACACAGGAACTTAATTGCGCCCTCTGATTGGGTAGCTTCTCAGCCATCCGCCAATAGCGTCCCTTGTATGAAATCAACTGGGCAAACCAACTGAGGAAGCATGTACCAGAAGTAAAAAGAAACATTGTCCGCAGAAACCTGCGAAACAGCGAAAAATCCGCGTTATATATTTAGATATGCTTACATATAAAATCCACGATATAGTGAAGCCGCGAAAGTCGAAGCTTGATATAGCGGGTGATTACTGTACAGCATCAACCACATGCTGCCTCAGCCATGCACTATTTGAACTGCTGTCATACGACAAATGCTTCAGAGCCTTTCCAGTACTGACATCGCGGTTCAGAAACAGTTTCATCCCAAGAACTATAAACGCACTCAATCAGTCCATCAAGTGCTCCTTGTAGAACTGTTTGTACTTATAAGTACAATTATCTCACTGTAAACTTGCGATACAGTTATAATATTGTCACAACCTGAGCCATTTTATAAAGTGCATATTTACATATGATGACAATGTAATTTTTAAGATGAAATGCAGCAAAATATGTTTATTACATTATACAAATAAAATGTTAAAATCATTTAAATAATCTATATTGTTAATAATTAAACATGTGAGGACATGGTGTCGCAGCGCTAGCTAGTTCAGTGATTGTTCCTGCCTCACGTTGTATTCTTGCTAGTGATGGCGCGACACTGGAAGGGCAGATGGATAGAATAATTAAACATGTACTATGAAGATATTTCAATGTTCCTTAAAAATTTTGAAGTAAGGCGTTCTAAGCTTACAGATGGCTTAACATCTATTACAGAGCTGATTGTGTGGCGATTGGTTACTTGGAGAAAGAAAAGGAAGGACAGGAATTGGTTAGTACGTTTTAAAGAGGCAGTACTGCTGCAATTAATTATTTCATCGAAGGTTGTGCACGATGCAGCAAGCATCTTGCAGGAGGCAGGAACAAACAGGGCACCAGCTCGTCACTATCACTGCGAAACCATGTTTCCATGTTTAATAACATGCTTTAACTCCTATCATCATGAAAATGATATCAAGTATACATCTCAGTATTTTAATTGTTCAGAGAGTTGTAATATCACAAATGTAATGGATTCTGTGTTCTGTCGGAGGAAGAGAAAATCCATTTAAGAAGCACGTAGGGATTCATACACATCGAGCACATAGAAGAACACATATAAAACAAAGCATTTAACGTGGTACTTTAGTTACGATGGTATTTGACAAACTAGTAAATTAAACAATTTAAAGATGAAGTTTATGATGTTCTACTTTAATGACAAAATAAACTATGTGATTAAAGTGGAAATTTCGAGATTAAATTTGATATTTCAAGCTGTTTTCTCACAGTGTCCCTATTTTTTTTCTTTTCTCTGCACCCTAATAAGCTTTCATATGATACTCAGACTCGCAACTTTGATATCTGACAACTTCTTTTTTATTTCAGGCATTGTGTGACTTTGTGAACTTGAGCTTTTGAGTATCTGAAACACTCTATGTCACTCAATCAACTTCATTTTGTCGTTTATACCGCTGTTTAAACCAATAAATAGTACGTTTTTCCTTGCCTCCACATGGTATTCGTTGAAATTCTTCTATTTTACCCTGTGCTTTTGCCATTGCCTTTTCACAGAACACTGAGCTTAAGGGCTATTTATATTGATTTGCATATTGAAAGAGGCGTAATTCTGGGAGGAGTGGCAGTAGGCGCGTGCACGTGCATTACTTTTCACGCTGTATTATGCAGTGGAAGAACGTGGAAGTTGGCGAATGCACAGATTTATGCATCTGGATTTATTTGTGTGTACGCACATTTCCTCTTTTGTCCGTATGCCATGTTTTAGTGTGAATTCTACGCATGGCGTTATGCATGAGGCCCCAGGTCTTTATAGGTTATATATTTGCTGCCCAGTAATAGAATTGAGAGTTAGGTAGTGCCATGCCCCGTTCTGCTTTAGGTCATTGTAGAGTCACCATTTGGATGTGTGGATGTTTCAAATTCCAAATAAATGAAGTTATGATTGAGCCGAATGTTGTAAAAAATTATTTTTGATATATATGGGGATGCTTTGAAATAGAAAGAGAAGCTTGGGAAAGATGGTCATCTTAACAATGTTGATTCTTCCTGCTGATGTAAGATGAAGGGTAGACCACCTATTCATGTCTTGCTTAATTTTTTTCCTTGCAGACAGCAAAAGTTTGTTCAAAAAGAGCTTTATATTTACTTGTGATATTTATCCCTACATATTTAAACTGATTTACTGAAACAAAAAGGAAAGTATCTAGTCTGACATTGTGAACTAGAGAATTCACTGGAAAGAGCACACTTTTATTGAAATTGATTTTGAGTCCAGATATATTTTGAAAATCTGCTAATGCTTTTAGGACTGCTGGCTCTACTGTGGTTCAGAAATATACAGTACCATATCATCTGTGTATAGTGATATTTTCTGTTCAAGTCCTTCTCTCAGAATCCCCCTAGTTCTTGTGCATTTCGAAAGTAGACAGCCAGTGGTTCAATGGTGATTGCAAAGAGTAAAGTTGAAAGGGGCATCCTTGTTGACTGCCATATTCTAGTTTGAAATAGTCTGAAATAATGTTGTTAACAGAAACTGAGGCTTCTGGACTTGTATAAAGAAGTTTGATCCATGCACATATGTTTGGGATGAACCCAAATTTGTGCAATGTGGTGAATATGTAGTCCCATTCAACCATATCAAATGCTTTTTCTGCATCTGAAGATAATAGAATCTCTGGGGTGTTAGACTTAATGGGTGAATATATTATACTAGCAAAATACCCGCGCTTCGCAGCGGAGAAGTAGTGTATAAAAGAAGTTATGAAAAAGAAAAGGAAAAATTTTAAAAATAACGTAACATGATTGTTAATGTAATTGTTTTGTCATTGACATGAGTGTTGTTGTCATATTTATATATATCTATAAAGTGAAAACCTGAATATATAAAGTCAGCGTCGGAATTTATAAAGTCATTCCTGATTATATATAGTCAACATCGGAGTATATAAACTCATTCCTGAATATATAAACTCAAAGTCAAAATATATTGATTGAAACGACTCTGAACTGAAGTAAGTTAACAAAAACGTATTCAGAAAAATAAATTAAAAAAACACTGTTCGGTTAATGTTTTGAAAATGATGCATTTGCCCTGCCCAGGATTGGTTCCTGCCTTGCACCCAGTGTTGGCTGGGATTGGCTCCAGCAGACCCCCGTGACCCTGTGGTCAGATTCAATGGGTTGGGAAATGGATGGATATTGCAGCACTGACTTTGTATATTCCAACGATGACTTTATATATTGAAGTTTTGACTTTATATATTCCAGCGCTTACTTTATATTGTGAGCTGGAGGGCTTCGCTATTACGTGTGGGGGCGAAACTTCACTTTGGTAATTGATCATGCTCCACTTAAATGGTCATACCGACAGAAAGATACAAACTCTCGCCTCATGAGATGGTTTCTGGGCTTACAACTTTTACCATTTCACAGTAAAACATCGACCAGGTTCTGAACACGTCAACGCAGACGTATTATCAAGACTAAATGAACCTGGTACAGAGAGTTGCTTGATTCACGGAAATGTGAATAAAGCTGAGGGGGAGGGTGTGAGCTGGAGGGCTGATCGCACCCCAAGAAGATAGACGCCTCTGGGAAAACCACAACCCCTGAAACACAGACTACCCTCACATTGCTCCTTACTTTCTCACTTGCGCCATAACGCGTAATGCAAACCTCGCGCGATACGCGGTAGTATATGTCACTTGCTCGCTTCTTATTGTTTCGCTGCCCCGCTAACTTAAAAGCCTTGTGCAGCGCCTGTCAGTTGAAAATTGATTGTTTGCTTGCTTTTATCGCTCTCTCTCTCTGCTCCTAGCGGAACTGTCATCTCTGACTTGTCATGGAGCACGTTTAAGCTCATGTGTTTGCAGTGTTTGAATAAAAATCCTTCTTGTTTCTACGACCTCCTGTGTCTCTGTGCAAATCTGTGACCCAAGTGTGACAATATATTCCGACGCTGACTTTATATATTCCAGCGCTGAGTTTATATATTCCGACACTGACTTTATATATTTAAGTTTTGACTTTAGGTGGCAGTGTGACGAAGTTGCTTCGGAAGACGGCGTTAGCCGCGGAGCTCAGCTCAGAACGAAATGAGGTAAATGGGAGGGGATATGATGATGTGACTCCTCCACCCGCCTTAACTGTCAATCCCCCAGAAACACAGTCTCTCGGAATTTGCATAAGCACACTCCTTCACCTGCAATTTTAACTTAGTTACAAAGTGATCAAAACTCTCGTTTATATCCTGCGTCCTCTCATTGAACTTGTATCCCGCATTACCCGTGGGCATGAAAAACGCCAGCGGCAGCCTGTCTATTAACTTAATTTAAAGTTTAGGTTTATACCTTGCTTTGTTTCTGAAGTAGCTGCACTGATGAATATGGTAGTATATGTCACTCGCTCGCTTCTTATTGTTTCGCTGCCTTCTCAATTATATAATGCATGTTTTCTTCAGCGTATTTTGGAGCTCTTCCTGGTTTTCTACATAGTGCGTTGACAGTCAGTTCACGTGATTACGTTGGCGGCGTGATAATGTCACACGAAACTCCGCCCCCACGGCTTTCAAGCTCAACTCCATTACAGTAAATGGAGAAAAATACCTTGCAGTTATGACCATTACGCGTAGAATTTCGAAATGAAACCTGCCCAACTTTTGTAAGGAAGCTGTAAGGAATGAGCCTGCCAAATTTCAGCCTTCTACCTACACGGGAAGTTGGAGAATTAGTGATGAGTCAGTCAGTGAGTGAGTGAGTGAGTGCGTGAGTCAGTGAGGGCTTTGCCTTTTACTAGTATAGATTAAGCAAACATTGTAGGTTAGAAGCTAAGTATCTGCCTTTAATAAATCTGGATTGGTCTTGTGATATTACAGAAGGAAGCACCTTCTCAGTCCTATTAGCTAGAACTTTGTAGAGTATCTTAATGCCGTTATTCAAAAGAGAGATTGGTCTGTATGATGCACATTGCAATAAGTCCTTATTTTTCTTAGGAAAGATGGTAATTAATGCTTGGCAAAAGCTTTGAGGTAAATTGTTTTTGTCTTTAGCTTCTATGAATGTTGCTAATAATAGTGGGGCTAACTTATTTGAAAAAATTGTTAAAAACTCCATTGGGTTGCCATCAGGGCTGGCTGTTTACCCACTTTGAAGATAGTTTATAGCATTTAGTAATTCTGAAAGTATCAGAAGTTGATCCAGTTCTACAGCACTAGTATCACTCTTAGTATCTAGCTGTGGTATCTGTAATGAATGAAGAAACTAATTAGATTGTGTCTTATCTTCTTTAAACTGAATAGAATATAAGGACTTATAGTACTTTCTGAATGTGTAGGTTACACTTTTATGGTCAATAATGTTTTCTCCATCTGTGTTGTTAATTGGTGTTATTACATTACAGACTTTGTGCTTGTGGATTTATTGGGCTAAGATCTTATTGGCCTTCTCTCCATGTTCATAATAATGATGTTGTGATTTAAAGATAAACTGTTCTGTTTCTTTGGTATTCAAGAGGATAAATTGTGATTGCAAAACCTGTCTTTTCATATAAAGTGCCTCACTTGGAGACCTGGCATATTCTAGATCTATTCTGGTAATTCACTGATTAACTCAGATGTGTTCATGGTTTCTGATTTTTTTTTGTGAGGAAGATATTAATTAATACTCTTAAAAATGCCTTCAGACTTTCCCAGAGTGTACCTGTTCAGACCTCTGAGGATGCATTTGTCTAAAGAAAATAATCTATTTGCTTGGATATGAATATCTATACAGTTCTCATCAGCTAATGACACGGGGTTAAGATGCCAGCTACGAGATGAATGTGTAGGATGTAGTAATTTAAGCTCTGTGATCAGAGGGGCATGGTCAGAGATTACAATAGAGTCATACTTACAAGATATGATAGTGGGAAAAAAATTATTGTCTATGAGAAAAGTTCTTGAGTAGCAGTGACGCACTGATGAGAAAAAGGAATATGCTCTTAGGTTAGGATTTAAAAACCTTCATGGGTCTTATAAGTTATGATCTATTTCAAACTGTGTAATTATTTTTGCAGTCTCTGTTCATTATAACTTTATTAGTGTTTGCATTAGGGATAGATGCAAATACATTTTGGAAGAAAGCTCTATCATCCACATTAGGTGGATAGATATTAATCAAAATCATTTTAGTATTGGATAGATTGCACATCACCATGACATATCGCCCTTCAGAGTACGATATTGCATCTGACACTACAAATGGAATAGTTCTGTGTATCAAGATTCCCACACCCCTGGTTTTCTTTTTCTAGCTGGAGTGAAAAATTTGGTCAGGCCACGCTCTTTGTAACCAAAACTGGTCCTTACTTAGTAACTGGGTCTTCTGTAAAAATACTGTCTTGGCATTGAGACTTGTTAAATGCGAGAGTACTTTCTCTCATGATTAAGACCCTTGACATTCTGGCTAACATAGTTCACTATTTGGTTATAGAAATTTTGCTTCTGAATTTTTGTTGACCTTTTGTGATTTTAGGTTAAGATAGTACATTGTTACATGTGATGATTTTGATATTGACTTCATATCCTTGCCAAGTGAAACAGCAGGTTGTGGGGTAAAAGGAAAAAAAAAAAGAAATGGCGTTGCTTTCTTTCTCTCCTGCATCCCCCATTGTGCCTCAGTGGGTGAGGAAAACCATATTTCGCAAAGTCCCAATCCTCTGACATGCCAAGAGACAGAGTATGTCTAGAGCAAATCGAATCCCCCAGCAGTGGCATAGAGAAGGTTAAAAACTGAGATATCTTGTGAAGATACGGTCCAAATACAATAAACTAAGGATATAATTAAATTTAAATTTAATTAAATTTAATTGTATGGAATGTTATCAGCTTTTATTTAAAATTAAAATCAGTAAAAAGCAGAAAACAGATTGACTAATGTACATGTGTATAATATTGTTGTATATTAAAATTTCATGTTGTAGATTTTCCATGTCATAAGTTGTGACCTGGTGTACCTTGGAAACAGCACTGTCTTGTGTTTTATTAACCAGCGCAAAACAAATCTATGAGAACCAAGCTTGTCTAGTCTTATCTTGACATCATTTCTACGCTTGTATCTGGTAGATTTCAAATTGAGTACAGCTAGCATGTCCCCCAGACAATCATTTTTTGACATTCTGAAAGAATGAATAGCTTGCTGTCTTGTGTTCTTCTAAACACTTCTTAGTTGTGTGACACAGGGTTTTCACAGTACCAGATGTTTTGGAGTCTGTACCAATACCAGTGAAATTTCACGGTAGTCAATAGTTATTAAATATCACACCATAAATCCTATTCAACTAATAAATTAACATTCAAACAATGTGATGCAGCCTTCAAGCAGCTAAACAGCTGCTTTTTCTTAAAACGTGCCTCCTTTTTTCAAGTGCACACTATAAAATGCATAACTTCTAACATTAAAAACAGCTTGTTTGTAGCCTTGTGTAGCCTTCAGGTACTTACCCAAATGTTATTAAAGTAAACTAGTACTGACATTCATAAATATTGAAATACAATTAACTTTCTGTTGTGCAGCTTTCCATGCAAAACCCTGTGTTTAAATAGGGACATGTAGAAAAAAAAAGAGGAACACTGATAACTGATTGTGTTATGGACTATCAGAATCAGAAACTTTATACTTAATTTTCATTTTCTCGTTTTTCACTTTTTGAATAATGTAGACTTTATAATGATATATCTTGGTTTCTGAGTAAAATATAGTAAATAGCTATAGCCTAGAACAGCAATGTAACTTAGCACTTAGCCATATTAAACATATGCAGAATAGGTTTAATTGCTCCATTATTGTCAGGAATAGTTGCATATAAAGAAGTAAATAGCAGTCATTGGAAAAACATCTAATAGCAATATCTGTTTTTCTGAATAAAAACACTTAAGCAACACATGTTGATGCTAGTTTATTAATAAAATGTTAACAAAAACTGAAATTTGCTCTTGGAATAAAATCAAGGTGTCAGTCTTTCAGGTGCTTAGCCAAGTATAACGTGCTTCGTCATTTGATTTGTATTGATCAGAGCCACAGTTTATAGACTGTAGTTTTCAGAACCAATGGTGTTACCCTGAGCATCTGTCTTGAAGACAAAACATTTCCATACATGACTTCTGATCATGGACTGAGGAACTGGCTCATGCAACTTTTTGCCTTTAAAATTCTATGTTCTTTTTATTGCTGCCAGAGAGTGGCTGTGTGGTGCATATTGGTCAAGCATGTTCTGTGTATTCATGGTAATAATTGTGAAGTTAACTTACCTTTTTATCACAGCAAAACCTTTGGTTATGAAAGAGCCACTGTCCATCTGCATACCATTGCCTAAGTTTGCAATAGTAATCAACAACTAGCACTATACGCTCCCTGAGTAGAAAAAAATTAGATCATGCAATAGAGCTAAGTCACGATGAAACAGAATGATGCACCACAATCCAGATATACTGTTTTATTTTTATAGCATATAATGAGTCATTGTTGTTGAGAATGTAGTATGTCTGTGGATGGCATTTTAGAGTGAGTAAAAGTATTTTGTAGCTTTTACCGTTTCTTGTTGGTAAGAGATTCATTCAGGTCCACAATATAATGAGGTAGCTCTAATTGTAGACTTTGATGAAATACATAGATGTGATTCATAGTAATTTTAAGCCATCTTTCCATGATTTTAACAATATTTTAACATCACCAAATCCTGCTAATGGTGCTGTCTTGTAATGCAAAATCATACAGCAATCTCTGCTGCTTGTCTCCATAATCAACTAGTGCTGTGGATGCTTTTCATGGTCCATGGTCTATATTTATGCTTTTCTTTTTGACAGGTGTTACATTTTGTGATGCTATATTACCACGACTGTCAGCCATCTTCTTAAGTAGTGTTTTCTTCGGTTTTCTCACGTGTTGATGTGCGTTTCCAAGTAATTCTTATTATTACAGTTGCACATGAGTGTAGTACTACTCAGTAGTACTGATATTGTAAGAAACGAGTACCATTACATTTTCTGAATTTTGGTGTTGACTTCTTACTGAAGTATTAGTTCTTATGATAGCCCTAGTGTGATGCAAAATAAACCATTAAAAATGTTTGGACTGAAATGTGACTTTTCCAGAAAAGCTGGTAAGGCTTGACCGTTTCATAACAGAAATTAGCTGAAATACCCAGCATTGCCCGGGAGGAAAATAAAGCGTTTAATTGTTTGATAAAAGTATAATTTAAAAATAAGTTAACAAACAATCAAGACTCACTAATGTGCTTGTCTTGCAGTCTTGTATATATGTTATGGAACCGGCCAACTCTATTTAATTTCAAAAGCAACAGGGGCGCGGTGGTGCCCAGACATAAAGAATGCTGGCAGTCACCTCCAGTTCACCCTCTGGTGGTCGTTCCAAGTGTCAACTGGATGATAACATGTATGCAAGACTGCAAGATCACCCCACCACTCTACCCTGAAGGGGGTGGGTTAGGGTTGATTTCACCCTACAGTATTTTTAGTCGACCAAAGAGAAACATGTGTACCAAGTTTCATGAAAATCGCTCCAGCCATTCGGAAGTGATATTGGAACATAAATACATACATACACACACATACATTGACTTTTATATATATATAAATTAAAGCAAATTATTGAGAACATCTTGAATTTGTACACCTGTCACTTTAAAGCCTTTCAAAGGCCTAGGTCATACTCAAAGGAAAAAATAAAAGTTTAATCTACCAGGAATATATAGTATTTGTCTTCAATGAAGCCAGAAGCATTAATCAGGTTAACTTAAGTTAACACTTGAGATGCAGAAGAAAGCAAGCATGTATCTAGATTTCATGATATTTATTGGACTGAATTGTAATTCTATTGGGTTTATTTAACTTTTTGTTTAACATTTTGTAATCATTGTTACCTTTGGGTGTTTTTTGGTTCTCATTAGTGTTTTTTATTTATTATTTTATTTGGCATTGTCTGTGGGATTGTTCCTAAATTATTCTTTTTTTTTTAAATACTTTATTAATTTTATTGCAATCCATACAGAGCATTAAGTTTTTACAAAAAGAAAAATTAAGTTAAAAACAGATCGATCCCCACCCCTGAGAGAGAGAGCAAGCCAAACGCCGTGAAATTTAAGGCTTGTAAACATACCTAAATTAATAAATTCTCTGTGCTTTATGAGCTTATTTTAGAATATTACTGATTAGATCCTGCCATGTTTTGAAAAAAGTCTGTACGGATCCTCTAACTGAGTATTTGATTTTTTCCAATTTCAAATAGTATAACACATCAGTTTCCCACTGACTTAAAAGAGGAGAGTTTGGGTTCTTCCAGTTTATCAGAATAAGTCTGCGTGCCAAAAGTGTAGTGAATGCAATCACAATTTGTTTGTCTTTCTCCACTTTAAGCCCCTCTGGAAGAACACCAAACACAGCTGTTAATGGGTTAGGAGGGATTGTGAGTTTAAGGCTGTCTGAGAGGTAATTAAAAATTTTTGTCCAGAATGTCCAGAAATGTTAATTTGGTGCGGGCCCAGAACATGTGACCCAGTGAGGCTGGGACTTGGTTGCAGCGTTCGCAGGTTAGATCATGCCCTGGAAACATTTTGGAGAGTTTTAGTCAAGACAGATGTGCTCGATATATAATTTTGAGTTGTATAATTGTATGCTTTGCGCATATGGAGCTCGAGTGAATTCTCTGCATTGCTACTTTCCACTCCTTTTCTGATATATTGATTGAGAGATCTTTTTCCCAGTGTCCTCTTGGATCTTTGAAAGGGAGGGATTGTAAAATGATTTTATATATTGTAGAAATAGTGTCTAAGTCCTTGAGATTGAGCAATATTTTTTCCATCATGGATGAAGGTGCAAGATGAGGAAAATCTGGAAGGTTCTGTTGAACAAAGTTCCTGGCTTGAAGATAGTGAAAGAAATGTGTAGCTGGAATGTTAAATTTGGAATGTAATTGTTCATAGGATGCAAGGACGTTGGCTATATAAAGATCTCTAAGCAAGTTATTTCAAAATTTTTTCCAGGTATTAAAAACTGCATATGTTTGCGAAGGTTGAAAGAGGTGGTTCTCTTGCAGAGGTGCCACAGATAGAAGCTTCTCCGTCTTAAAATGCTTTCTACATTGGTTCCAGATTCTAAGTGAGTGGAGCACAATTGGGTTATTGGTATATTGCCGATAACGTGTGTTTATTGGAGCACAGAGCAAGGAAAACAAAGAAGTACTGCAGGATTTTACTTCTATTGCGGACCAAGCTTGTGTATGTTCTTCTATTTGTGTCCAGGTTCTTATCGTCTGTATATTTGCTGCCCAGTAATAAAACTGGAAGTTAGGTAGAGCCATGCCGCCTTCTGCCTTTTGTCTTTGTAGGGTCGCTCTTTTGATGCGTGGATGTTTTGAATTCCAAATAAATGAGGTTATTGTTGAATCTAATTGCCTAAAGAATGATTTTTTAATGTATATTGGAATGTTTTGAAATAAAAAAAAGAGCTTAGGAAGAATATTCATCTTAACAGTGTTAATTCTTCCAGCTAGTGTGAGATGAAGGGTTGACCATCTGTGCAAGTCTTGTTTAATTTTTTCCATGCAGACGGCGAAGTTTTGTTGATATAGAGCTTTATGTTTACTTGTGATGTTTACCCCTAGGTATTTAAACTGTTCTGCAATGATAAAAGGTAGGGTATCTAATCTAATATTATACGCTTGAGAATTCACTGGAAAGAGTACACTTTTATTCAGATTAATTCTGTGACCAGAGAACTTTTGAAATTCTGTGAGTGCTGCTAAGACTGCAGGTACAGAATTTTCTGGATCCAATATATACAGTACCGTATCATCTGCATATAATGAAATTTTCTGTTCCAGTCCTTCTCTGCTAATCCCCTTTATCTGATCAGTATTTTGACCATGTACTGCCAGTGGTTCAATGGCAATTGCAAACAGCAGCGGTGACAAGGGGCATACTTGTCTTGTACCACGTTCTAGTTTAAAGTAGTCTGAGTAAATGTTGTTGATGCAAACTGAAGCTTCTGGGTTAGTATACAGTATTAATTAATTTAATTCATGCATAAATGTTTGGGCCAAACCCAAACTTCTCCAATGTAGTAAAAAGGTATTTCCATTCAACCATGTCGAAAGCTTTTTCTGCATCCAGTGATAATAATATTTCTGGGGTGTTTGATTTAGTTGGTGAGTATATTACATTAAACAGGCGTCGAAGATTTGAAGATAAGTGTCGGCCCCATTCCTAAATTATTCTAAAGAACATCCCCTGCAAAATCATTAATATCTTCAATCATATCTTACCTTCGGTTGATGATCAATTTTATATGCTGTTTGCTGGAACTGCCTGATTTCCCTGATAATGTGAGAAATCTGAAATGAAAAAATTATGCTGTTAACACAGAAAGGCAGAAATATTTATCTATAAAAAACATTTCAGAGGTGACAGATTCCCAACATCCTCTATGTTTTGATGCTAAATTCATTGCAAAAGCATCCTTATATGTGAATATAGATATAGTATCTTAAAGTACAACAAAAATTGAGGAATCTAAGTCATCCAGTGTTTAAATAAATAAATAAATCTTAGTGCACAATATTGAAACCAAGTTTTGAAAATGTGTTTTGTTGTTAGGTATTCTTTAAAATAACTGGAAAATTATAGAAACACTACAATAGCAATTACATAATTTGAACAGTTTCATTCCCTGATATGGTAATTCAGACTTACTTGTTGGGGTGCTAAGTCTCATTTACTTGAATCAGTTTGTAAAGTATGGTGAAGTTGTTACATTTTATTCCTTTCAAACCCTAATCAGGAGTTACTGCTAGAGTGCTGCTTGCTGCTATCACTAAAATGAAGGTTATCCTTAAGACTCAAAGTTAACCCCATGATACTTACCATTCTCATCTTCGAGAAGTTCACTAGACCATCTTCTGTGTAGTTAGGCGTTCCCTCCTCAATGAAGGCCAGATCTGTCAGGTACATGCCAAGATAAGGAACGCAGGGAGGGTCACAGCTGTAAAAAAATTAGTCAATAACACATTTTTTTTTTCTCCTTCTTGGGATCCTTGCTAAATAATATAGAAATCCATCTGGTGGTACAGAATGTGAACAGATGCAATAAAGTACCACAGGTCTTCAGGAGATCATACAGTCCCATCTGTCCATGAGCAACAAGGCTAAATACAACACAGTTCCACCTGTTTTCAAGAAGTGGGCATAAATACAACACAGACCCATGTGATACCATGAAGCATGGGTAAACACAAGACAGCTCCATCTGTCCCTAATAAGCATGGGTAAATTGAACTGAATTCTGTCTGTGGTTGAGAAACTCAATAAATAAAACATAACTTTTCTGTCCCTGGGGAAACAGGTATACATATAGTATAGCTCCAGATGTTGGTAAGGAATTCAGGTAAAGAAAATACAGTTCCACCTTTTACTGAGAAGTATAACAGGGCTCCATATGTCCCTGAAAAATGGGGAGAAAATAAGCACAAAAATAGATAAAAACCATGCATTTGCCTAAACCATGGATATATGCAGTACAAGGCAGCTTGTTTTTTGGTAACATCTCTCTATCCATCCATCCTTCTTAACCCATACCTGGGTAACACTTGTAATTTGAACACAGCTTCATCTATCCACAAGAAATGGATAAATAGAACATAACTTTGCTAGTTTGTATAAATATGGTAACATGCACAGCTTCTATGAAAATGAAGCTAGGACCAGATGTCTCAGAGAAAAAAGAAATACAATTTTTATATACAAGTCTTACTTTTTCAAAGCTTCTCTGAGGTTCTTAAATCTACCTTCAGAAGACACAAGCTTTTGTAGTTTGTCTATCAGAGCCTTTGTCTGAAAGAAAGAGCAGAGTAAATAAGATATAATAGCATTCATGTCACATATCCCACGCATAGTTTCTTGATAATCTGTCACTCACCTGCTTGGACACTTTCAACCATGTTTTCTTTAGTCGAAAGATGGCGCTGCGATTTAGTGATGATGTGATCTCCAAAACAGCATTATAATTGTGAAGACACCGACAGATATCAGCTACTGCTACCCACTTTTCAATGACAGCCACCCGAATGTTGATATCTTCAGACTTCAGAATTTCAGAGGCTATTAAGTTGCTGATCTTTCAAAAAGAATCACAATACAACAAGACTATAGACACTGAACAGAACAGCTGAGCTAAAAGGGATTGTGCCCCTGACAAGTTACCTATGGGCCTATATTGATACTTACATCATTGAAATGTTTGGTGTTCTGCATTATGTAGGGTGTCCTTTCATTTTTCTCTGGTTTCATCCAGCCTTGCCCAAAAAACTCCCTGAAGGAGAAGAAAATATTGTATAATGCTTTTCTGCAGACTCTGTATATCTGGTATGTTCAATTTACTTTCATGGCCACCTATATATTTATGTGAGGTAGCAATGAACATATATTTGCATGGCTCATCATATTGAACCAAGTGTTCAGTTCAGTCAGTTCAGTCATGACCCTAGTCTCTCTAATATGATTAAAAAATCCTGGGACAAGATGAGACTTTTTAGCCTTGGACGAGACATGACTTATTCAGAGAGATACTTTCACGTGAGACTTTGTGCCAAGAGATTTAACCACACTCAGGGCCGGAAATAAAAAAGAAAAAGCAGATGACAAAGTAGAACGTCATAAAGAATTCAAAAACGTTGGTGCGATACACATGCACAGCAGATAATGAAAGTACTAAAATTCGAAAGTCTCAAACAATGATAGTAAAGATCACATTAGCACAAACAAATGGAAATTATTACTCTGTGAAATAGCGGAACAGCGAAAAGAGATCAAATATATTGTTCGGATTGTAACTTTAAGTCGGAGACTTGTAGATCGTCTAATTTGTGTTGCCATCAGGGAAAAGTAGTGTTTATTCCCAATGAAGTGGTATATCCACGAGAATTAAAAGATTTGTTGTTTGGTGAAAGTGAAATCCACATACGCAAAGTGGCTGGCGCGTAGCGCAGGCCATTTGGTGAGCAAAGTGAGCCCACACCAGATAAGGGCAATGACATTGCTTCCTGTAGCTTCTTTATTTAGTGTAGTACAGTTTCCTTTACTTTTAATGGTGCAACAGCTAGTCAATATTTTTTAGGATACTGATTTATTCAAAGAATTCCATAATTTACAACCTATTCTGTTAAGACAAATGATTCGCCTTGATGTATGTTGTTGTCTCTGTTTTTCTTTATTATTAAGTATTTTTTCCACAGTGAATGTTGTAAGATCCACAATCAAACCCTATAACTATATAAAATGGACAGTGAATGAACACACCAGCACAAAATTGTGATATTTATTCATCACAAAATACTCTATCCATCACACTGTGTGAAACAGTAATCTCCCCCTGATTTTCACAGAACCCATGACAACTGCAACTATACATTCACTGCCATTAATGATAAGTAACTTATGGCAACTGGGGGGAATGCTGGCCCACTATACCATGCTGAATAGCTCCAACTCAGTGATAGTTTTTTTTAGCATGCCCTACTCACTTTGGGTCCTGCCACCATCTCCTAGACTTTGACTAGACAAAACCAAAATTTTAGATTTCTTCAGTTATTATGCATTAAACTAGCTTGTGTGTTTCAGACTGAATGGTGTCACTTGCTTTAGCTCAGAGCAGAAATTAGCATTCTTTTAGTGATAACAACCATTCTTATATTTTGATATTAAATCCTGAAACCATAATGGTAGTACCTTCATCTGACTATTGTTATGTAGTTCTTACTCTGGAATAAAATGTTAACTTTTCTCCAAACATGATGATGTGCACTTTTAACTCAAAGTTAAATTTGAACTCGTCTCTCCACTGATCATTTTTTGCCAGAACCCTTTTAGATATTCTGGTGTATCTTGGCAAACATGAGGAGAATGAACATATTATTAGTATTAGTGAGAAGTAGTTTTTACCTTTTCATGTGGAAGGATCTAATAACTACAGTAAAAAGGTAATGACTGAAACACTTAGGGCTTCTGACCCATTGATTCTGCCAACGTAGACTAGTAATGCAGATATGACTGAAGCCACAAGATGAGATGGCCACAAGTGTTTCTGGGGCAAATCTGACTTCAGTATAAAGCTGCCATAACACCATGGCCCATTGACTTAGAGCTGGAAGATAGATTTAGGAACAGTTCAACTCACAGTGAGGTAGTGTGGGCAGATTTGGTTTAGAGAAAAAGAGAGAATTTTAAGAAATATTAAAAAGAATGATTTTTGATGTTTGTGGCACTGTTTTTGGACAGTGGCTAAGTAGAAAAACACCATCCTAAAATACATGATTCCAACATCTGTATATCAGGACTAAAAATATTGGCTAAGGTTTGTTTTCTGCTTATTGCGCTGTTACTTTGTGTTTTTTTTTCTAGTGTGTACTATTTGATGCTCTCTTTCTGTATTTAAAAATTACTGCCTTTGGTGAGGAACTTGGTTTTTTGGTCCCTTTTTGTTCTAACACACAAAGGTGCTAAATTTTGTAGTTCAAATGTAGTCAAAAGTATCTTATTATTGTCATATTAACAATTACCTTATGACACACACATAGTGACAATAAGAATGTGTTCTTAAGAATGAGCTTTGGCTTGTTGAAACTCTTAAATATGTGATTTCATTATTCAGTCTCTGTTTCCAGTGGTAGAAGACAAACAGCTGCATGGGGATAACTTACTCATATGGGATTCTCTTGAAAATAAGATGGTCCAGGAGGGTGAGCTGCTCTGCAATCTCCAATGCTGAGTGGATTTCAAATGGTTCTGCCTTTACTCCCTCCGCCTGATGGGAAAGAAATGAGGAAAGTTAATATAGTATATTCTGAAGCACTCTATACTGTTAACCTTAAAAAAGTGCAGAGGCTTGAAGCACCTTGAAGTGGCAAAATACTTTATATATATTTTTAGGTAAGGATATAGATAAAATGAATTTTGGATCAATTTTTTACAACCTATTTTAAGACTTGTTTAATGTACCTTTTAATTTTCATCCTAATTGGATTCTTTAATCTGAGGCAACTTCATATTTATAAACTATAGTCTGTGCATTAAATATTTTTTCATCGATTATTAAGCTTGCTTAGTTCAGTTTATGGTTGTTATGTGGACAGAATCTATCCTATTAACATTTGATGCAAGACAGGAACTAGTCCTGAATGAGATGTTAGTCTACTGTAGGGTCTGCTCATACACACACTTTAATTTCTTTTTATATACTAAGATATAAAACTATTTTTGAATCACACTTCAACACTTACATTCTTTTGAGTTGCAAATTAACCTACCAGGCACATGTTTGGGATGTGGGAAAAAAAAATCCAGATAAAAAATAATGCAGACAAAAGGGAATTGTACACCCTCCATCTTGTGTCCAGCACTGCTGGAATAGGATCTAGCTCCCATGACACTTTCATAAAAGTGCGCTCAGAAAGAGAGGAATGAAGGAATACTTCATTAAATAAAGGAGTCGTCTACAATTGAACTGTTCAAAACAAGATTAAAGACTCATTTCTATTCACTTGCATTCCGTGACCTTCAGTAATACTGATGGTTTCCTCATTGTGATTATGTAACATTACTTCTATTTATTATTTATTTTATTTATGTTCATTTATTTTATTTCTATTTATGTTATTCATGTTAATTGTATTTTTTTTTTATTCTATTATTGTAAAGCACTTTGGCCACAGCATTCCTATGTTGTTTTAAATGTGCTATATAAATAAATTTGACATTGACATTGACACGTTAATAATATTCAAAATAAAGCTAGTTCAGTGTGTGTGTGTGTGTGTGTGGTGGTAAATACATGAAAGCACTTGGTAGACTTACTCAAGTTAATGATTTTAATTTGGGTTATCTGATCAATTTTTGCTCTCTGCTCTTGTGTTTGAGAATATTGACAATTTTACAATAGCAGATTAAAAATGGTCCAGTGAAATTACAAACCAGATTTAAATTGTCTTTATTACTCACAAAGTGTGAGAGGCGAGATACATGAAAACTTCTTGGTAGATTTGGCCAAAATAATGATTTTAATTTGTTTGATTGATCTTAGTATTTTGCTCATATCCTTGAGAATATTAAAAGATTAAAAAAAGGTAAGAGTACAACTACATTCAAATTCAGATTCAAATTGTCTTTATTATTCACAAAGTGGAATTTTGTTAATTCTGGTTGACAACACTGAACAACATAAACAGGAATTTGTGTCTGTAACAGCAGAAGGTTTTCTTTTATTTTACTTGACAAGATGATGTGGGCTGGGAATTTGAATAATTTTCTGGAAACTCTGCTGTGCTCTGTCTTGTGGATACAAACAGAAAGTTGGGTTGTTGTCACAGAATTGTAGTACTTATGGTACAATGGCTATGAAAGGTCAATTATAGGTATATGGGTGATTATTGTTGTAAACAAGGTACTTCAGTACTATCAATTGGTATAAAAATGTGCTAGGAATGTTCTGGATATTTTATTAAATATGTGATTAGTTATTGAGGTAGAACATGTTCCTTACTAATGATTTTAAGAGTTTTTAGATGTCAGCTGATTTGTTTTTGCATAAAATGTCATAATTGTATTAAAATGTGTGACAGGGCAGCTTCATATCATTTAAAGTTATGAAGCATCCTAGACGTACATGATGAATACAAATATGTTCACTAGGTGGCAGTCATGAGCCATTATAGTATTTCAGCCAGGATCACCTGAGTATCTTAGCAAATGAAGGAAAGACTTACCATCTGAAAAACCTCCTCAAGTGTAATCTGATTGTCTCCTGGGTCTTCTTGAGTTAATGTTCTGCAAAACAATGAAGTAAAATTTTAGAACTGATTGCATGCATGTATATGTGCACAGAAATAAAATGGAGTTGGATGCTTTGGAACTCTTTGATGGACTGGCACCCTGTGCTGACTGTTTTCTGCCTTGCACTTAGTGGTCCCAAGATAGGCTTCGGATCCCTACCCCCTTGAAGTGGATTAAGCAGCTTTGATTATAATGTGTTATGCGTGGTTTTGAACTGATTTCTTAAATTAATTTTTGTAAAGTCAACATAAAAAAATAATTAGGTCCAGGACTAAATTGTAATAAAAATCACAATATAAATGACCAGCCCTTGAGGAAATTTTGGAGTTAATTCTAGAGAATGAGAAAATTAGATTAAAACCCAGAGCTAAGAAAGAACTGGAAATAATAGCTCTATTTCAGTATGAATCTATAATCTGACTTTACAATAGTAACTTTGAAATAAGGTATGAATCAAGATTAGAACTTCCAGATTTATTAATAGTATTATTCTTAAACTTTGAGATGCATTAATCTATCATCTCTCCTTAACAGTTATTTGAAATATTATGATTAGTATGTCCAAGTGTGTTTTTGTTAAATTGGTTGTTTGGGGGTTGTTGTTTTATCATTATGTTTTATGATTGTATTGATATTTTATATGTACAAAAGTTCAAAACGTTAACTCAATGCAACTGACCTGGTTATGACAATGAAGTGTTTACTTTAGATAGATAGATAGATAGATTGATTGATAGATAGAGCTAAAGAGCACTCTATAATATATAATTCATCATATGTGACATCCTAACCCCCTATCACTCACCTAATGATGTTAGCAGCAGCTTTACGCTCTTGAGTGAGTAGCTCAGGGTCATGAATGACCTCTTCCAAAAAACTGATTACCTTCTCCTTCAGATCACTGTTAGCATCAAAGTCCTGCAATGGAACGTATCATTGGCTTGCAGCATAGGCAATTTAAAAAAAAACATACATATTTTTGACAATGATGTGTTTAGAAGGTACATTTTTCTTACCCCTATAGGTTACCATAAGCTAAGGTTTGTTGTGGGTTAAAAGGATATATAAAAAATTTCCAAGGAAGGGCTGAAATGGGAATTGGGAATACAGCCCTGGTCCTTGGAATAGTAAGCTGAGCATTAATTCCTTAAAACAGGTAAGATGAAGTTTTATGTTCCCCAAAAGAGCAAAGGAGATTAAGCAAAAATAAATAATAAGTTAAAAAAAAAAGTAAAATGGGACAAAAAATTACCAGGAGTGAGAGAACAATAAAATTCCAATATGAACTTTATTGTTAGTAAGAAAATTTTGGGGCACCACTTGTTACAAGTTTCAACGTTGAACTAGGCTGCAAAACATGAAGCCATAAAAATTGCATTTCAGTACTTTCACTGAGAGGAAGGACACTTTAAATCAAGTTAGTTGGTAAACACTCCTACCTGTGCGTGCTTAGAGACCCAGTGCCTCAAAACATTCAGGACCCTATTAGTTGCTGCACGTCTGATTACAAATTCTTTGTCACCGTTTCTCTGGTCAGTGGGAAACCCTGTAGGGATTTGAGCCATTGATTGCAGTAGAACCAACAAAAGAGCAAGAACTTTAATATCTCCCAAAGTAATACATTTGCGAATAGCCTCGGGGACACACTCACCTGTGCTCGCTAGGGACATCCTTCGGTACTTTTCCTTGGTGGGCGTGCCTTCATTGGCCCCGGCTGTTGCTATGGCGAAAGCGGAGGCGGCAGACAACGCGCTGCGGTTGTTGTCAAGCTCCCGGCAGGATGTCACTACCACACCGTTGTTATAGGAGAACAATGAGAAGTCTGCAGAAAAGGAAACACAAGGCTTGAGAAGATGGAGAAAATCAGCTGTGCGAAAGGAAACTAACGGCAATAAAAACTATTTGCGATGATGATTTGTTTTGAGACACTGACCAGATTTTAAGTTTGGTAGTGCAATCCATTTTACGTACCAACATTAAGAATAATCTATTTAGGATCCTGGAGAACAAGTTTTTGCCCACTTTGCAGAAAAGAGGCCAAATTATTACATGCATCAGGTTGTCCATTTCAGGGAAATGCTGCTTTGTGTTTAATGGACAGAAGAGGGCAGCAAACCATAAGTGATTCCAGATAGAGAGGTGCACCTTTCTTTCTTTCTTTCTTTCTTTCTTTCTTTCTTTCTTTCTTTCTTTCTTTCTTTCTTT
>JANRMT010062829.1:27066572-27124374 GCA_026402145.1 Polypterus bichir lapradei
CCAGGGTCCTAGAAACTATTGAAATCGTCAGAAAAAACACTGAAATGTAGAGATGTCAGGTAATTGAAAGGAACTACTCTGGGCATCTCTCTCCTAGGAAGATTTGTTTTGCCGATGTGTTCAACTCGCTTGTGCATTTGATGCCGGAGGAAAAGTAAAAGGGATGCCGTTTTGCCAATGTTAGCGGCTAAGCGTCTATCTTTCTTCGGAGGATTTGTTTTGCTGACGTGCTGGCCCTGCTTGTGTTTTTAGTAGCTAAGTGAGTTTTCTGCTTTCTCAGAGGTGAAGCCATTATCCTGACTCCGCCTCTCAATTCCAGGCCGGACAGACACACACACTTCCACAGGTAGATGTTTATACTGTGTATAAGATATATGTATCCTGATTTTGCTATCTGCATTTTCTTGTATGGTTTCCTCTACTGGTATTATTGTTCTTTAATAAACACCAAGTTTCTCTTAATTTTCTATGCTTTGTCTTTATATTTAGAGTGATTGAAATAATAAGGTAACTATTTAGAGCATCTGGAGCAGTAAGGAAGTGCCATGTGATCTGAACTGTGAGGTTTGTCAGGCTGAGGATGTAGAGCTGAGTCAAATAGTGAACAGAGCGTAAAGTAAGACATCACTGTCTGATAAATGGCCTAGAGCCAAGGATGTTGAGCCTTTGTATGCTTTAATATATTCTTGAAGAGCAAAGTAATATTTAGGTCTGAGATATATCTATGACATCATATGTTGTTCATGCCAAAGATAAGTAAGTCTGTTTAAGTGCTAGGGAGTCATTCATATGGCACTTGTGTGGTTAAAGTGCTTGGGAAATGGTTGGCTGTGTATATGTCATTTATACGACACTTTTGTGGTTAGGGTGTGTGTATGTGTATATGTATGTGTGTGTGTGTGTGTGTTAATCTTAAAGTGCAAGAGTAGACTAACCTGGTAACAAACTTGAGTAAGTCGAGGGTTAATACCACGATAACTTCTGCTTATTATTTTAGCTCAGTTTACACCTGAAATTACAGGCACACTTAAACATTTGTAACCTAAAATCTTGCATGCATTTACAGTATCATGATGTAGTTACTAAACGTTAAAACCAGACCAATAATTCTGTGTAGAATGGGTGGTGAGAGGGGTGGAATTTAGGTCTGTTGTCACTTAATTATTGAACAAGAATGGCACTGATTTCAGTGATTGTAGCTTCACTTGTTAAAAAATAAGAAGCCGTAAAGTGGTAAACAAAAAAAATGCTACTGCATCAATTAGTATAATGGAATTGAATTTTCATTAAAATCTCAAAGGGTAAGCTGTTTCAAATAGAAACCATGTATTGTACGTTTAAATCCTCCCAAGAATACAGGTCTAGATGCCACTTCATTTGTGAGAGCCACGGCTAAGCATTGCACTCCTTATTGGCAAATTGGCCAGCAAAAAAAAATACAGAGAATGCCCCATATGAGACGTATTCATAATTGGACTCTGTAGCTGCCTAATCTGCATCCCATGCTCAATTTGGAACATGCATGCAGCCAAGGTGTAGCTGCTTATACATTAGGGTATCTAGTTCACAGACACACAACAGAGTTGATTTAATGTCTTCTTGCTTATACAAAGGTTAAATTCCTCTCATCAAGTATTTTCTTTGATGGCGTTGTAAAATTCAAAATGTTCGGTTTTCAAAGTAAACCGCAAAAGAATTAGTTGCTAGTGAAGACAAGGTCAACCTTAATGCAATTCCAAAATAAGATGTAATATTATGTAATTTCACAAAATAATACACATCCACTATATAGAACAGATATGTAGTTTATTGCCTGCACATGTGTGATGAAAATTGGGCAGGGACACAAGTTGGGTAATGGCGGACATCCTCAGCGATTTGCTATTGGACTGTTACTCTTACTAATTCTACTAATGGCGTGCATTCTACACTAGTTAGTAAATTTGTAAAATTTCAGACTACACCAAAATTGAATGCATAGTACACACCAAAGAGGCAGCAAAAAAAAAATCAGTTTTCAAACATGGATGAACACATGAAAAATGTAGACAAGTGAAAAGTGCTACATGTAGGCAAAAGGAATGCTAATTATAAATTCATGATAGGTCATGTTAACTACAGAAAGCAACCTTTGAAAATGATTTAGTGGTCTGTTTTAATACAATATTCCCTTTGTCTAGACAATGTGCAGAATCAATTAAAGAGGCAAATAAAATATTACCTTGTATTATATAAACTTGAATACAAATCAAGACAAGTTATAGTCAGACTCCATAATGCTGTAGTGAGAGGAAAGGGCATGTCCGACTTTAAACCTCTTTAGCCTCGAGCATAGAAGGCTGCATAGGCACCTGAGTTGGGTCTTCAAAGTTGTCAAAGATATTGATAAAATCTCCTCAACATCATTCTTTTAGGTAAGTGTGAATCACATAAACTAGGGCAATGTTGGAACATAATTGAAAGTAAATTTAAGCCAGAAGCTAGGAAACTTTTCCAAATACAAAAGGATTGTGTGAATCTGGAAAATACTAATGAGTCATATTTTCGAAAAGGAAACATTGACCAGAAGTTCTTGGATGACATATAAGGACAAATTAGCTATTAAGAAAACAGATGTGCTTGGTGTGCTGAATTTGTCTCCTTTCATTTATGAATCTGGTTAAACTATTTGCCCTATTGACTGATGATGATGCAGTTTGACAGACTTATATAGAGACACAGTTTTTAACACATCATTTAACATTAAAACAGAGCTATCTAATGGAAATAATTTTACATAGGTAACATAGGTAACCCACAAAGTGAACATACTGCATTTTAAAGAGTCATTGGGACTTTAAACCTGAATGAATAGAGGTTAATAATTAGGTTCCTAATGAAGTTTTACAACCGGAAATAAACTAATTAAAAAGTCTTACCTGGTTTGCTTGGTGATGGATCTTCTGGTTTTTCCCCTTTCCCGTCTGATTCATCTTGGATTTTGTTGGACATGGAGCTTGACACATACAACTTGTTGATGTCCAGACTGGTCTTGCTGAAGGGGGACATGGATGTGTACATGCTTGCATAGCCATTAGAAGAACAGCTCAAGGCAGCCAGATCTAGGGCTTTTCCCCCTGTTATAATGGGGATATTCAAAGATAGCTTTCTGCGGCGATTGGGTGATGAAGATTTGGTGATGGACAAAGGTGGAGGTGAGGAGAATTTTCTGCTAGCTCTGGGTGACTTTGGTGGTTCACCATACAGAAGCTTATTGTTTTGACTACTTGCAAAAAAAAGCTCCAAAGACCTGAAAAATAGCAGGCAGAAACAGAGGTATTAACACCTGTAGTGTAAAAATAAGATGCTTTGCAAGACAAGCAGACACACTGAGCAGCTTAATAGGAAGGGGATTGATAGGTCGAAGTGAAAAAGCAGAAGATCATGGAATTCTATTGTCTTCCAGTAGAAATGCTTATCAACAGTTCATTACTTCCTAGACTTCCTCTGTAACTGTCTACAGTTGGTTCAACTTAAGCTAAAAACGTTATCAAGTAAGACAGTGGGTTACCAAATATTATTTGGTTGTCTGACTATCAACCCAAGCAAAAAAACAAAGTTATAGTCTAATACTTAAATTAATTTTCAAGACACTTTTTTTCAGCACACAGTGATATAACAACTACACTTTATTTAATGTTCTGCCAGAGAAGTCTGTAGCAGCAAGATACAGATTTCACAGGAAACAGTCTATTATTGTCCTGCATCATCTATTCAAAAATAAGTAAGTAAATAAATAAATAAATAAATAAATAAAACAAGTGCATATACAGGAAATCAGTCTTAAGAGATAGGGATACCATTCAGCCTCTAAAATAAAGGGGATATGTGGGTCAGAGGGCATGTCTGAGCCATTAAACTGTAATTGAGGTGCTCGTTTTATTGGCGACTCTACAACCTTTTCAGCTGATAAGCATAATTTGAGGAGGAAAGTGAAATCCTTTGGAGTCAGCTAATCCTTAATCATTTGCTCTCCTTTTTCCAACATTTAAAGAGTACCACTGACTGCCAGCCTGGGGCTTTACTTCAAGTGAAATGAGCATACTCTTGCACCCTTTAGAGTACAGGTCAATAAGCAGCTATTCTTACTGCTTCCCCATCACTACCTCCCATAATGGAGATGTCGGATATTGCTTAGATGATGTTGGAAATGGAAAGAAGGTCAAAAGACACAGGCAGCTGCCAATGGTTCAGTTCATTTTCTTTATGTAATCCTCTTCTGGGGTTAAAATCAGGAAGCAACCTCAATGTAGAGTGTTTTCATAAATATTTAATTGCCTCGATTCTCTGCAGAGCTGAGGAGCAGAAGAAGGGGTGGGGTCCTGCCGCAGAGTGGTTGGTTTCCATAGTGATGCTAGACAGCTGCAGGCCAGCCTCATGGAGCACACGGTCAAGTGACAGGAAGCCAAATGATCCTCTGTAATGGCGTATGTCTCCTCTTGCTTGATTCGGGTTTTGTTTATGAATTGTCTTTTCTGCAGTAACCTTAGCATTTCTACTAGCTGACATTACCCAAAATTGTTAAGAGAACGTACTGTAGAAGCAACTCATTTTGCTAACCTGTTCTTTCACTCCTGTTAGATGGCATGTTGTGTAGGAGGATTTAAAGTGGAGGTAGAATGAATTAGATTGTTATAAGTAACGTTCCACCACCTAGAACAACAAACTGAAGATAGACAGACATGTGATGCCTCTTGATCAAACTCTGTTGTTAAGGTATATGTTTGTTATTTTTTAATCTGTAGACAAAAAAAAATCTAAGAAACATCTCATATAAAACTAAGTTGCACAAACTACCCACCTGAATGTAGGCTACCTGGATAATAATGGAATACGTATATCCACGGATACAATTCCTGGATTTATCCTTTTGATCTAAATTTTGGTAGATTAAATTTAACAGAAAACTGAAATTGTGGCCACAATAAATGTATTGCTTAATCTAACTTATACTGTTGTTACCTTAGCTGGAAAGAAAAATCTTATCTGAATATCTGAATTTGTCCTGGACTAAGAGGTATTAATGGGCATCAGCCTATATGAGTTGAATTAATACATGATATAAAACAAAAAAGGCACACCTGAATCAAGATCAAGCAATAAAGAACCTCCTTTGGATAAATATTGTTTGTTATTGAGAGCAAAATGTTCACCTGATGAAGAATATTTGACTATATTGTAAGTCACTGAAGACTGAAATTTTTATGCAAGGTAGACAGTGAGCACTAGGGCTGGCATGAAAAGTTTTACAAGGTATACATAACTGGATGTGACATATATTATACGAGGGTGTGACCAGAATTCAGAAAGTAGATAAAATAACAAGTTTGGTCTGGAAGTGGTGCATCTTGGTAATTGTCAAGAGTTTGGAGTTAGGCAACAGTAACTTGTTTGTATTTGAGAGTAAGAATTTCTACATTCCAAAGAGTTGTCAGATGGCACTCTTTTGACCAAAGGAATTTTAGAGTGACCCTTTGATTCCAGAAGTTCCCACAGAACAAAACTTGAAACATAAGACAGACCAAGAGTTATATAGTAGGAGACAAGTCAAATGGGAAAAATACAGAAAGTCAGCGAAGTGTATGGGAACACTGACTAGCTTCTAGACTTCTGGAATATGACTAAAGCAAGAGATTATGTTGTTTTATGTTGTTTTCTCCCTTTCTGATCATCCTTTATCTCCTGTTTAGTAATGAAAGTTTTGGCATAAGAAGTTTACCTGGTTGTTAGTAATGTGATTTGGACTAAAACAAGTTTTATGGATCTAATTATGCCAAGACAAATTAAACAGAGCTAGACTAAAGAAAGCGCTGCTTAGTTTCAGCCTAGGTGATGCAAGGTGAATTAAAAATAACAGACCTGAATATACAAATCACTTGGACAAGACAAATATCTTATCTTATTCAGATTGAGGTCACTTGAACTCTGGTAAGAATCTTTTTTATAAACCATTTTAAAGCCTTATATGAACAAGGGTTAATTTAACTGAATCTCATTTAAATATACATTCCTTGATAATATGCAAAAATTCTCATCTGGATTAAGGCCACTTGAACTCTATTGAAACTCTAAACTGAATGAAAGACCCTCTTTGGAGACATGCATGCCTGAAGTGTATTAATAGTCTGAATTGAATGAAAGGCCCCCTGTGGTGGAGTGCATTATCTTGATGGTTGCCATCTAGTTTTGTGGCTGAGTTCAATATATTTCATAAAATATGCTGGAATTCAAAGAAGAAAATTGGAGAGCACTATGCAGGGCAACAGGAAGAACTTACCTAGCTGGTATGGCACTGATAGGCTTCTTATAAATGGTAATGAGCTTGTCCAGAACCACATCTGCAGTGGTGAACACACGGTATGAGTGCAGAAACGTATTCAGAAAATCAATGCTGAGAAACCTTAAGTCTGTCAGTCTCTCGAGTAGACGCTCCACACTTGCATAGCGAATCTGCAAGACCTTGCAGGAATTCATCATTTTGCTGAACCGGATGTCCACGTCATCACAGTACAGACTAGTGTCAGACCTGGATAGAAATGATGGCAAAGAGAAGCGTGTTTTTAGAGGCAGATGTTCTTAAGGGAATCAGGCACTCAAGTAACATAACATAAAGATAAAACTCTGAAAGCCGTTTAATTCAAATCAGGGTTGTGGGTGACCAAAGACTATCCAGCAGCATTTATTGTAAGGCAGAGACCGACTCTGAATTGGGCACAGGGTTCACGCATGCACACCTTCTCTCCATCCAATGGTTCACCGACAAAAGCGCGATAGACATATGCACCCCGACAAAACCGCGACGGACAAATGAGCGCCGACAAACCCGCTAACTGGTTTTCGACAAATGCGCGCCGACAAAATCGCGAGAGAGGCCAAGAGAGTGGGACGCGTACGTGCGCATTATGTACACATTATGTGCTAGGTTATAACTGTTATAACTGCTGATGGCATGCCGCGAACAAATAACTCAGTCGAGGGATGGCATAACGCGTCGTATACAAAACGGAATTACCAGCAGTCAGGCAGCCAGCAAGTCTAAATACGCTCAACAATCAAGACGTCTTGCTGCAATTCTTCCTACATATGCAGGGCGTGATCTTAAGGACTATCTGCGTGCCGTGCTGATGGCATGCCGCGTCTCATAATATTGACATCTAAAATAAACATTATTATATATGCTTTAAACTAGTAATTCATATTTAATGAAACTTTCGCGATTTTGTCGGCGCGATCTTGTCTGCGCGATTTTGACGCCGCGTTTTAAACGGCGCTATTTTGTCGGCGCTCATATGTCTATCGCGCAGATGTCGGGTCACACCATCGGATATTGACACTCACATGGATCCAATTTAAAATTGCTTTTCAACCAAACAAGTACATATTTGGGGATGTTGGAGGAAAACTGGAGTACCGGAAGGAAGATCTATGCAAACAGATGGGGAATGGGCAGTTCCACAGAGGAAATGGTAGGGTGTGAGAGTCAAACTTAGGACCCTGGATCCATGAATGATGATGGGGAATGGTCACTGAGTGCTGTCCTAGTCAGTCAAGTGTTTTTTTTTATTTTTTGTGCATGTGGAAAATATTATTGACATTTCAAACATTTTCTGATTTCTTTCTGCTTCACCTGTGAGCACGTTTGCATTATTAGCATCCAACTTTTCAGGTTACTTACTTTATCATTTGTGGAACGGTCACTTTTGAATTTTCTTCAAAGGCGTTCATCATGAGACCATTGCACCGGATATTATCAATGCACTTGAAGAAGAGGCAGAAAGAAAAAGTTATGCTGGATGCAAAACTGGCTGTTACTGTAGACTCACTCACAGCAATTAGGTTTACTCACTTGGCTGATGTCACTTGTCCAAGCTGATTTTTCCTGGCGGGATGATGCTACCAGGATGACAGTAAAAGACTGTGCATCTTTTGGTTCGACAACGATTTTGAAATCAAGATGTTCCATGTCTTGACCTGTCTTTGCTAAAAACAGTGTACAATTCAGAACATATTAAGTTTAGGTGTAAAGTTTAATTAACTGGTTTTTTTCCTCCTGTATGTTGCTACCTGACTTTAACCTTATTTAAACTTACTTTATGTTAAATTTCTCTGCTCATTGTCATTTTTATATTATTGCTATTATGAGTGCTTTTAACAAAGACTTAAAGACTGCCTGTAGCTGCAAGTGTATGTATAATATACATCACATGACATTATATAAACACATTTTTAAATTATAATTGGCACCCAAAATGTAAAAACAATTTAATACACAAATGTTTCAACTTTTTGCCCTTTAAACCGTGTCACCTTTTATTGGTGTCAAAATCTGTCTGCAGTCTTAACCAATAGTAATTTTACAGTCTTATACTGTTCTCCAGTCATATCTATATTTCACAACTTAGCATGATTGGAGACTGAACTTGTTACATTTCAAAATGCTATGTTTGTACCTAATGCAGTCAGATCAGGTGCTATCTTCATATCCTTAGGTCTTTTTTATTTGTAGTAGAATAAATGCAATTCATAGAAATGCTACATTTAACCCAGCCACAGGGGATGGACAAACCAGTCTGTTTCTTTCTGCTGGTCCTAAGGCCAGATAAATGGGGAGGGTTACGTCAGGAAAGACATCCAGTGTAAAATTTTTCCAGATCAATATGCGCACAACAATACAAATTTTCAAACCGGATCGGTAGAGGCCTAGGTTAACAACGACCACCACCAGTACTGTTAGCCAACAGGGTGCTTGTAGAAATTGTGCTACTATTGGCCAAAGAAGGAGAAGAAGAGGGGAGAGACGTGCCCGGAGGCAGGAGTAGAGAAGGAAGGTAAAGAGAGTAGAACTGAGGGTAGGAACTTTGGATGTTGGCAGTATGACTGGTAAGGGGAGAGAGTTAGCTGATGGAGAGAAGGAAGGTTAATAAATTGTGCATACAAGAGACTAAATGGAAGGGGAGTAAGGCTAGGAGGTTGATTCAAATTGTTCTATCATGGTGGGGAAGGGAGGAGAAATGGGGTAGGGGTTAGTCTGAAGGAACAGTATGTCAAGAGTGTTTTGGAGGTGAAAAGAGTGTCAGACAGAGTGATGATTATGAAGCTGGAAATTGAAGATGTGATGATGAATGTTGTTAGTGCATATACCCTGCAAGTTGGGTGCGCGATGGATGAGAAAGAAGATTTTTGAAGTGAGTTGGATAAAGTGATGAACAGTGTACCTAAGGGACAGAAAGTGGTGATTGGAGTAGATTTCAGTGGATATCTTGGTGAAGGGAACAGAGGAGATGAGGAGGTGAATTGCAAGTATTGTGTCAAGGAGAGGAACGACGAAGGTCAGATGATAGTGGATTTTGCAAAAAAGATGGACATGGCTGTGGTGAATACATATTTTAAGAAGAGGGGGCAACATAGGGTGACGTACAAGAGTGGAGTAAGATGCACACAGATAGATTATATCCTGTGAAGAAGGGTCAATCTGTAGGAGATTGAAGACTGCGAAGTGGTGGCAGGGGAAAGTGTAGTTAGGCAGCATAGGATGGTGGTGTCTAGAATGATGTTGGAGATCAAGAAGAAGAGGAGGAGAGTGAGGGCAAAGCCAAAAATCAAATGGTGGAAGATGAAAGAGGAAGACTGCAAGGTTGAGTTCAGGGAGGAGGTAAGACAGGCACTGAGTGGCAGTGAAGAGGTGCTAGATAGCTGGGCAACTACAGCAGATTTAGTAAGGGTGACAGCAAGAAGGGTGCTTGGCAAGCCATCTGAACAGAGAAAGGAGGAAAAGGAAACCTGGTGGTGGAATTTGGAAGTACAGGAGAGTATACAGAGGAAGAGATTGGCGAAGAAGTGGGACAGTCAGAGAGATGCAGAAAGTAGAAAAGAGTACAAAGAGATAAGGCATAAGGTAAAGAGAGAGGTGGCGAAGGCTAAAGAAAAGGTGTATGATGAGTTGTATGAGAAGTTGGACACTAAGGAGGGAGAAAATGACCTGTACCAATTGGCTAAACAGAGGGACCGAGCTGGGAAAGATGTGCAGCAGGTTAGGGTGATAAAGGATAAAAATGGAAACATACTCACAAGTGAGGAGGGTGTGTTGAGCAGACGGAAAGAGTACTTTGAGAGGCTGATGAATGAAGGGTATGAGAGAGAGAGAAGATTGGATGATGTGGCGATAGTGAATCAGGAAGTGCAATGGATTAGCAAGGAGGAAGTAAGGACAGCTGTAAAGAGGATGAAGAATGGAAATGCCGTTGGTCCAGATGACATACCTATGGAAGCATGGAGGTGTTTAGGAGAGATGGCAATGGAGTTTTTAAGCAGATTGTTTAATGGAATCTTGGAAAGTTAGAGGATGCCTGAGGAGTGCAGAAGAAGTGTACTGGTACTGATTTTTAAGAATAAGGGGGATGTGCAGAGCTGTAGTAACTACAGGGGGATGAAATTGATGAGCCACAGCATGAAGTTATGGGAAAGGGTAGTGGAAGCTAGGTTAAGAAGTGAGGTGATGATTAGTGAGCAGCACTATGGTTTCATGCCAGGAAAGCTCACCACAGATGCAATGTTTGCTCTGAGGGTGTTGATAGAGAAGTATAGAGAAGGCCAGAAGGAGTTCCACTGCATCTTTGTGGCCCTGGAGAAAACATATGACAGGGTGTCGCGAGAGGAGTTGTGATATTGTATGAGACAGTCAGGAGTGGCAGAGAAGTATGTAAGAGTTGTACAGGATATGTACGAGGGAAGTGTGACAGTGGTGAGGTCTTCGGTAGGAGTTACAGATGCATTCAACATGGAGGTGGGATTACATCAGGGTTCATGTCTGAGCCCTCTCTTATTTGCAATGATGATGGACAGGTTCACAGACGTGATTAGACAGGAGTCCCTGTGGACTTTGATGTTTGCTGATGACATTGTGATCTGTAGCGATAGTAGGGAGCAGGTTGAGGAGACCCTGGAGAGGTGGAGATATGCTCTAGAGAGGAGAGGAATGAAGGTCAGTAGCAACAAGACAGAATACATGTGTGTAAATGAGAGGGAGGTCAGTGGAATGGTGAGGATGCAGGGAGTAGAGCTGGCGAAAATTAATGAATTTAAATACTGGGGATCAATAGTACCGAGCAATGGTGATTGTGGAAGAGAGGTGAAAAAGAGAGTGCAGGTGGGTGGAATGGGTGGAGAAGAGTGTCAGGACTAATTTGTGACAGACGGTTATCAGCAGGAGTGAAAGGGAAGGTCTACAGGACGGTAGTGAGATCAGCTATGTTATATGGGTTGAAGGCGGTGGCACTGACTGGAAAGTAGGTGACAAAGCTGGAGGTGGCAGATTTAAAAATGCTAAGATTTGCACTAGGTGTGGCAAAGATGGATAGGATCAGGAATGAGTACGTTATAGGGTCAGCTCAGGTTGGACGGTTAGGAGACAAAGTCAGAGAGGTGAGATTGCGTTGGTTTGGACATGTGCAGAGGAGAGATGCTGGGTATACTGGGAAAAGGATGTTCAAGATAGAGTTGCCAGGCCAGAGGAAATGAGTAAGGCCTAAGCGAAGGTTTATGGATGTGGTGAGAGAGGACATGCAGGCGATGGGTGTAACAGAGCAAGATGCAGAGAACAGGAAGATATGGAAAAAGATGATCTACTGTGGCGACTCATAATGGAAGTAGCCGAAAGAAGAAGAAGAAGCAGAAATTCTACATTTGTATTTAGCAGGTCATTTGCAATAGCATGCATAGTTGACAGACTGATGTCAATGTCTGGTTTGTATCCAGATGGTACAAAAATAACTAATAATTTACCTTTAAACAAGTTAACCTAAAGTAGTCTGTACAATCATCATAAATACCAGACATTTATGAAAAAACAGGCAAACTTTTTAGGCTTAACATAAGTTACTCATGTCTTACCCTCATCGTCTGTCCCCTCTGGTTCCTCAACCAAAGTGCAGTCAATAAGGGAGATCACCCCATTCTAGTGAGAAAGAGTATACAGAATGTATAATTATCATGACCACCCAAGAATACTTCGTTCTATTTCTTCTCTTCATTTGTTTTTTGTTTTTAATACCTGAATAGTATGGTGGTGAGTCAAGGACCTCTTGACCCAAGCATTTTTCAACATTTTCTTCAGTTTGCTAAAGTACTGATATGTTGTCATTAGGAAAGCTAGACACATTCTGGCAACAAGAACTTCACAGTACTCTGCTGTGGTGGAAGAAACCAGCCATGTTTTAATGTAATAGACCATTTTTTTATGGTGCAGAGTACAGTAGTCCCATCAGAAAAATTATGGACTATGTCTAATAGGAGTTATTGACGAAAACAATTGTATTTCCTAGCAATGAATCACCAGATACCTAAATGTTAATCTTATGAATTATGGTCATAATACGAGATATTTGTACCTCAGTGTCAAAGTGTTATTGGTTGTATTGTCTAGTTCTAGTTTCCTAGTGCTCTTTGGAGATTTTCTGCAGCAGCTGAATGAACTCAGTAAAAAGTATCAATAAAATAATAACAGTTAGTTATTTACTCTCTGGATAACTATTTTGATAACTGGCTTGTAAACAAAGTTGGCTACTGTATAATATATTTACTTTAGTTAGGTGGAGTTTTCCTCCAGATCCTCTAGTGCATATGATCAAATGTTTGGAGAACAGAAAGCATTGTCTCTCGCCCTCCTTCTTCAATGAAAGAGACCCTAAACGGCCTCTTGTGATTTTTCCCTTTTCACTCATTGGGACCTGAATCAAGGAGCCTGCATTAGAAAAAAGATAACAGAATCACAAAAAAAAAAATCACAGTGGCAATGTGCAGTTACAAAGTAAAAAAAAAACATGTCATAAACAGCAAAACCAGATATACTGTAAATATTTTTGCAGTTTCTTACTGCATAACATGAAGATCAGATAATAAATTACTGAATTAGAGAAATAATCAATCAAAATACTCTCAGTGTCCACTTTTTAGGTATACCTGTTCTTGACACAAATAACACATATCCGTACTCCTCCAAACAGTTAATCATGTGACTGTAGATCAATTTATGTAGCATGCAGACAAGTTCAAGAGCTTTGCTTGACCACACAATTAGTCTGACAAGATGCGTGATTTAGGCAACGTTGACTGTGGTGTGTTTATTGGTGTAAGACATGTTGGTTTCAGTATCTCAGGAGCAGCCATCCTCCTGGGATTTCTACACACTACAGTCTCTAGGGTTTACACTCAGTGTCTGTTCAGTAGATGAAAACACCTGCTTAACTAGAGGGGATACTGAGAATGATCAGGCTTGTCTAGCTAACAGAAAGGCCAGAAATTCTCAAATAATAGTTCATTATAGTACTGATGTATTGAAGGGCCTCCTGAATGTGCAGTAAGTGAGATCTCGAAGTAGATGGAGTATAGCAGCAGAAGAGTACACCATGTTGTACTCATGTCAGCTAAGACAGGAAAATAAGGCCACAATTAGAATGTAATCATTAAAATTGGGCAATTTAAGATTGGAATAATGTTATTTGGTGTGAGAAATCTTTATTTATACTGCAACGTGAAGATAGTAGGGTCATACTTTGGAGTAAACAAAGTGAACCCATGGATCTGTCTAGCCTTGTGCCAGTGATACAGGCTGATGGTGGTAGTGTAATGATGTGGGGTTATTTTCTTGGCATGTATTAGGCTTCTAAATATTAACTCAATGTCATTTGAATGCTCCAACATATAGTAGCAAAGCATTATCTCTTGCCATGTGTATCCCTTTATGGCCACAGGATCTTGTTTTTCAAATAGATGCAGCACATCATAAAACATGCATCATTTCAAGCTCGCTCTGCGATAATGACAGTGACTTCCATTTACTCCAGTGGCCTGCAGAGTGTGTAGTTATCAATCCAACAGAGGTGCAGGATGAAAGTATGGTGGAAAAACTGCAGGAACTATTATCAAGAATGTAGGAGCATAAAACTATAAAGAGTGGTTCTGACAAGGCCTCAAAGAATTAAGGCTGCTCGTGGGTCATAGTGATGGCAGGTGGAAGGGTGGGGGTAAGCAGGATTCAGGATAGTTGTACCTAATAAAGTGGCCACTGAATGTAAACTAATGATACCAAGCAACAAAATATAATAACCTTTCAATATCTGAGTGAAAAAATGATGAATGATCTAGAATGCCACACTCATTTTAGTTCTAAAGCTTTTATTGTATGTATTTGATAATGACAGAACAATAGCCTAATGCTATGTCTCTAACCTTGATTTTATTATACATCGTAGGATTCATATTAACTGGCCTTAACTAAATCTTTTGAGAAGAAAAGCAAGACAAGCAAATTGTTTCTCCCTTCCTCCATCCATCCATACTTTATTTCAGTGCACTTTTAACAATACAGCATAGAAATGATGTTTGTTCCCGCACCACTAAACACAAGGTATAAAGTAATTTAACAAGAGATTTGAGTTCTTCACCAGGCATGCTCACATATTTGTCCAGTGTTTAATTTCAAGTCATTTTGATGGATTTTGACAGATAGTAGGGTATTATTTTGATAAACACAGAAAAAACATGCAAACCACACAAAGAAGGTATCCCTGGGAATTTAACTACACCGGAATCACCTGATGCCAGTTATGCCCTCCATTCTACAGCAGTAACACCGTTAAACAAACTAATAAGCCATAAATACATTCTTGTGCACTTAACAAGAAATAGCCATCTAGTTCTGCAACAAGCGATAAACAAGAATAAATCAAACAATATGTCATAACAACTAAACAATCAACCAATATTAAATTAAAATTAGTTTACGGAAAACACTTATGGTATAAAAATTTTATTTATAAGCAACCCATGCAATAAATCACCTAAAGTGTACTGAATATCAATCAACTAATTAGCAAGAATAGAAAAATAAACAACGATTTAACAACATATTAACAAAATGTCCATACAACAAAAACAACCCATACAGCTAAAATGATGTACCACACAAACATTGAGGCAATACGTTAAATGAAATACTTTTTCTCCATTACCCTAACCAGCTACTCATTAATCCATTTACTGAACCAAGTTACATAAAGTTTAAGTCTGTGAGGTGCTGGAGTGTAGATGGGCACGCTTTCATACAAAACTACTCTCACTCATACAAGGCAAATTTTGAGTCACTAATCAACCTAACTAGCTTTTGGATGTAGTAGTAATAGACAGAATGTGCAAACTCCACACAGACTGTGACAGTGATAGTTATTCAAACCTAGTCTCCTGAAGTTGTGAGGCAATAATGGCAGCCACTGCGCCACTTTACTAGCATAGTAAGAAACTTGTGCATTGCTACATTTTTTAGGCATACAGTACATCTAAATAACAAACATAAAAATCAACCAATCATTCAGTTAAGTACATAGACACATAGCAGGTGATCCGCTTTCAATACATTATGACATACAATCTTAATTTAGCAAAGCATAAAACAACTAACTGGATCAATCAATCCCAGTTATACAATTTGCATTAAGTCTGGATTCCAAGAGATAAAACATAGTAATATAATTGACTTTGCTGTAAAACATGGACAATGATGAGGAAAGCCATTTAGCCACTGTGCACATAGAGACAAAAAAGCTAAAAACAGCAATGAATGCATTCCAACATGGAAAGGAACCTCTTACATTATGGCAAGAGTGATCGATGCAATGTGGCACTGGACGTGAAAACAGCAAGAAGAATGGATCACTAATAGATCAAGGAAACTGCACCATCAATCCCAGGAGGTAAGGAGGGAGACCTTTTAGAACATGAAAGGAAGGAAGAAATAAGAAAATGATGGTGAAAAACAGATGTTGAGATCTGGAAGATGCAGGATGGGTAGAAACCAGTGTCAATCAACAAAGAAAGGTAGTGATGAGGTGGCTGTGACTAAACACGAACAGCTGATCTGAAAGATACTTTGGGAACATGTCATTCAATGATAGATCAAAATCTAATAATAAACAGATGTAATGGTAAGACTCAAAATGTTAAAAATGAGAGGTGTGATGAAAACCCAACAATGACTGATGATGATCTAAAATAAAATGAAGGCAATGCAAGAGAAAGTCCTCATTTGGTTAGCACAGCATGCCTTGTTGATCTTGGGAAGATAATGGGACCACAAACAGAACAACCCATGTTCACACAAAGAGTTAGTGCTAATTGAGATGATACTTGAATACCTTGTCTCACAAAGGTCTGACTGGTGTCCAGCAGAATCTCGCAGCCTTCCACAATCATTCGCTCGATTGCCAGATTCTTGCGGATATTTTCCGTTTCACTCACTTCATCGTGCATTATTCTGGGCATAAATGAAGGGTAATGCTTAATTTTTCTTTAGAGAATATTATTAATTTTTGCCAGGATTTCACGCTTCATTTTTGCTGAGTTTTTTGCAGTATCTATATCAAACGCTGCAGAGGAAAAATTTTCATCTGTTTGCTAATCTTATGTTTATTCTTTCGATTCAGGTTTTTCTGTAATATTATATTTTTTTAGTTCCTGACATACATTTTTTAAAAAAAAATCTTGTCACAGGCTCCATGGAGCAGAGCTGTTAAATCAACACATTAATAGTACTGTAAGAAAAGAAAATCAGATTTTGAAAAAAAAAAGAAAAGATAAACTTTTGGTATGAAATGCTTACCTGGATAGTTCTTCCAGCTTTGATTTGGCATAGTCAAGGCTATTCCTCTCTACATGTTCATGAGGGGTGTGAGCCAAAAGTTCATGCAGGGTTAGGATGTAACGGGGAATCTGCAGGCAAAAAGGAAAGATGGCAAATGTCCGAAAAAACTAGTGATTGGGAATAATAGGTGGATTCTTCTATTCTTCAAATATACCTAAAATATGTGGCAAAGTCAGATCATATAAGAAGCAAACAGCAACCGGAAATATCTGCCACTACATGTAATATACAGTACATGTATGGCTGCAGATGTAGATGGCTGACTAACTTTCAAGATGCATTGTCCCAGGCTGAAAACTGAATAGTTTCAGTCTGAACAGAAAATCAAAGACAAAGCAGTGATTATACTACAAATGACAACGTGAACTTTAGACAAAGTGTTGCCATTAAAAATAAACACTTATTCCTTGTGCTTCTAGAATCTGAAAATATTAGGTGAATCCCATTGTCCAGACTAGAATACAAATAATGACTGGTCCCATAAAACATATCTCTAACATCTGAATGGGAACATCCACTTACTGTACTGAGCTAATACAACTGTAGGGAGTTATTCAAAAGCACTGGACATTTTAATCTTTACTCTGTCAATAGAGAAAAGGCCTGAGCACTTATGTAGGGAATATTATGGGACGGGGCATGAGGTCTTATTCTGTTTGCAGGAATTCATGTGTAACAGTAGTTGAAGAAAAAAGATTAAAAGGGTTGTGGAATTTTGATAACCACTTATACTTAAGCTTTTTTTTTTTATCTTACTATATACTTAAGCAGGTTAATTGTAACCTGGAGCAAGACACTATATATTGTAAAGGTTTTAGAAAGTTAAACAGCAAGATACAAGGAGGAAGATTATCATGTTTTTTGAAAATGTGGTCTAACTTGATTTGTAACACTTTCAAAAAAAGAACTTCACTAAGATTATATACAGTAATAGCTCTACAATTTGCAGTTTACTTAAGATTAGACAGAAGTCATCCTTGCTGGATTAACAAAACATTTTTTTCTGACCCTCTGACAAGAACAGATACAAATATACAGTGGATGTTGTGTTGTTCTGCAGGATCTTGTTAGGTGTTTTATACACTATTTGGGAGTTTACACTGGCAATAAAAAGCTTTTCTTTAGTGCCATACTTTGTTATTCCTAATATCTGGGGGTCTAATTTTGGTTGGTCTTCTTAACACATTCCAAATGAGTGTACAACCTCTTCTTGATACACTAAGTTGAAGCTGAAATGAATTTAACTCTCCATTAGTCACAGGCTATATGTTACGAAAGACTGAACAGAACAATGTGCTTTTTGCTTATTGTGCGATAAGCATTCAGAAGCCTTCTGCTCACCTCTCACCTCTGACTTACAGTCTCTGGAGTGCAATATAAATGTTCAAGTATCATTAACTCACTTCAGGTTTGAAACAGGAATTGGCATTGCAATTAAGGATATGAACATTAATGATTTAGTCTTGTATTTGCTGTTTGTTTATTTGCCTATAAGCATTACTGTTTAATCTATCATTAATGTCCATGCAACATTGAACTGAATTAAGTAAGTGTGATGGAAGTGGAATGGGTGGATATTATGCTTATTATGCCAATAAAGCTGTTTTTTAATCTGATTTTTACTCTGAGAGAAAGAGAAAGAAACTTAGTTTCTATCTTTGATGAAGATGAGGCAAAGAGTACTAGTCTAGAGTTGGCTGAATATATTGATCAATCAGGCAATGCACTGACATAACCACAATGACATGTATGGGTCCAGAGTACTTGAATAAAGGCAGTTTTCAACTAATTTCTAAAAGTGCTTCTACCTTAGTGACTTCTGTCATTTTCCTACACATGTGACGTCATTACATAAAATATTTAAGCAACATAATTCCTGGAATGCCTTTTGGTGGGCTGGCATCCTTTGTCAGTTGGCCAAATGCATTTTGACTCGATGTTACTACCTGCTTCTCACCTGGAACATGGGATAAGTGAGAAAAGTTTCCAAAGTGCGTTCCTCACAGTCTGGCTTGCTCTCATACTGTTTCAGGAGCTTGTCAAAGTCACGGTTCTGTTTGCAGTGCGCCAGGATCTGCAGGCTGTACTGGTGGTTCCTCACAAACTCCTGATAGATGTTTAGCATAGGAAGCAGGATGTCAAAGAGGTCAGCTGCCAATAAGAAGACACAGTGTCATTATGTGAGAAGTGATATGAAATGAACTCTGATCTCCCTACTTAGTGCAAACTGTGACTGAACTGATGCAAACATGAATTGCTGCCATTTTAACAGAACAGTTAAAAGGAGCATGTAAGTCACAAGTCTGCCTTATCTACACATGTCATTGACAGCATGTTGTTTTTACTCTACACAAAGAGCCCAAGAATATTGCATATCTGGCAAATAAGAGCTTCAAAAGCTACATGGTGGATGGAAATTAAAAGTACTGACCATGTAACAGCAGGAGGTGCCCAAGAGATCTAATGTTAAAAAAAATATTAATTGATGTATATAAAACAAATTAGGGAAGGATAAATAATGGATAACATGAATTATGAGGAAAAAGACCAAAGGAAAATACAACCTTTCTCTGTCACTAAGCAGTGATGGGGCGAACACCCCTCAGCTTACCTAAATGGCACCCCGCTGTGTTCAGGGTGCATGCCCCATAGCTTACCCGAACAGCACACCTTGCATGATGGTGCCCTAGGTGGTCACCTTTGGGTTGACCATCTCTACCTTCCTGTCACTGGTTTGAGTTGTTTTTGCCATCTTCTATTTGGAAGTTTTTCTGACCCTTTGCTGTTCTCTGTGGCCCCTAAGAAGTGTTCTAGAAGTATCTTGTTGGATGCCTTCCAAGTCAATATTCTCTCTCTCCCTTTCTCCTTCTCTGTCTTTCCTACAGAGGCAGTCCTGGCTGCTGTCCTTCCAGGGCACCATGCTTGACAGGGTCTACCAATTCTTAGAGGCCAACTTCCCATAATGCAATGTCAAGCCTTCTGCTTTCTCTATGCCAGTGTGTGCCTCTGTCTTCACCTCTTCTACTGTTTTCTGATGGCTTATAGCAGGACTTCCATTCAGCCCTATGCCACTTTACTAATACCTATGCACTGACACTCTTTAGCCAGCCAGACACCTCTTCACAACTATTTTAAGAAAGTGTCCAGATTATATAGGCATTGACCAATTCCTTTCTGCCTGAGTGTCCAGAGTGCCAGAATGTTATCACGCTACACAGAAGAGACCATTGGTAGTTTGTTGAGTATTGAGTATTTTGTACATTGATATAAATTTTTTTTCAGTAATGCAAGGGTACATGTGAATATGAAAATTGTCTTTTACTGGGCATTGTCTCTGATGTAATGGACAACTAGATTTGCATTTCTTGGTTTGAAATAGTGCATTTGAACATAACTAGGCAATGGGTGAAAGATGAAACATGAGAAATGTGACCAATTAATGCAGTAGTCAAAATTCATTGTTCAAGTTTTTTTCTATTTCTGAGGTTGTGCACGGGCCCACATTGGGTTACTGGCATACGAGTAGAGGCAGGTGCAATATCATAGAGTTCTTTAAGTACAATATATCCAACAGCTACTATTTGTTAACTGAATATTGTCAGTGTGACAGCATTGTGATTTGAAATTTAGGTCATGAACAGTGATAGGTGAAATAATGTAAGTGCACATACAAACTATGAACCCAGCTTGTGGGAGTTCACTTTCAACTGGATGATATTCATAATATTCCACTGGCTTGATCTGAAAATGTGGCCTGTCAGTAATGGCAAGGAATACATGAAACATTGATTTTGTAGACAAAACGTCTTTAATTAAATCTTCTGCAGTTGGGGATTTATTTATGTGAATTCTGAATTGGAAAGTTAATTTGTGTGTACAGATGTGTGCAATGTCCATCTGTATTAATTCAATTTGAAATACTGAGTGCTTGTATTTGTGGTTTTTCAGCATTTATGTTTTGAAACATGATATACTACTCTCTTGTGCCTCTGAAGTCTGTAGCACAGCTATAATTTGAAGTAATGCTTTGTCTTGACCCAGAAAGAAAGCAGGCCAATATCACCCACTAAGTGTCTGATGAGTCTGGAGCGCCGCCACATCGTGGATTGGGAAGTGATGTGATATCTTACCTAAGACCAGTGTGGGCCAACTGGCAATTCTTGCTTTCAGACCTTGGTAGAATATTTGATGCAAAAACATGATTGTTTCACTGGAAAAAAAACACAGGAAAAGATTAAACAGAATAATAGAAATAAGTAGATTTTTGGTTTTTTTCGTGGCGATTCCTTGTTCATGGATAGTAGGAACACCACTCCCATAAATTTGCTATCAGCTCAAGCAGGGAACCACAGATTACAATAGGAGATTTTCATTTTACAGAAATTAGTAAACTTACGATGAGATCTCATGCAATAGAACATAGTTTTTAGTTGATATTGCTGAATCACTGAGGTAATTTTTCACTTGGCTAAGAATGGTCTAAGCTAACAAATATTCAGAACTTTCATTAACATAAAGCTAGTAGAGAGAAATACTACTTCACACCTGATGAAAGTTATTAGGCTTATAGCCTGTCAGGTCTCAGCATTCTATATGACTCACAATTTGAAAAAAATCAATTTTACAAAAGAAATATGTTTCAACTCACAGAGAACATCTAAATTTCAAAATGGAATATTAATTCTCAGTGTCAGATTCCCATTTTGCAGGGTATAACACTGATATTACTGGAAACACTGTTGGAATACTTTGGAATTAAATGAGTGTTTTCCAGACTATACCTTACAGTAGTAGGCTATAAGCTTGCAAAAAAAAAAATTCTAGTACTGATATGTGATTGGGCGGCACAGTGGCGCAGTGGGTAGCGCCGCTGCCTCGCAGTTAGGAGACCCGGGTTTGCTTCCCGGGTCCTCCCTGCGTGGAGTTTGCTTGTTCTCCCCATGTCTGCGTGGGTTTCCTCTGGGTACTCCGGTTTCTTCCCACAGTCCAAAGACATGCAGGTTAGGTGCACTGGTGATTCTAAATTGTCCCTAGTGTGTGCTTGGTGTGTGTGTGTATGCCCTGCAGTGGGCTGGCACCCTGCCCAGGGTTTGTTTCCTGCCTTGTGCCCTGTGTTGGCTGGGATTGGCTCCAGCAGACCACCGTGACCCTGTAGTTAGGATATAGTGGGTTGGATGATGGATGGATGATATGTGATTGTCAGTCATAATTTTAGCTTAGACAAACAAAAATCCATCTTTTCTTAGGGAGATTCATGGCATACATTAAGAATGGTATCTAACTAACAGAAATTTTATGAAAAGATTTCTGAACTACATTGAGTGTTTTATAGATAGATAGATAGTGCAGGAGATGGCTGGGGTGGCGACCCGGCCAGGACACCCAGGAAGACCGGAAGAGGGCTTACGCTCACCTCAGACCACGTGGAGGCGACCACCCTGGTTCCTTTGGGGGCCACGGGTACAGAGCTTTGAAGCTCTACCCTGCAGGGGCCCGTGGTCAACACCAGGGGGCACCCCTGTGTCTAGAGAGCCCTGGACCTCAGCACTTCTGGAAATGCTGGAGGGAAGAGGATCGGGGACACCCAGAGTGCTTCCGGATACACAGCCGGTGCTTCCGCCACACAGGGGCGTGTCGGCGGAAGGTTACTGGAGGACACCTGGAGCACATCCGGGTGGCTATAAAAGGGGCTGCCTCCCTCCATATGATGGCTGGAGTTGGGAGGAGAAGGAGACAAGGTCTTAGGAAGAGGCAAAGAAGCGGCCTGAAGAAGGAAGGCATTGTTGTGGCCAGGACTTTTAGGGACTTTTGGGGGTGTGGTATAGTGGGTCCACAGCCTTCTCAGCAAGGGCCAGTTTTTAAATAAATAATCACCGTGCTCGCGACTTAGTGAGGGGGCGTGGTGGCTGTAGCGGATCTCGGGGCGATCTGTGGTATGGGCGTTTCTCACCTAGTGCACAGGTGAGGGACTGCCCACATCCGTGATTTTTCCTGAGGCTGTTAATGTGTTGCAGCTGCTATGCCCCTCTCAATATATAGAAGCGCGAGTCGGATAGAAAGGGAGAAGGATCAAAATGAAAAGAGAAGGAAACAGAGGTTGCAGGAGGAAGCAGGAAGCAGTGAGGACAGAGAGAGAGCATCTCACCTGCTGTAAAGCCCATCCGGGAGAAGCAGGTGAGACGCTAGTTAAAAAGAGACACCGGGCTTGGCATTGTTTTAAAGACTGCTTCCTGATGAACGTTTTAACCTCATTTTAAAGGATTGTTTTTTTTGTAGTGTTTTTAACCTCCATATTTTTTTTCATGGATTATTTATTTATTGAACTGTTGAATGAACTGCACAGCACTTTACTTTGAACACTGTGTTGTGGGATTTTGTAATAAAAGCACTTTTGCACTTTATACACCATCCCCTTTGCTATGTTGTTGCCTCACTGTCTAGCTCATCGGTAGCATTACCGACGGTGTAGGGTTCAAGGGCTCCTGAACAGAGGATGGGAGCATGGAGTAGAACCCACATCGTCACAGGGGGTTGTTGTGCACCTTGTAAATAATGGACTGTGTAAATAAACGTGTGTTGGATGACATTAATGTGTCCACCTGTCTGTGTCTGGGCCGGCTACCACAATAGATAGACAGATAGATAGTTTCCATTTCAATGGGAATTTCTCATTTAATAAAGTGGTATTCCCAGGTCATTGAAGAAATCTAATTCCAAAACTGAGTTAAAACATTTACAGAGGAATTCCCACTCCCATCTTGGATTTATGGTTTAATATTGGTTATACAGTATATCTGACAGAGAGGCAGGTTTCTTGCTTTAGTTTTTTTTTTTGTTAGTCAGCATCTAGGGCACAGCTTTCCAAAGTAGATTTTGCCACACCTTGGGGTCTTCCAATGCAGGGTGAGGGATTTGCAAAGGTACTGCTCTAAATTGTGTTAAACATTTAATTACAATTTTACCTTTCAGTATAGAACAAATAATTTTGCAGTAGTGCTGTCAAATTAGCATAAAATCATGTTTTGAACACTCATATAAAAATGAGTATATACAAGAATATATTCAAATGTATCTTAGTTATTCTAGGTGCTGCACGTACATTTGTACCATATGTGCTTTTTATTCTGTATTTCCTATTAATAATATTTAAACTTTTTAGATCTTGGTGTTCTGTAAACTTGTGAGAATGACTTCTTTGTAACTCTTTAAATTTAGGTGGTGAAAACTGCAGCCTTTAAACGAATATGACAGTTTAAAATGCAGCCCTTCACAAATTGGGATTCTCTGTTTACATCAAGTGACATAATCAAAGAGGAATGGTGCATAGTTCTCACAAAAAATAAGAACAAAATTGATCATGATTGCTCAAACATGGTAAACACAGTAAAAAACAAATGCAGCTAGTGGAACAGTGAAGGGTGTCATTCTGATTCAGAGGGACCCAGTCCTACTTGATACGCTGTAGTTATTGCTAGTTGAGTCCTGCAGGCAGGAGCAGGGATGTGTAACTAAACTAAACTCCATTTCTATTTTTCTCTTTTTACAGTTACAGGAAAAATATAATAGAGATGACCTTAGTATTGATTTGTCATTGAGCCTTTAATTTAGACATTGTGTGTCAAGCCAGTAGCTACCTAAGAAGTAGTATTAGCTTTGTGTTGTCCGAGGTAGCAAAATGAGCATTGTTGACATTGAAAAGGCTTTTTAATATTGTCTTTAAAGCTGTTGTAATAACAAAATGAAAATATTGAACTGTAAAAAACAATTAAAGGGGGGTAGTTTACTCATGCACAATGAAGAAAATAGTGTTATTTTATCTCATACTTGACCTTACATCAAAGAAGTCTGTGACGTGTGGGTCACAAACTGTAAGGAATCCTTCATTAAAAATTTGTTTGTAAATGTACACGTAGCTACTTTTTTCTCTACTCGGCATCTTAAATTTAGCTTTAGATGTTAGTATACAGGCCTGATACACTAGGGCGGCAAGTAGAAACTTGGAAGAACTTGGAAAAGTTTGGAAACCACTGTTACCTGTAGGCGTTCTGTTCTACATGGGTTAGGGATTTGAGTTTTATGAACCAAATAATACCCAATAAAACAAAGGCATCTTAACATGGAACGTTACTTCTTTGGTATATTCCACATGGAGCTTTCCATTTTTGATATATTCCAGAGTCTTTGTGACCTTCTCCTGGAAAAAGTGAGTTTAGAAAATGCATGGGAGAACCTTCTAAGGTATAAGATTTTATGAAAAATTAATCTGCAATGCATTAAATGTGTGACCTTAAATCATCTTCAGCTGCTTACCTGTTCAAAAAGATGCTGCTGACGTCATCATGCGTAATGGGTGGCTTTTTGGAGCTGGCGGCCATGCGCAGTGGCCTTAGAAAGTTATTGACTAGAATATGAAGCTGCTGTACATACTCCGCTTCAGCTTCCAGCATGCTGAACACCACCTGATTTCTCTTCCTCATGCTTTCAGCATGTGGGGACCGGATATAGTCCTGAATGATGGTTTTCCACTTTCTTCGGCACATCCAGCCTCGTAGAAAGCTTTGAACCTATAGGAAAATGGCACAAAATAAGTATTTGCAAATAAGGTACAAATGGCGATATAACAATTGTAAGATCCTCTGTCTAAAATCACAGGTGTGGATCAGTAAGAATGAGGCAGAAATGTTTGTGGTGCAAAAAAGTGATGTTATATCAGTCTAACACTATTGAAGGTTGCACAGAACATGCTTAGATGCATATTTAAAGCTTGTACACAAAACTTAAACATTCTTGGAATCCAGCTCTACTTGGTCAGTAAGGTGTGCCTGCAGAATGACACCAAGTCTGAGAATTGGTTCCCTAATTTTGTTATTTTTGTGGGAGATTTGCATACTGGGTTGGATAACGGATGGATGGATGAACGTACATATAGGATGCTCAAAAAAATTAAGGGAACACTTAAATCACACATTGGATCACAAGGAATGAAATGTTCGAGTAGAGAATCTTTACTGAGTAAAACTGTGTAATTTTTTGAGAAATAAATGATGTAACAATTGTCATCGGAAACCAAAATCACCAGCCGATTGAGGGCTGGATTCAACATCACACCAAAAATCAAAGTCAAAAATTAAAATCACAAGTTGATCCAACTTGCATAAATTTCATCATGGCAACTCAGAATATGACTCATATGTGTGTATGGCCCCCATGTGCCTATATGCACTCTCAACAATGTCTGGGCATGTTCTTGATAAGACAGTGGATGGTGTCCTGGGGGAATCTCCTCCTAGACCTGGATTGGGGCATCAGTGAGCTCCTGAACAATCTATGGTGCTATGTGGCAACATCAAATGCACCAATGCATAATGATACAAAGGTACTCAATTGGATTCAGGTCTAGGAAATGTGTAGGTCAGTTAAGGCCATCAGTCCCCTTTGTCACCCAGGAAATGCCCACACACTCTGGCCACATGAGGTAAAAAATTCAAGGTGATATTTTAATTTGCAGCAACCATAACAGTCATAATATTGGAGTTATTGACCTTAAAGCCAATGGTAAAGTGAAAATTGCTACTGAAAACTTGTAGTAGAATTCATTCTGCCAGATTTGTTGGATGATGACATTTTCACCCTGGTCATGAGAACCAAAGCTCTGCTATGTCTTCATATACTGGATATCTGGTCAAAATCAATGCTTGTTTTTTTTAGTAAAATACACACATAGCTTGCCAAAGAATTGATTCAATGCAGTGATAAGTAGGTTGCACACTGGATATAGTATAACAATTTATGAACTTCATATTTTGTTTTTTTTTCTGTTATTAAGATTTATATGAAGGTCTGGTACTGTTCAGTTTCAAGAATATTGTAGATATAGTCCCAGAATATCTAAAAATGTGATTGATGTAAAACTTTTTTTTATGTCAATCCTTCATTTTATTACCATATTTACAGTATATTGGATGTATATATCATGGATATCAGACAAGCAAATATAATACATTCTGTTGTATACTGAGTCAAACTTATTATTCTGTACATGACATTTATATATATGTTAGGTGTGAATACACAATGGAAGGTCTGAAAATTTAGAGTACACAATATGAGAAGGATTTAGGAGTCATAGTGGACTCTATGCTATCAACCTTCAGACAGTGTTCAGAAGCCATTAAGAAGGCAAACAGAATGTTAGGTTATATAGCGGCTTGAAGTGTGGAGTAAAAGTCCAAGGAGGTTCTGCTCAAGATTTATAATACACTGGTGAGGCCTCATCTGGAGTACAACTAGGCTGATTCTAGGGATACAGGGGATGAATTATGAAGAAAGATTAAAAGAGCTGAGTCTTTTCAGTTTAAGCAAAAGAAGATTAAGAGGTGACATAAATGAAGTTTTCAAAATTATGAAGGGAATTAGTACAGTGGATCGAGACTGTTATTTCAAAATGAGTTCATCAAGGACATGGGGACACAGTCGGACATTTGTTTAAGAGTAAATTTCACACAAACGTTAGGAAGTTTTTGTTTACACAGAGAACCACAGACACTTGAAGTAAGCTACTAAGTAGCATGATAGACAGTAGGACTTTAGTGACCTTCAAAACTCGACTTGATGTTTTTTTAGAAGAATTAAGTAGATAGGACTGGTGATCTTTGTTGGACTGAATGATCTGTTCTCATCTATATTGTAATGTAATGTTCTATATAGGCGGCACGGTGGCGCTGCTGCCTCGCAGTTAGGAGACCCGGGTTCGCTTCCCAGGTCCTCCCTGTGTGGAGTTTGCATGTTCTCCACGTGTCTGTGTGGGTTTCCTCCCACAGTCCAAAGACATGCTGGTTAGGTGGATTGGCGATTCTAAATTGGCCCTAGTGTGTGCTTGGTGTGTGGATGTGTTTGTGTGTGTCCTGCGGTGGGTTGGCACCCTGCCCAGGATTGGTTCATGCCTTGTGCCCTGTGTTGACTGGGATTGTCTCCAGCAGACCTCCGTGACCCTGTGTTCGGATTCAGCGGGTTGGAAAATGGATGGATGTTCTATATATGTAAAATGTCAAACATGAAATATATAAAATCAATTCTTATGTATCTGGCATATATAGAGTACATTCTGAATATACAGTTATGTATTTGTGAGTGACAGTGTTACATTGTGAGGTTCAATGCCTCTGCCACTCTGCACTAAAAAAAAATAAAGACTTCCACTCGTCTTGACTGGTCTGTTCTGGTCAGCACAAGGTCATAACCTTAAGACCATGAGGAATGACCTGCTACTCTGTTTTTTCTTCATGTATGTAAACTTATATATGTGAACACACACATATTAGAGTCCTACTATAAATGGTAAACTGTTATGGAACAGTATTTTGGAATTAGTGCTTCAAATATTTAAAATTGTTTTCTTCTGTGTCAGTGCTTATTTGACAACAATGTGCACCAGAGTGACATGCATCATTTATTGTTTGCTTGTGAAACATCAGTCCAGGCAGTTCAATTTCATGCCTTAATAATGCAAAGTGTATGATTAACAGAAACATTTTTCTGTTATTCTTCTGATGTAAATACATTATTGTCATTCATTTTATTACATGCCATTTCTTATTTTTTAAATGTATATATACTAAATCCTTAGTCCTGCTATCTTGGGTATGCAAAAACTATGGTTTGTGTTATTGTTGCCAAACGTTACTCTTGGCACTGGTAAGCATGTCATGTTACACAGAGAGATCAGCATACTTGGCTCCTTGGCCAGCATAGGTAAGTTGTCAACATTGATTAAAATTGTTTTGTGAGCCAGTATGGACTAACTTTTTAGGAATTGTGCAGACAGCACTTTACAGAACAAACCTTTTTGATCTTTTTGATGTCAGAATCATCATCACTGGGTGCAGCTGTTGGGTTTGCCTGTATGCGCTCATTGTCTTTCAATAAGCTTGCAATCTGCAATAGTGAAAGAGAGAAAGAGAGAGAGAGATGGATTTAACAAATTCAGCAATAAGGGACGGAGCAGCAAATCAACTAAGATAGATCCTCACATATGGGGCATTTGAGTTTTTGTATGATAAAACTCCAGTCTGAATGAGCAGAAAGTTAAGACTAAAAGTATCATGAACTTAAGTCATATTGAGCGTGTTGTCCTTTAATTTGTTTTTTGCTGGAAATATAAGGTTTGGCTCCTCAAAAACATAAATGGGTAAAAAACAGGCTTAGACAATTAATTGACTGATGGCTAAACAGAACTTAGATAATAATGAAACTCATTGAAATAGCTGAATTACCGGACATGCTGTGTAATATTGATAGTGGCCGAAGAAGTTGCAACACTTTAATTGACCTACTGTATGTCCAACAGCATGGTACTGGCAGTGCAGTGTTGCCAGTGATGTCATAATGGGATAATCTGAGTACATTTTATTTATCATCTGGACACTTCAGCTGTAAAACAGTTATGGAATATTGCTCTGTCCTCTCCAAGAATTCTTGCTATAGACTAGCAAGGACCATTTTGACCAGAATCGTGAATGTGCATCCCTTTCTCCTGGCCAGCTGGACAAACAGAAGGTCAATTTCAAGGATATGAGTTAGCACACACAGGCCCCGCCTCCTCAGAAAGGAGGTCAATTAGCATTTTTCACAGGCAGCAATAGCAAAAAGCACTGAACTCATAAATATTCAGAGATGAAAACACTATAAGTGTCACATTTACACATGAAAGTGACATAATAATTTCATTCATTTTTACAAAAGCTAAGCAGCCCATAGAACTGGTTTGAATACACCAGTGCATAAACCAGTGGTGGTTGGCCAGACTCCCAAAAGGCAGTATCACATTGGAAAGATATTGCCTGGTCTCCTAGCAGTAACCAGAAGCTCAAGGAGTAGGAGCAATCAGACTGCGTACCTCAGACTTTAAACGTTCAATTTCTATTTCTCCATCTTCAATCTGTTGTCGTAGTTGCTTAGCAACTGTTTTCTCTGTCTCCACAATCTGCAATAAGTGGAGATATTTCTGCATGAGGCTCTCATGTTCTGTAGCAAGGTTCCTGTAACTGAGGAAGAGGATAAAGGTTAGGGGTGAAGGTGCTGTCAGGTCACATTTATGCAATGTATGAATGTTTCTTTTAAGCAGAAATTAAGAAAAGTCTAGGCCCAAGTAAAAATATAGAACAGTGCAAAATTAATAAGGTGCATTTCTCCCTGTTTATTGAAAATGATAATATTTTAATGCAGTATATGTAGCATTTCTCAAAATAGAAAATACATTATTTCTCAAGAGTTGTTAGTGTTTCAACAAGTGAGGGTGATGGTTTTCTCTTTGTTTGCCAGCTGAGATGAATATTTTCTTTGCTTTTCATAAATGAAAAGGTATTTTCTATAAGTGAGGTACTGTCCTCATACTTTAACTGTGAAAAAAAGAAAGATTGCACTTTTTATAAAACTGTGTATAACTAGGGCTGATATCATTATTTTCAGGTAATATATTGGGGTTGAGCTTCTACTGGCACTATAAAACAATAATTTGTATTAGTTAATCAAGTGTGAAACACATGATTTGTGTATCTGTAAAACTGTGTGTTTTCACGGGAGGGCATTTTAATATTTTTTAGCTTGTAAAAGTGTAAAGTTCACGCAAGATAAAGAAATGTTTATGTAATGCTTTAAGCTGAATGGAATTTAGCACTTTAGAATATTAGGACAATTTAGACGAGAACAGAATATTCAACCCAACAAGATCCTGTTCAACTAATTTCTACAAAATAACACTGAGTAGAGTTTTGGATGTCCCTAAAATCCTGCTCTCTATCATGCTGCTTGGTAATTCTTTACATTTGTCTATGGTTCTGTGTGTGAAAAAGAGCTTTCTAATGTTTATAGGAAATTTGCCCTTAACAAGGTTCCATCTGTACCCCCTATGTTCTTGTTAAGGAAATTATTTTAAAGCACTAGCTGAGATCCATTGTACTAATTTCCATCATGCCTATAAACATTGCAATCATGTCAATTGTTAGTCTCTGTTTAGTTAAAATGAAAAGGTTCAGATCTTTCAGTCTTTCCTAATATAGGTAGCTCATACCACTCGGTCTTGTACTCAGTCTACTTGCTCTTCTCTCTCTCTAGTGCTGAAATATCTTTTTTGTAATATGTAGAACAAAACCTTACAAATTACCTCAGATGAGAACTCACTAGTGAATGAGATATTGATTAAGCATAACCTCCTTTGATTTACAGTATACTCTACGTATCCTTCTAGCACGGGTGTCGAACTCCAGTCCTGCAGGGCTGCAGTGGCTGCAGGTTTTCATTCTAACCATTTTCTTAATTAGTGACCAGCTTTTGCTGCTAATTAACTCATTTTGCTTTAGTTTTAATTAACGACTTGAACTTCCTAGTTGTTTCTTTTCCCTTAATTAGCAGCCTAACAATAATGAGACACAAAACAAGGCACCATGTGACCAGCTAACCACAGTATCTGAAAATAAAGAAAGGTGAAGGCCTCAGTAAGGTTGATCTCTCAGGTCCCCTGTGCTACAGCATATATATAGCCTTCCTTCCTATTAGCCTTTTTAATGGCTTCTGTACACTCATTGTTTCAGCTGTTTAAACCAACTTTGAATTTGTCTGCACATTGTGGCTTAAACTTCCAGTTCTTTTAATTTGATCACTAGCCCCTCAAGGTTAGAACTTATCCAAAGTGCTCTGGAATTCAAATTAAAAAATGTCTAAATTTACATAATTCACCCAAATTCGGGATGTTCATAAGAAATGTAATCATTTACTTCATGAGGTAGAACTACATAATAAACAAGACAAGTTGCATGAAATATTTGAAATATTAAACTGCATGCTTCAATTTAAATATTTAGAGTCTAAATATTTTCTATTTGAATTAGAAATTTGTTATTTTTCACCTTCTTAAAGAGGTGCGTAGAGGGCTAGATCCCTAGTAAAGGATCAAAAATCAGAAATAACATCATATTCATAATCATTGACTTTGAAATAGTCCAAAACAATACCTCACATGCTTATGCTTGAAATCTGTCTTTATTAACCTTCTGGGAGGTTTCTTAGAGGGCTAGGACCATCGGTAAAGAAGTGAATATCAGAAAAATCATAATCATAAAAAAATCAAAATAACATAAAACAACAACCCACATGCCTATTCAATACAGTTGAACCCCATATTTTCAAAATTTAATGAAAAAGAGTAACTTTTGACGCTGAGGTCATTTAATGTGGCATGCACAACTTCAAGTCCTTCTGATTATTTTTGCCAAGACTCCTCTATTAGTTTGCACTTTATCAAAATTGTGAATTTCTTGCACAAAAATATGGCCCAAAATTGGCTTAAAAATGAGGGCTTTTCAGGTCTAGAGAGCCAAAAATATCGGGGATCTCCAAAAATCGAACTAAATGTCAAACAGTATATCACATGTTAGGGTTTTCTCTTACCAGGGAGCCAGGAGATGCCTGATAAAAAAAAAAAAAAACTGAAGTTTTTATTTTTAAGTGTTTATTAGTAATTCTTATGAAGACAATGGCATATACATCTCTCTGATTTTATGCTTTTGCTGCTTCCTCACGAAGTTCTAGCATACTAGTAAAATATGATCTCCCTAAATACATGCTGCCTTCTAATATACTTGTCCTTGCCATGTGATGCTTGATATTTTCATTAATAATTTCTTCCAATATTTTACCTGTGATGCATATTAAGCTTGCTGGTAGTCAGTCAGTCATTGTCCAACCCACTATATCCTAACACAGGGTCATGGGGGTCTGCTGGAGCCAATCCCAGCCAACACAGGGTGCAAGACAGGAACAAATCCCAGGCAGGGCACCAGCCCACCGCAGGGCACACACACACACACACACACACACACCAAGCACACACTAAGGACAATTTAGGATCGCCAATGCACCTAACCTGCATGTCTTTGGACTGTGGGAGGAAACCGGAGCACCCTGAGGAAACCCACACAGACACAGGGAGAACATGCGAACTCCACGCAGGGAGGACCCGGTCAGTCATTGTCCAACCCGCTATATCCTAACACAGGGCCACGGGGGTCTGCTGGAGCCAATCTCAGCCAGCACAGGGCGCAAGGCAGGAACAAATTCCCGGGCAGGGTGCCAGCCCATCGCAGTGGTCTATAGTTACTTCAGCCCAATTACACCTTTTTATTATGGGATTGTACAGTATTTGCTAGATTCTAGTCCTTACAAAGTTCCCAGATATACAGTGATTTTAGAAAAATATGCATCAAGGATTTATATGCAGTGCATACTTCTTAATATTTGTAAACACTCTAGGATATACGAGGTGTGGCAGAAAAGTAATGAGACTGATTTTTTATTTACCAGTTTTTATTTTTTTCAAACATCAATGTTATCCCCTTCAAAGTAGTTCCCTTGGGCAGCTACACACCGATGGAGACGTTGTTCCTACTGTTGGTAGCAGCGCTGGAAGTCTTCAACCGGTATGGTCTTCAGCATGTCCGTTACACTCTTTTGGATGTTTTCTAAATTCCCGAAATGACGTCCTTTGAGGACATTTTTCAGTTTAGGAAAAAGGAAAAAGTCACACGGACTGAGGTCAGGTGAATAAGGGGGCTGGGGAACCACAGGAATGCCTTTTGAGGTCAAAAATTCTGTTATGGAGAGGGCAGTGTGACATGGGGCGTTGTCATGATGGAGCATCCATTTGTCTGCAATGTCTGGTCTCACGCGAATGACCCTTTTTCTGAGCCTTTCAAGGACGTCTTTATAAAAAACTTGGTTGACAGTTTGTCCTGGAGGAATAAATTCTTTGTGGACGATTCCCCTTTTGTCAAAAAAACAAATCAGCATTGATTTGATCTTCGCATGTGCAAATGTTCAGTCAAAATTTGATGAACGGTAAATCTGTTCAAATTTAATTGTTCACTCAACATTCTTAATGTTAAACGACGATCTGATCTCACAAGAGTGTTCACACGTTCGATGTTTTCATTGGTTTTCGAAGTTGAAGGCCTCCCTGAACGGTGTTCATCTTCAACGTGTTTTCTGCCTTCCAAAAATGATTTGTGCCAGCGAAAAACTTGAGCTCGGGATAAAGAATGTTCCCCATAGGCCTGTTTTAACTTTTCAAACGTCACACTTGCCGATTCTCCAAGCTTAACTCAAAATTTAATGGCACAACGTTGCTCCAAATTCCGCTGTTCCATTTTGCGTGACGCACAACCAAAAACACAACTTCACTAATAGCAGTCACAAAAATCACATAGTTAACGGAAGGAGTTGAAACTCGCACTGAGCTATGGGAGGGTACTGATACACGTGCTCTATTAAGGACAACAGCGCAGCGTTGCCAGATCGCTTGCAGTGTTGCCAGTCTCATTACTTTTCTGCCACACCTCGTATGCTATGTGATATAGGTAATTTGTTAGACTTCAGTCTTTTTAATCTAAGCAGCACTTCTACATCAACAATTTCCAAATCACTAAAATTCCTCCTTGATAATCCCTGTTACTGTTGGGAGGTTATTGAATTCCTCACACATACAAACTTCAGAGAAAGTCAAGGTTAGAAATAATTTTGTACATTGTAGTTTATCCTTACCATTCTTAATACACTGCACCTCCTCTTATACAATTATTTAAGTAATAAAATATTAAAAGAATCTGTTTGCATTGTTTTGAGTTGGCTTTGTCAATTAATATTTGGGTATTTAAACCCTATTGACTATGTGATACTTTCTAGTCAAATCCAAGCATCCTCGCTAAGATGTGGCTTATCATCCAATTGGAGTAAACTACTGTTTTACAGAAATGCAGACTCTGACACCTTTTCTGTTTTTGTATCTTTCCAAAAATGTGTGCAACCCTCTATATTATACAGAACTCCTCCCATTTTTTTAAGATTTAGCCAGGTTTCTGTTATTATGATAGTATCATATTTATGTGCAGCTACGTCTAACTCCACCTCACTTGTTTTATTCTTGAGTATTCTACACATGACAGTGGAGTGGTATAAGATGAGACATGCAGTATACAATGTCCCTATATTTTATATAGCTCCTATCTATAGTAATTCCATCCAAAGGCACTTTCAGGTTCAAGTTAAATAGTACAAATATGGAACACAGGCAGGTTAAGAGACTTCCTTATGGTCATACTAAGAGTTGGGGTCCAAAAATGAATCTGTTTCAGAGTTCATTTCTTTAGCCACTACACCACAGTGCCTGTACAAAAATGGAAAGATTGTTTCAGTGATTATGCTGATTTGTGTTTCAAGTGCAGAGGCACTTTTAATTCTCAGAATCTATTGATAAAAGAACAGAAAATACTGGGTACTGTGTCATTCCATTGTTTATTTATTTTTTAGTGGAAGTTTATATTCCATGGATTATTATATTTTAAGAATACACAGTAGGACCATTGCTTTTATAGTTTTTAATGCTGTGGAGTTAGGGGCTTGCAAAAATTAAGAGAAGCCAGCTTTCTCCATTTTTTGACATGTGAAAGAAACTATTCATTTCAGTTTTGTCTAGTGAAACAAAATACAGGTTAATTTCTGTTTTGAACATTCTTATTAAACAGAAGTAGCCAGATTGGACAAAGAAATCCACCTTAGACAATATATCACATTTTTCATTAAACTGATATGACCTTGAGAACACTGCTTTTTTAGTCCTTGCAGGACTTCTGTTTATACTAATGAGCTGAGTGCATGGTTTGCTCTGTGTACTGCGTGCCATTGTGTTGCCTGCAAATCCGTGGCATGATTGACACTAACATTAGACCCAAGGCATTCCTCTTTTGGAAAGGTCTGCATTTTACTTGTCTGCAGATTGTAGTTCTTTGTTTCCGTCTCTCCTCCGTCCAGACGGCATATCCAAACATTGATGGAACTAATCCTGCATGGCAACAGTGAAGTCGAGGCTTAGCAGCACAGCAAGCTGGACTCCTCGAATACTGAGGAGACAGGGCTATATTTAGAAAAATCCCTGAAATTGGCTGTTAACATCTTTCGAGCCAGATTCTGAGCTTCTACCTGGTATGCTTTAGATGATAGTGTAGTTATAGGATTTTAGGTGTGTGATGGAAGTAGATTTCCTAAGCACACACTGATTAGTATTAAGTGATTTAGAATTTTGAATCAGTAGTTGGCTTGGCGGAGCAGTACTTAATACTGCTGCCTTTTTGAGCTATCATGATAGGTTAGAATTTCAACCCAGTTATTGTCTCTGTAAATTTTGTACATTGTACATTGTCCATTTGCCTATGTTACCTTTACCCTAGGCCGTCTGGTTGTATTCCTACATCCTAAATATGTACAGGTCAGGTCAGGTTGGGGAGCATGCACTGCCACCACATGACAAAACAGCTCTGGATCCTGGTTGGGAATCCCCGAAACAGACACACGGTCCAGTCCCAACCTCTGGAAATGACCCTCTATCTTCTGCAGCCAGGTGTTACATGAGCGTCCCCTTTGCCTGGTCCAACCACTCATGTCCTCAAAAATGATGATGCTGTGAGCCGGATCACCCTTGGGGAATCGGGCCACATGGCCATAGTGCCATAACTGACAATGCAGGTAATGTGCCTTATGTACCAAAGTCAAACCAGCGGTACCCAAGGATTCTCAGAAGAGACAGTACCAAAGGACTCCATTCTTCATCTCAGGTCACTGGATAGCGTCCATGTCATGCAACCATATAGCAAGACAGGAAGCATCAGGACTCTAAAGACTTGGACCATCATCCTTTTGCATAGATATTGGGAGCACCACACACCCCTTCCCAGTGACCTCATGACCATCCATGCTATCCTAATCCATCTACTGACTTCATAGGAAGAGTCTCGAGGGACATGAATGTCACTGCCAAGGTAAGTAAACCTCTCGACAAGGTCGACACTCTCTCCGCAGACAGACACACTGCTGATGGCTGTGCCTAAGATGTCATTAAATGCCTGGATCTTAGTTTTTATCCAAGACACTCGCAAGCCCAGACACTCAGACTCCTCACTCAGTCTCTCGAGCGCCCTGATCAGATCCTTCATTGACTCCGTGAAGATCACAGCATCATCAGCAAAGTCAAGGTCAGTGAATCTTTCTTTGCCAACAGATGCCCCACAGCCACTGGACCCCACGACCTTGCCCAACACCCATTCCAGACTGTAAGTGATGGGTTAATGGCAATAGTTTCCACTGAAAGATATTAGATGAGGCATATTAGGTAGTGTGTAAATGTTATTGTGTTACACATTGATGGTCTTAACACCTATATGCCATTATCTGGTCTACTTCTAAGGGGCAAAAAATTCAGAACAGGCATATGTTCTCCATCCAGGCCTACTTCGGCAACCTATACAATGTCATGAGACTTTTATTGGTAAATTTGATTAGCAAAATAGTAAATAGGGTTTAATGACTTAGGGCACTGAGGTAATTTCTGAAAGGGTGTGTGTCCTGTGCATAGAGATTGAGTTTTTCTCCCATTGATATTGTGGTACCAGTGATCAGAAAGATTTGCCAGTTATCCGAGTGTGCATAAGACTTCAATGTGGTGCTATATCATCTTTATAAAACTTTTTTTAATTCTAAAAGCATGACATGTTTTGGTTAATTGCTATGTATCTATGTATCTATCTATCTATTTATTATAAATCTATATATATAAAATTCTTTTCGCATTTGAAACGGAAATTACGTATGACCACGAGAAACGGAAATTACGTATGACCACAGAACATATTATAATACAGGAACTAATCACTTCGTTTCTGGACGCCATTTTTATATTGTCTTTATGAATTGTTATTATTTGTGTGAGATATTGAAAAGAAGTAAACACAAACACGCCGATCTATGCCATAGAAGTGAGCCCCATGTTGCCCTCTCCCAGCCCTCCTCTCTGGACTCCAGCGCCGAGCCGTCTGCCACCAGGTGCGTTCTGACAGAGAAGTTTTATTTTTTCGTCCACGTGACTGTTGTGGAAACTGCCACATTATAACTTTTTTTTAATTGGCAGTACTTGATAGTAAAAGAGATGAGGAAAACATCTTTGCGTCTTTCTACTTTTTAACTCCGCCGAGCTGTAAACAATGTGAAGACGACACCGCCTTCAGTGGCGAGGGGTTGTGAGAACAAAGTGGACGCTTGGAGGCGCGGAATGTCGGGCTGCTCTGCCGGGTCGAGAGCTTCGCAGTTTCGGGCAGCATCATCTCTTCTTGCACTGTTTGTGACACTTCGAGTGCCCCATCGGCTCCTGGGAAAGTGGAAATCATTGCAAATGAGTGTGATCGGCACCATCGAAGCAAAACTCTCTTTGTAAATTGCGCTTCACGACTACTTACTGTCCCTTAAGGTGGTTCAGGTCACTAAAACCCCGCAACATTCAAGGTTGCTTTTGTGATTAATTCTTTTAGGAAGATGGAGGGTTTACATCTAAGAAGATGTACTAACCTCTTCATGTTAAGTTTTGGACTTGGGAATTGTTTGGACCTTCTGCCCATTAAGCATGGAAGGGCAGCATCCACATTTCTCAGAATAATTTTTCTCTTAAATCACAGGCACATAGTGCAAGGTTGTCAGGCAGAAATTTGCAGGATCACATAGAAAATGTAATTTCTATACCACAGCAGTCGTGTAGCGCCTTTCACAAGGGATCTGCTACCGAGAGATGATCCAAATACATTTAAGCTGCTGTTAGTGCTACTTACCTGTCGTGTTATAGCGCCTTTAAAATGTACTTTACCCGAAAGCACTCCAGTACTGCTCAATGTATCTTTACTTCTTACATGTTAATGTTTTACTGTTTAATAATTTATATACTACATTTTATTTTTTTCCCTTGTACTCAGTGAGCGAAGCCACTGGGTAATCAGCTAGTATCTTATAAAAATGTAATGTTGATAACTTTGAAAATGGATATTGTAAAGGGCAGTTAGCAGCACAGACATTTGTGTGACCTCCAGGGTGTGGACATGCTTTTCAAGTAAAATGTCCTCACAATTGCATTAATTCAGTGGTTCTCAACCTGTGGGGCGGGCCTCCCTAGGGGGGCGCGAAGTAACAAAAAGGGGGACGCGAAGATGTGAAAAAAAGAAAACAAGAATCAAAAATATGAAAAAAACATCTGTTGAAACCAACACAAATTAACTTAAACTACATTCTGATACTAGAACAATAAATATAGAGTTAGATAAATGGCGATAAAAGTTAAGTAGGTATAATAAAATATGCATCTACATTTCAAAAAAATGTTAGGGGAGGTGCGATTAAAACTGTTATGAAAACTCGTGTCGCAAATACTTAAAGGTTGAGAAACGCTGCATTAATTTGTATAAATCAAATTTTTCTTGGTGCCTATTTTTGTATATGTATATGTATTGTGTGTGCTTTCATTTTTCTCAGGGCTTACTAGGAGGGACTCACACAACCCAGATAGATGATTATTTATATATATGCAATGCTTTTCATCTGAGTAAATTTATTTCATTAAAGACAAGTTCCTACAGCAGTGATTATGGAGGTGGTGTCCGATAGAAAATAAAATACTGTTAATTTAATTACCAGGGTGCCCTAGAGATACCAAACCCAAACTAGCCATACCTCAGTGTTGAAGTTCGGTCTTATTTCAAGCAGGCTTATATTTAAGTCTTTGAATAATAAATTAGTTTTATTATTGTTCTGATCTATATACAAATGAAAATATATTTGTGGGTAATTTTTCAGAAATGGTTTTGGGCTGATTTTATCCCCAAACCAATAAGCAGTAGGAATAGTTTCCAACCTTCACTTTTCATTATTAAAAGCCTACTACCCAATTGCACCAAATCTAAACTAAAACCTCTGAAAGTGTAATCATATCCATGGCCAAAAATGTGAATCATCAGGATAGTTATTATTCAATAAAAATTAAATCTCATATTGTTGCCATTTGCACCTAAAGCTTTAACCTGGGCAGGAGGAATTCATTTCTGGTGTTACCTTGCATGTGTTATCGCTGCCACCCATTCGTCAGAGTCTTTGACATCTTCAGTTCGCAGCTCCAGAGGCTTTTGGTTGTCATGGTTGAAGTTGATGGTGAAGTAATACTGCAATAAAGAGAAAAGACGTCAAATACAGTCATGCTATGTATTACAGGTAAATTCCCTCACAGCAGCTCTTCTGAGAGACTAATACTAGAACACAAATCATTGAAGCAGGGTTTTCCATTGCACAGAAGGTATGGTAAAGAAAAATAAAACATCGTATCTCACTTTTGGGAGGGTGAGAGTGAACACAGTTGAAACTGGCATTTAGAGTCTAGATAGAATGCAGAAGGTCAACATTTTTCTGAAGCCTTATTCTGTTAGTTCATACTTCCATTTTTTTATAGTCTCGCTCCTTCACTTTTTACACTAGTGGATTATAACCCTGCCAGGTCTCCACAGTCTGCAGCTGAAAGCCTTTGAATCTCACCAGCTAGAAGCAATTCTAAGTGTTTCAGATCTTGGCATTTTGTATCTTTGTTATTTTTTGGAATCAAATCTTTTTGCTTGCTTCCTGATGATTTTCCAACTTGGAGTGTATGGCCGTTTTATCTCAGTATCCTTTAGCTTAATTTCTGAGGATTCCCATCTCAGCAAATCAAATTTAATTCTTTTGCTCCTTTTTTGGGTTCCCCTACTGTTTTCACTATTAGAGTCGGCTTCGATATAAATGGATCTTGTGCATTTTTAACCCGTGCAAAACTAATTTTTTCACAGTAGGTTCCTCTGTCTAGTACTTTAAGTTATGTTGTGTTTAGTCCTGCCCGATCGTAGCATACTGCAGATTTACCACCTATGAAGTCTAATCCTATTAGATTTTAATAACTTGTGTTTTAAATTCTATGAATTGCAATCCTGCTTTATCCAAGCATGCCACAGTATCATACCAGTAAAGTAAAATACTCTCAGATCTCAGTGTCCTGCAGTCTTTTCAGCAGTGAAGTCAATCTTATTATATGCTAACAATTTTTTCATTCTCTACTCTTCAGTCTAATCAAATTAGATCTCAATATGCTGTATTGTACTTAGATGGGGCCTTATCTAGTAGGATCCCAAAGTCAGGAATGGTTTTCCACCCTTGGAATGTAAACTTTTCTATATTTTTCATTATAAGGTTTTCTAATCATGTCAAGTCCTAACATCGTTTACCACCTATGGAGTTTAATCCTAGTAAAAATGTAATAACTTAAATGTTAACTTCTATGGATTCCAGTCCTGTCATGTACCGGTATTTCACAGTATTACCCTTTTGCAGTGTAATCCTGTTAGTTTCTAGCACCCTATATTTTACTTTCCACAAATTCCGGTCAAATATGATCCAGCCATTCTATTTTAAGCTTTTTGGAGTCTAAGCTTATCATGTTTCTGTGTCCTGGAGGTTTAATGTATTTGGGGGTTGAATAAGATATTAATAACCTGTACCTTAAATTCAGCAGATTATAATTTTGCCATTGTCCAGTATCCTATAGCATCCTTTGTGGTGTAATTATTTAAGTTCTTCATAGTCTGTGTTTGACATCCTTTATGTTCCAATACCCCTAGATCATAGAGTCCTGCAATTTTAGTCAATTTAGTCTAATATAGGCATAATGCAAATGGAACCCAGTTCTGTAAAGTAACTTATACCTTAACTTCTACACATTCTTATCCTGCTTTGTTCTAATATCCTAAAATATTAATAAATTGCACCAAGATCCCAACAACCTGTCTGTTAACCCCCCCCCCCATTGAAGCATAACCCATCTGATTGCTCTCTCCCACAAATTTACTTTAGGGAGTGCATTTCCAAAATGGTCATTCATTCTGTTACTGTCAAACCTTAAACTTTCAGTTTCTGGCACTGATCTTTGTAGCTCAGAGGAAATCATTTTATTCGATCTGAGAACTGGCACAAATGAGGGTGATACTTGATCCTCTGTGGTAGTATTATTATTTGTCATTTTAGGCCTTGTTTGCTGGTAGCTCTTGCTTTGTATGAGATATTTCTGTGAAAGTTTCAGAGCCTAAAGCATCATTTATATCAGTGAACAGAGACAACAACTGCAAACTATGCAAGAAAAGATGCTATTAACGTGTAATTTTGATTTTATGTCATTCTTTAAAGATGTTAACAGGACATTACAGTGCAAGGACAGTATTGATAAACCACCAGGCTACCATTGGTGTTTACAGTCTGCCTCTTCAAAATCTCACATTCCTTCAGGAGTCTGAGTTGACCTATCGACTGGCAATATCTCACATACCTCAGGTTTCTTGTCTCCTAGCAACGAATTTTGTGCTATTAGCTTACAATACCACCTTTAAACAGCCGGTGTCATTTCCAATCAGGTCTCTAAGATGCACCATTTCCTAATCATGCAGAACAAATTTGCTCTTATTTTAGCGAATGTCTGAAAACAAACCTCTTCTCTCTCTTTGTGTGTGTATCTGCGTTATCATTTTTCAGCAATGTTCAGGTCAGATAGGAGATATTTTGGTGTGTGGGATTTTTAGTGAATGTGGTAAAGAATCCTGAATTGCTGAAAGTTTTGTTGAGATTAAAATCCATATACATCTGTTCATTTGGGGGCGTCTACATTCATCTGCATTTACGTTTTATGTCTCCTTCAGTCTAAAGTCACACCAACTTCTCTATTTTGCTAAATCTAAAAAAAAAAGATATTTGCTCAGAATGTCGCATTTCAAATAAGGTGGCAGGAAGTCCATATTCAATACAGAATATCCAAACGTTCATCAGGCTGTTTTTAGGAAGTCATTCCTTTCTGTCTAAATGATTATATAAATATAAATGACAGAATGCCAGTCTGGTTTTCTTAGCCTGTCTAATAGTCGTGCATAATGCAAGTGCAAGTGTTTGAGGACCCTAAATAAAGAAATTGGTATCATACAGAGACCTAAGAAGAGGTTTATCACCACAGTGACAGAAGAACAATACTTGGACTAAAAAAAAAAAAAAAACAATGGCCATAATGTAAAAAACAATAAAAGATTTATTTCCCTTTCAAACACATTTCTAAACATAAACATTACTAAAAGGGAAAATTGAAAAGCAAACATTTGGTTAATAAAACAATAATTATCATTAAAGACAGGAAATAGATTCTTGAGTTGTGTCACTCCCAGTGTACAGTAAATGCTTTGTGTAAGCTTTACCAAAGTTAAAAGAAATAAATTCTTCATTATATTTTTGCTTCACCATTTCAGACTAGGCATAGGGTCTCTTCATGTCACAAGCCGGTCTGTGTCATCGCCACCAAGTGCTCTACCCCTTCATATACATGTAAGTGCTGTCATTTATTTCAGTTTGGTTGTTTCATGTGGTTTTGAAAGGCGGGATGGTGGTGGGGTTGCCTGCAGGCATATTTAAACATTTTTAATGCCTTAGAAACGATAGCTGTCTGTTTTATTCCACCGGTATTGTTTATAGGCTACATCTTAGATAGCATAGTAACATGGTAAAGAGTGCAATAAAACAGCACGCTTACTTATAGTCTTATATAAGTTGCTACAGTTGGATAAACTAATCTTGCTACACAATCATGTGCCAACCCATCTCAAACTTGTCTACACCTCAATCTGCGTTGTGTCCTATAATTTAAGAAACACTGGCATAATGTATGGTGTGCTCAGTAGGTAGATCTACTGCAGGCTTCACAAATTATATTTCAGGTGTTCCCTAAGTATATTATTGTGCATTTCTTAGGCTTTTTAGAATACTTAGGTGCCTTCATTTTGTATAAAGGAAGCGTTATGAACCACGAGGATGGATTTATTATATGTGTAGTTGGCTTTACAAAGCCTCTGGAGGTCTTCAGAATTTATTTGTATTTATGCATTATAAAAAATATACAGACATCTTTAACACAGGTGCCATTGTATTCTGTGAAAATAGAACAGAATGAATGGACACTTTATGTGGTTCTCCAACCTGACAAGTAATTGACTGTCCAATCAATGACAGTGTCATGTGTACAAAAAATCAATTCAAAGTAGATAAGCAGTTGCCAATTAAAAGTGTTGTGAGCAATTTTAAGAACTAGTATGGGCAAGAGGAACCTTTTATGGTGCATTGATTGATGCAGTATTGGTAAGTGGCAGACAAATCAACAATATTAGGAACACAAAGCCTGATGGATTTTCTTTCACAACAGAGTCATTGGTGCTTTGGGAATGGGCTTCCAATTTAATTCAGTTTATTTTTTGCATAGTGAACTTAAAAATATTTATAGTTATAATGCGCTAACAGTAAATGTTAAGCCATGCACCGTTGATGTGTTATGCTAGAGAGACTAGCAAAAAATATTTTGAAAGTAACCAAGAGAAAAGACTTAACCGAAAAGCTGAAAAATGAGTTGAGTTTGGGATTTCTACTGATCCATTACCGAAGCCAAAAATTAAAAGCCAAAGATATGTGCACAAGTTGAAACCAGAAAAAAAAAACTTTCAGAGAAAACAGCAAAAGGGTGTTTGACAAAAAAGATTTGCCTCTTCAAAATCAGTTACATTTCATGATGTTACCTAAAGGTCACAACCTCTGAGAACATGCCCCTAACAAAGTGGGATGGGAAGCCGAAATGGCGGCGATTAATGGACAAAGTAAATTGACAAAAGCAAGAGAAGACTTCTGATCAAAAAACTATTGCCAAATTTAGAATTAGAACAAGAGCTCATAGAAAGATGCTAAGAAATCTACAAATAATTGTAATAACTAATGCCTTTATAACATTATGTACACAAGCATACAAGTTATATTGTTGGAAAAAATAAACTTCTAGAGTTTCTGAACAGCTATAATATCCAAAGTCACTGTTCTGGTGTCCTGTGCCAACTGGCTGCTTTCCCAAAGCCTAATCAGCAACTGTAACTATGGTAAGCTAGACTGAAGTGGTTAGTCTTCAGCCTGGATTTAAAAGCTGAGACTGGTGGGGCCTTCACTACATGTGCATGCAGATCATTCTACAACTTTGGAAGCCTGTCACTTAAGCCATTATCTCCCATAGTAGTTTTCATTACACCACCCAAACCACATTCATTCAGTAATGGTAATAGGCTGAGCCAGTTCTTCCACCATAACAGAAAGGGTACAGTCAGTGAATTAGCAAGTAAAAGTAACAGTGTTTCTAGGAGATGTGCATCAGAACACCTAACCTGGAGAATGGTAGTGAACTAAATGGGTCAGTAAAAAAACTTAACATATGATTGGAGTGAGGTAAGAAACACAAACACTGCATGCACACTGTAGAATTGGAAAAATATTGCATTGTCTGATGAATTATCAATACTGCCAACTCATATTAAATGGAGGAGCAGAGTATGGAAAGACTCAGTTGGTCCAGATGTCAGCAATTCAGATTTTTGTCGGGAGGTAAATCAATGGATGTTTTTACGTTGATTGAGTTTTTAACCATCACACTGAATGCAGAGATATCGTAGACCTAAATTTGAATACAATAGGATATATGTATACCTCTACTGATCAGGTGCATGCTTACTTGATATCATTTTACTCATCTGTGACTGGACTTTTTCAGTAAGGTAATTATCTAGTAGACAAACATAGGAATTTTTGGAAATGGTTTATTGTGTTATAGTGGTCTTCATGGTCATCTAGTCTCATTCTGTTCCAGAATGTGTGGTAAAAGAGAAAAAAGCGCTACTTGGAGAAGAGATTCACAAACAGCGGATGTTCATCTGCTATGAGACACATTGGGGTCAGCGTCAACTGGCATCTCTCTGCTATACTTTCAACCTGAACAAATGTAGGTTGTTAGAACAAACCTTATAGATTAACCACTCCCATTCAGTTTTGCAGTGGTTTTCTTTATAGAATATACACGGATTGGGAAAAAAATGCAACAATAAACTAAAATTTCAGCCTTCATTGTTTTAAATAACAATCAAAAAAAGAGAAATATTGGAAAAGAAAACATTTAAATGACACAAACAACAGGTAAACTCTGGTGCATAGAGGCAATGAGCCAACCTGCATTTGGGAGATGTTATCCCATTCAACAGAGTTGCAAACCATTGGCAGGTAGAAAGTCACATCTCTCAATGTTCCGGTTTTGGGCATTGTAATGGTGCTCTATAGGGTTAAGGTAAGGAGAAAAGGCAGGTGGGGAGGCCAAGGTAGCATCTGCATAACAGCATTCCTAGGACAGTCATGTCTGCAGCAGTTGTGTGTATGGCCTGGCACCCTGCATTGCCCTACTGCAGGAGGAAGTAGCGAGTAGAGGAGCTCTGAGGAGCTCTGACAGCAGTTATTCTGAGACCAGTAGCATGGAGCATGTCCCTTGATACTCTGTCACTCCTTTGCCTGCTAGCAGTTTCGGCAACAGTGTGGATGGCAGATCTGAAACAATCTCTCAAATGGACCTGCTTTGGTGGGTTGACTCAAGGGTAATGAGATCTGTCATGGTTATCTGTCATACCGGTCTGCTGAAAACGTTTCCTTCAATTTAGATACAATGAAGCAACTTAATCTATAGCGTCCTGCAACTCTGGCATATGACAGGGCCTGCCTTTGACATTCCAACGGCCTTGTCCCTTGCTTGTGATGACATCTGATATTTGATACACTATGGAATGGCCAAAAAACTGAGTGTTTTAGGTCTTCTGGTGTGATTTAAGCTTTGAGTTAAGGGCTTTTTCAAAGTAACCTGATCAGGCATTGTTCTACGTGGACCTCAACTGATAAAAGTACACTTAATAAGCTTTCTTGTGCAGAACAGTTTAAATACCTAGGGGTAAACATCACAAGTAAACATAAAGCTCTATATCAACAAAATTTTACCGTCTGTATGGAAAAAATTAAACAAGACTTGCATAGATGGTCAACCTTTCGTCTCACACTAGCTGGAAGAATTAACACTGTTAAGATGAATATTCTTCCTAAGCTCCTTTTTTTATTTCAAAACATTCCAATATACATTAATAAATAATTTTTTAGGCAATTAGATTCAACAATAACCTCATTTATTTGGAATTCAAAACATCCACGCATCAAAAGAACGACCCTACAAAGACAAAAGGCAGAAGGCGGCATGGCTCTACCTAACTTCCAGTTTTATTACTGGGCAGCAAATATACAGGCGATAAGAACCTGGACACAAATAGAAGAACATACACAGGCATGGACCGCAATAGAAGTAAAATCCTGCAGTACTTCTTTGTATTCCTTGCTCTGTGCTCCAGTAAATACACGTTATCGGCAATATACAAATAACCCAATTGTTCTCCACTCACTTAGAATCTGGAACCAATGTAGAAAGCATTTTAAGATGGAGAAGCTTCTATCTGTGGCACCTCTGCAAGAGAACCACCTCTTTCAACCTTCGCAAACATATGCAGTTTTTAATATCTGGAAAAAATTTGGAATTAACTTGCTTAGAGATCTTTATATAGACAATGTCTTTGCATCCTATGAACACACACATTTCTTTCACTATCTTCAAATCAGGAACTTTGTTAAACAGAACCTTCCAGATTTTCCTCATCTTGCACCCTCATCCATGCTGAACAAAATATTGCTCAATCTCAAGGACTAAGACTCCATCTCTACAATACATAAAATCATTTTACAATCCATCCCTTTCAAAGATCCAAGAGGACACTGGGAAAAAGATCACTCAATTAATATATCAGAAAAGGAGTGGAAAGTAGCAATGCAGAGAATTCACTCGAGCTCTATATGCGCAAAGCATACAATTATAAAACTCAAAATTATATATCGAGCACATCTGTCTCGACTAAAACTCTCCAAAATGTTTCCAGGGCATGATCCAACCTGCGAACGTTGCAACCAAGTCCCAGCCTCACTGGGTCACATGTTCTGGGCCTGCACCAAATTAACACTATTCAGGACAAAAATTTTTAATTACCTTTCAGACAGCCTTGGACTCACAATCCCTCCTAACCCATTAACAGCTGTGTTTGGTGTTCTTCCAGAGGGGCTTAAAGTGGAGAAAGACAAACAAATTGTGATTGCATTCACTACACTTTTGGCACGCAGACTTATTCTGATAAACTGGAAGAACCCAAACTCTCCTCTTTTAAGTCAGTGGGAAACCGATGTGTTATATTATTTGAAATTGGAAAAAATCAAATACTCAGTTAGAGGATCCATACAGACTTTTTTCAAAACATGGCAGGATCTAATAAGTAACATTTTAAAATAAAGTCATGAAGCACAGAGAATTTATTAATTTAGGTATGTTTACAAGCCTTAATTTTTCCGCCGTTTGGCTTGCTCTCTCTCTCAGGGGTGGGGATCGATCTGTTCTTAACTCAATTTTTCTTTTTGTAAAAACTTGATTGCTTTGTATGGATTACAATAAAATTAATAAAAAAAAAAAAAAAAAAATAAGCTTTCTTGTGTCTGTCAAGTTGCCTAGACTGAATGCATTGCTTTTTCCGAGTCCTAAAATTAATCGAAATGTTTTGTAAAGATACACAAGCACAGAAACATGACAATCTCAGCAACTTAGATAATGTAATGTATTTGAATAATTCATGTTTATCTTGACATCAGAGAGTGGAGATGTGTTTCATGTTAGTCACACATGCAAAAACTTGACTGTACTCTGACATGTGACAATACTACTACTACTACTACTACTAATGTTGGTATATTTAAAGCTTTTATAATTTGTAACGATCATACTTTTCAAGCATATAGAGATTCTGTATTTCTATTTTGGGGGTTTTGCAGATCCTTAAAAGTGTAAATGACATTTTTACAATGCAATGGCTTGTGGTAGTCTAACACTAAGAAGACACGAGTCAGATCACATTGACATTTTTGATATTGAAGTTAAAAAATAGACATTATCTATGATCAAATTTCAGTAAATACTGATGTGTATTAAGTATAGTAAGCTGTCATACTGCATCATTCAAAAAATAATTAAATAAACCAAGCTTTTACCATACAAGTAGGAACCATTTACAATGCTAAAGGGTGCATATTTTTAGGCGCTTGCTTGCCTTTGTCTTACGTCTGCATTTTTAAAGACTCTGAGTTTGCACACGGCTGAATTTATCAATGATTTATGTACTTGACAGCATCACCCCTCAGTGTGGAATGTTAGGTGTGACTTTGGTTCTGTGCACAAATCAATAGAAATATGCCATTTAGAAATGTGAAAGAAGGATTTTGGATGACAAAGGTTTTGTGGTTTTGGATCAACCAAAAGGAAGTATTATTGTATTTCCATTTGTGTGTTTGGTGAGAAGAGCAGTAGAGTATAAGTACAGACAGCAGAATTGTGACCATACCTTCAGGCACTGTGTTTGTTTTTCACACACTTCATTGCCTAGTCAGAGGAGGAGGATGGTTAGCAGCTCTCCATTTGAGCTTCTTTCAGTTTTGATACAGTGCTGTTAATTTATCTTTTTCTCCATTCTTCAAACTGTACAATATTTTGAGTCAGTTGCAACTGGCAAAATAGGTTGATTTTCCCAATTTTGAAGAACAGTGATCAGACAGAAGTTCAGGCTTTGCCAGATAAGTCACTTATATTGCCATTCTTCATGGTGAATTTGAACCCGTTGTCATGACTTTAGGCACTGTGAGACAGGTATTCTCTTTATTTATCTCCTTTTGCTGTCATTGTGAACAATGTTCCAAGAGTGTTGCTACTGGGAGTAACTGAACTCTAGTGCAATAGTGATCTTAAAAAATAATTTTACCAAAGTTCCCTTGCTTTATTTCTACAGACTGTACATTACCCTGGATTTGTTTCCAAGTCTTTGCAATCCTGCTGTGCCTATGGGATCAGTATAGAAGCATACTAACAGATACAAATCTTTGCAAAGAATTAATTGTTGCAACATCCGGTATCTCAATTGATATTAATGGTTTGTGCAGAAGCAACCAATTTCACATTCATGACTAGCATGATTCCATAAAAAAATCACTTTCTTTTAAAATTACTCAGTCACATTGGGAATTGCTCCTAATAGCTTTTTAATAAAAAGCTGTAAAATTAAACCATTTCTTGGCACAACTGTATTCACAGTTAGTGCTTGTGATTAGCACATGTGCTAAATTTACATGGGTTCACAAGTGCCACCCAGATTTTATACTGCCCACTATGTGAATATTTATTGATAATTCAGGCCCACCTCCAAAGAGGTTTGTCCACTGCTGCTATAGAGGGCAGATTGACCTTAAGTCTTCTTCCTCAGTCTTGTAACTGAGAAAAGCCATCTCAGGAAAGAAATGACCAACTGCAAGAAGGAATGCTAAGGATAACAAACAGGGTCTTACCCGTCTGATTATGCATGGTATTCCTAGTGACTCAGGGTTGAAATGTGTGAATGATCATATCATGTCAGAGAAAGCTGAGATGCTGATATGGGAGATACTAGAGCTGGAAGTCATGGAGGAGAGCATGAGTCAATATTGTAGCCCTGTCATTCTTGTGGCTCCCAAAGCTTCTTTAATGAATTTAAGAATCTCATCCAAGTCTCACAGTTTGAAGCCTATGTTGTTCCCAGTGATGATTGATATAACTATGGGTTATTTGCAGATTACTTTAGTGCAATCTGTAAAATAAAAAAAAATAAAAAAACAATAATAATAATAATAATTATTATTATATATATTTTTTAAAAGTATGATTCTATTGTAATCTTGTACATTTGCATTTGAAATTAGTTTACTAATGGTTTGTGAATATTCACACGTTCAGAGTAGTGAAGGAATCAGAAGGCAATAGAACTACATGAACTTGGTTAGCCATAGAACAGAAATCTTGTTCAAACTCCTCTGTGTGTGCTTTTCTCTGTGCTCCAGCTATTACTAACAATCGTCTGATTTGCTAGCATCGTTGTTTGAAAATATGCAATCAGTTTAGGAAACACTTTAAGGTGGCGGTGCTGTTCTGTGCTGCTCCTGTCCAAAATCCATACCTAGTCCACAATAATCACACATTCCTGACATCCTTAACCTACACAGTATTTCATTCAGTGAAGCTTTATATATGTAGAGACCTCTATTTTGACAATGTGGATGTATCATTTTACAACTACACAGTAAATGTTACATTCTGGTAACACAGTACTTTTTCTTGGTAAAAGATACAAAATTTGTCAAGAGAAGCCTACATCATTTATACCTACACTTGAATCTATACTAGGTAATAGCAAAGAAGATATTGGAAGTATTTTCAGGCTCTAACAACTAATTTCAATGTGCACATTCCTAGATAATTTTAGGCTACAATGGGAAAGAGACTTCTTCATTAGAAATTCTGAAAAGAAATACACTTATTTGTAACATAAATTCTTCTTCAGTCTGTACAAAGAATGGTATAATTCATTCTAAAATTGTACATCACACACATTTATTTTAAAAACCCAGCCACAGAGGATGCACAAACCAGTGTGTTTCTTCACGCCAGTCCCAAGCCCGGATATATGGGGAGGGTTACGTCAGGAAGGGCATTCGGTGTAAAATTTTGCCAGATCAACATGCGGACAACAAAACAGATTTCCATACCGAATCTGTCGAGTCCTGTGTTAACAACGACTGCCACCGGCACTGTTAGCCAACAGGGTGCTTGTGGAAATTGGGCTACTGTTGGCTGAAAAAGGAGAAGAAGAGGGGGGAGATGTGTCCGGAGGAAAGAGGAGAGTGAGGAAGGTAAAGAGAGTGGAACTGATGGTAGGAACTTTGAATGTTGGCAGTATGACTGGTAAGAGGAGAGAGTTAGCTGATATGACGGAGAGAAGGAAGGTTGATATATTGTGCGTCCAAGAGACTAAATGGAAGAGGAGTAAGGCCAGGTGGATCGTAGGTGGATTCAAATTGTTCTATCATGGTGTGGATGGGAGGGGAAATGGTGTAGGGATTATTCTGAAGGAACAGTATGTCAAGATTGTTTTGGAGGTGAAAAGAGTTCAGACAGAGTAATGATTATGAAACTGGAAATGGGAGGTGTGATGATGAATGTTGTTAGTATATATGCACCGCAAGTTGGGTGTGCAATGGATGAGAAAGAAGATTTCTGGAGTGAATTGGATGAAGTGTACCCTAGGGACAGAAAGTGGTGATTGGAGCGGATTTCAATGGACATGTTGGTGAAGGAAACAGAGGAGATGAGGAGGTGATGGGTAGGTATGGTGTCAAGGAGAGGAATGAAGAAGGTCGGATGATAGTGGATTTTGCCAAAAGGATGGACATGGCTGTGGTGAATATGTATTTTAAGAAGAGGAACATAGGGTGATGTACAAGAGTAGAGGAAAATGCACACAGGTAGATTACATCCTATGCAGAAGAGCCAATCTGAAGGAGATTGAAGACTGCCAAGGATCAAATGGTGGAAGCTGAAAAAGAAAGACTGCAAGGTTGATTTCAGGGAGGAGGTAAGACAAGCAATGGGTGGCAGTGAAGAGGTACCAGACAGCTGGGCAACTACAACAGAAGTATGAATGGTGCTTGGCATGACATCTGGATAGAGGAAGGAGGAAAAGGAAACCTGGTGGTTGAATGGGGAAGTACAGGAGAGTATACAGAGGAAGAGGATGGTGAAGAAGAAGTGGGATAGTCAGAGAGATGCAGAAAGTAGACAAGAGTACAAAGAGATAAGGCGCAAGGTAAAGAGAGAGGTGGCGAAGGCTAAAGAAAAGGCGTATGATGAGTTGTATGAGAGGTTAGACACTAAGGAGGGAGAAAAGGACCTGTACCGATTGACTAGACAGAGGGAAAGCTGGGAAAGATGTGCAGCAGGTTAGGGTGATAAAGGGTCAAGATGGAAACATACTCACAGGCAAGGCGGGTGTGTTGAAAAGATGGAAAGAGTACTTTGAGAGGCTGATGAATGAAGAGAATGAGAGAGAGAAGAGGTTGGATGATGTGGAGATAGTAAATCAGGAAGTGCAACATATTAGCAAGGAGGAAGTAAGAACAGTTATGAAGAGGATGAGCAGTGGAGTTTTAACCAGATTGTTTAATGGAATCTTGGAAAATGAGAGGATGCCTAAGGAGTGGAGAAGAAGTGTACTGGTACTGATTTTTAAGAATAAAGGAGATGTACAGAACTGTAGTATGTACAAGGGGATAACATTGATGAGCCACGGCATGAAGTTATGGGAAAGAGTAGTGGAAGCTAGGTTAAGAATGGAGGTGATGATTAGTGAGCAGCAGTATGGTTTCACGCCAAGAAAGAGCACAACAGATGTGATGTTTGTTCAAAGGGTGTTGATGGAGAAGTATAGGGAAGGCCAGAGGGAGTTGCATTGCATCTTTGTGGACCTGGAGAAAGCATATGACAGGGTGCCTTGAGAGGAGTTGTGATATTGTATGAGGAAGTAGTGAGAGTAGAGATCAGGTTGAGGAGACCCTGGAGAAGTGGAGATATGCTCTAGAGAGGAGAGGAATGAAGGTCAGTAGGAACAAGGCAGAATACATGTGTGTAAATGAGAGGGAGGGCAGAGGAATGGTGAGGATGCAGGGAATAGAGTTTAAATGCTTGGGATCAACAGAACAGAGTAAAAGGGATTGTGGAAGAGAGGTGAAAAAGAGCGTGCAGACAGGGTGGAATGGGTGGAGAAGAGTGTCAGGAGTAATTTGTGACAGACGGGTATCAGCAAGAGTGAAAGGGAAGGTCTACATGACGGTAGTGAGACTAGCTATGTTATATGGGTTGGAGATGGTGGCACTGACCAGAAAGAAGAAGACAGAGCTGGAGGTGGCAGAATTAAAGATGCTAAGATTTGCACTGTGTGTGGCGAGGATAGATAGGATTAGAAATGAGTGCATTAGAGAGTCAGCTCAGGTTGGACGGTTAGGAGACAAAGTCAGAGAGGCAAGATTGCGTTGGTTTGGACATGTGCAGAGGAGAGATGATGAGTACAATGAGAGAAGGATGCTAAGAACAGAGCTGCCAGGCAAGTGGAAAAGAGGAAGGCCTAAGAGAAGGTTTATGGATGTGGTGAGAGAAGATTTGCAGGTGATGGGTGTAACAGAACAAGATGCAGAGGACAGAAAGATATTGAACAAGGTGATCCGCTGTGGCAACCCCTAACGGGAGCAGCCGAAAGAAGAAGAAGACACATCTGTTTCAAATAAAATGGTTTAAAATCTGCCAGACACAGGATCATAACTGCTAATGGCTTAACTTATTGGGAAAGAAGTGTTTCATGTTGTCTTAAAGCATAAAAAGCAATTGTTTCTTTAGAAAGATCAGTCATTCTTTCTATTTGTACAGAATTTGGTAATAATTCATTAATGTGTTGTAAAATAAGCCTTGGCTTAACCTTTTTTTCTTGCTATTCTTCTTTCATTATACTTGATGAACTATCTCATTATGGACTTTCTGTTCACGTGGCTCTCTGAACTGGTAGAAGAAGGGCATTGTGTATGCGTATGTGTAATTGACTGTTGATGTTTGGAATACCATGCTGATCATGTTCTTGACTGAACAGTGCTTATTTTATTGTTATACTTGAATTATTAATATACAAAACTTATAATAATGTAATCGATAATCTAAATTAAACTTTCAAAACCACGATAAATGCTCAGTTAAATAAATCATCCATAATGGTCTCTTTATTCTAAAATATCTCACCATGCCAGTCTTCTAGGACTGGTGAAAACATTTTGTGAATGTGGCTCACAAAAAAGAGGCCATTTCTGATCAAATGCATTTAAAACAGCACTTGGATGATTAAGGTCATCTTTAAATCCATGTACCTGTATTTGCTTTTGTTATTATCAAATTAATTCTATTATTTGTATAACATCATCAGTGTCTATTGCATTTCTCAACACTTTGTTCTTTGTTATACCTTTATTACCACTACTCTGGAATTCTGTAATTCTGTAGTCAAAGATCTTTCTTAATGGCTACAACAAATTCAGAATGCAGCTTATGTCCATTTTTTAACTGTCCCAGTCTCATGAAAGTGTCTATTTATGGGACTCTAGCATCTATAACTTTAAATCAAGACAGAAGACCCACTTCTGTTCACTCGTGCTTTCTAGAACTGTTTTTATGTCATTAATTACAATATATAAAATAGGACCCAGGGCTTCATCTAATCTAACCTCAATGTGTATACTTACAATTCTGTGCATCCTTTCCAAGCTTCTCCTGACTTTTCAACCCTGCGCTTGTTTGCTTTTCACTTCTGTTTTGTCTTCATATTGCATTCCTAAGTTTTCAATTTAATATTATGTTTTAATGTTATTTATTCTGTAAAGTGTTTCTTAGTAGTTAATAGTACTATAAAGTGTGATTAATTGATTATTGTAAGGAGACTTACTGTATTGATCACATTGTGCAACATGGATTTGTATTATATACATGTAAATGAAGAAAAACTAAATGTACTTAATCTTACAGCTATGAGAGCATTACAAATAAGACTTTGGAAACAAAATGTGGCAGATTCAGGCCTAGCTGGTGCTTGACTGTCATAAGCATGCTTCTGCCAAGACAGATGGACAGTCGCTTCATAGCTCCTTCAGAATGGCAAAATATAAGCTTCCCAACCAGTACAAATAAATGCCTACAACAAAAGATTTAACTGCTATAGTTATAAATTTGCAAAAACCATATATTGCAACACTGCGGTGGGCTGGCGCCCTGCCCGGGGTTTGTTTCCTGCCTTATGCCCTGTGTTGGCTGGGATTGGCTCCAGCAGACCCCCGTGACCCTGTAGTTAGGATATAGCGGGTTGGATAATGGATGGATGGATGGATATATTGCAACAGGATTACATGGGCGTTTATAAATATCACACTCATAAAGGTAAGACTTGATCTAGTACAGTATTTGTTATCCACCTTCACAAAGTCCTCACCAAAATTCTCTTCCAGGTGACTCCTGATCCCTGAAGAGTTCCACCCCTCCAAAAATGTTTCTACGAATTAAACAGTTAAAATACAAGTAAAATTAAAGAGACACCATGTACTTTGCTCCAGGCGGTAGAGTGCATTGTCCACAACTGTCATGGATTGTGCTTTCAGAAGATAATTACTGCTTTTTGAAGGCGGGCTTATTTTTATCTTAAATAGACAGCAGACCAAGGAGCAACACTACACTTATTCCTATAATTAGAAGGATTCTGCATTTTTCTGTATGGCACAATTAACCAATAATGGCATGTTGCATTATGGGACTATAAAACAAAAAAAACAAAAAAAACAGAAAAGAACAAACAAAAATATGCTGATTGTAGGCGCTAAGATCTGTAATGCAATTTTTCATTAATTATCTGGATACCTATGTAAGCCTTCAGTTCTACAGTTTTTGAACCTCATTCTGGCACGAAGAGGAACAAGCTTAGAGAAACTGCCACTGATAATCATACAGACTGCATTTCTTTGAATACAAAGAAGGAATTTTAAAAAAATAAAAAAAAACCGTTTGAATTTCTGTTAAGCCACCCTAATTCAAGGAGTTCATAAGAAATTTAACAATTTACTTCATGAGGTACAAGCACATAATGAACTAGAATAATGACATCAAATATTATATTACAATGTTTGCTTGATTTGAATGCTTATAATCTAAATTTCCTCAACTGTAACAGAAATTTGACATTTTTTATTCTCTGACAGAGGTCCATAGAGGGTTAGATCCTTAGTAAAGGGTCAGAAATCAAATATAACATCATGTTCAGAATCGCTGACTTTGAAATAGACTAAAACAATACCCCACTTGCTTCTGGGTAAAATTGGTCATTTTTACCCTTCATGTAGTGACTCCTAGAGGACTAGGATAATTAGTAAAGAACGAAATATCAAAAATGTTATCACATTTATGATTAGCAATTGTCCTGTCACTTTGAAGAAAACAAGTAAGTTTCATGATAATGGGCTATTTTGATTTCTATGTTTGATTTGGTGTGTGTCTATGCACACTCTGGACATAATGCTGCAAAGTTACAATCTCTCAAATAATATAATCTATATTCATTAAAAGCTGAGTTTAATGTTCAAACTTTTGTTTAAGCTTTAGAAACATTGCCTAAGACAGACTTGGCTTCACAGTTTATATTTGGTAAGGGCAGACTCTTTTCATGTGATGATCATATACTACAGGATTGTAGTTAAAAAGAAAACTTGGAAACACAATATCAGTAAGGAAACTGCAGAGATTCTGGGGTGAGGTGACTGGTTATTTCTTTATATGCACCTCCACAGCTTTTCATAAGACTACAGACAACCTAGGACAAATGTGACATTTCTGAAGGAGAAAGAAATCCCACTGTGAAGTAGAAAATTAATTGGGAACAAAAATATTGAAAGTGGCTAATTCTTGAACTCCTGCAGAAATGTCTTTACATTGGCTTCAAATCATAGTATAAATATAGACTTATTTGAACAGGTAATCGCCACTGATAAGGACAGATTGGTGTGCTAATTGTTACTAGACTACTTACTGTAGATGAATAAAATACCTAATACTTGTGAGGCGTATCCCATATGACATTATCTTCTCTGCAGCTGATGCAGAATGTGGCTGCTACAGTTTTGACCAGCTGCAAAAAAAGGGATCACATTGCTCTGGTGCCAGCCTCTCTTCATTGGCTCCCTACAGGATGAATTTTAAAATCCTAGTGTTTCTGTTTAAAGCCTTACATGGGTCAGCTCCACCGTACTTCGCTGATCTTCTCAGTCCATACTCGTCAGTCAGGCAGCTGAGCTCCTCAAATCACTTTTTGCCTACTGCCCACATGCACAGTTGAAGCTGAGAGGTGATCGTGCCTTTGCAGTGGTTGGTCCTAAACTGCAGAATGGTTTGCCCCTTGCTATAAGGTCAGCTTTCAAAACTGATAGTTTTACGTTTTTAAGAAAAATCAGATATATTCACTTGGGTTTTAGTTTAGGAGTTTGAATGTTTATATCTTTCTATTCATATTCTATTCATATTCATACTGTTTATACTGTGTTCATTTTATTCTTGTGCATATGTGTATTAGTTATTTATGTTTATGTTTACATTTTTTTACCTTTTCACCTGACAGTGTGTATATATATATATATATATATATATACACAGTTTAGGCCAAAAGTTTGGACACACCTCCTCATTCATGGGTA
>JANRMT010062829.1:27133154-27148224 GCA_026402145.1 Polypterus bichir lapradei
TCTATCTATCTATCTATCTATCTATCTATCTATCTATCTATCTATCTATCTATCTATCTATCTATCTATTATCAAAGAGTACCAATCAGAAAATACCCCCTCTGAGTTATGACCCTCAGTGAAATGAGTTTGACTTCTATAGTTTGCAGAGGCATGAGGTCCAGTCCTGATGTGTAGACTGTAATGCATCGTTTTAGAATGCATTACCTTAGCTACTTTTAATGAAGTAATCAGTGCTTTTTCCATATTCTTGAAGTTGTCCTCCAACCTTTTTCTTGCAGTTAACTTTTCTTTCTTTCTTTCTTTCTTTCTTTCTTTCTTTCTTTCTTTCTTTCTTTCTTTCAGATTATTGATGTCAGTTTTGTAATGAAAGGTCTTTCACCAGTTAAATTGTTGCCAAAAATGGGAGGATAAACTATGATAATATTATCTTTGTCATGAACATTTCTCTTGATGTCTATTTTGCACAAGTTAAATTTCACTGTATTTCTTTGAACAAAGGGGTTTTCACTAGCACAGAGAAGTCATGTCTCAGCTGTCTTTGTTAAAATTATTTTAATACCATAGAACTGCTAAGTCGAGATTGTGCACTCTTATCATGCATCTAAATATGAAGATCTGCAAGACACACATGACATTCTAACAAGTAAGACTTTTTGTTCCTGCACAAAGGAATTCTGCTTCATAGAGCATGAACTACCCACTGTATATTTGCACACTCACATAGTACTTAGAAGAATGATTCTAGAGAAATAATATCATACAGCTTGACTTAATAACTGTGACAATAAAATACAATGTTACAACTCTCAGCAGTAAAATGTGCCTGTGAACATTATTCAGTTCTTAGGAATGTTTAATGTATTGAAGATAGTGGGGAGCCATGATCAGTATGAGAGACCTGAATTTATCTTTTTACTCCATGCCTCAGTATATCTCTCGCCTGTATTGATACAAAGCAACTCATGCCTGGAGTTGCCAGAGACTTTGAAGTGGGATGTAATTTCTTTGTGAGATTTCACATTTATAATTTAATAGCTTTGGACTTAGATGATCAATGTGAATTTGAAGAAAAACAATTAGGCAATGGCATGTTGCTGGAGCAAGTAGGGTTGGTAACTCACAGTGTGTGGACGTTAGTTTGGTTATTGGCTGGGATGTCTTCAATGTGAAGTTTGTATGAGCTGCCCACATGTGTATCACTTTCTCTATGAGAACTCTGAATAAATGCTTTTAGGGTGATTGGTGACTTTTAACAGACTTGGACGGTGTGAAAGTGTAAGTGAGTGACAGAGATGGAGTGCTGTGGTGACCATCCTGTCACATCATTGGACGATCTGCCCTGTCCAAAATGGATCTACGTATGCTCTTTAGTACTAATGGTTAACTGCTTTCATGACTACAGAAGACTTTGCCATGTTTTAGAGGGCAGTGCATAGAGATATTATTAGATGATGGATTCAAATGAGTGAGTCTGACAGCTGAAGCAGTGGGAGATACAGTTTATTTGAAAAAGCTGACTTGCCAAATCTTAAAAATAAATGCAGTAAGCAGATGAAGATGTTGTTAGGAACCATGATATTCCAATCAAAATATGCACAACATAAACACAAGCAAAATTGTTAGTCACAGCTTATCACAGTGAAGAAACGAGCAATGCTGAGACTAAAAAAAAACTGAAACAAAGGACCTTAAAGACTTATTTACAGATCCGAAGGACCTTAAAGACTTATTTACAGATCCGCAAAAGTCACCTGTCTGTTTAAATACTCTAGTACACCAGCAGATAAGCAAAATGAATTGAAGCAATGCCCGTCAAGTTGTAGTTAGCATGAAATTCAAGACTGTCCTGTAAATATTTACTCCATGGACACTAAAGTGTGGTGCAATATTTGGCAGACAAAAGAATTCCCCCAAACCAGTTTGGTGGCAAAGTGTGGTCTCCTTCATTGAACAGATATGACATAGCTGCATATTTGCAAGACAACAAGGGTGTTTGGCATTTTTAATAATGAATTGGATTCCAGGACTTCAAAAACTTGCAGGGCCATCAGAAGAAACCTTGGGTAAGGGCCCCAGGATTTTGAGAGAACAATTAATCCATGAGTGAGTTTAAAGGCTACTCCTTGTCAGTTGACCATACAGTCCAGTGTCAGGAGGTAAGATGAAACTAAGGTGCAGGCAGAAATTATATATACAGTGAGCGTGATAGGAAGTGAAACAAGGGAAGTGCATATTGTAATTTGACATACACAGATTGATGAACAACTCGATCTGGTAGGTAGAAACAGCTCTTGAAGAAGGCCCAGATAGGCTGAACATTTACTGTTTTACTGTTTGTTTTACTAATTTTGTGTGTTCTTTTTGTTCATCTAACCAATTAATGTATTAATATTCTATTATGAATTACTGTTTATTAATATGTTTGTGTTTTTAACTTCTGTGGTGTGTTTCTTAGTAGGAAGGTCACAAAGAAGATGGCACTACCTTCTTACAAAAATATACAACTCATTGTATATTACTCTTAAAGTAATGGTGTCCAGACTCTTTTTATATGTAGCTCCTGGCTGGTGGAATGAGCTGACCACCTCCAGTAGAATGTCTGACTTCCTCAATGTGTTTAAGAAGCATGTGAAGACTCTTCTTTGATGACTTTCTGTCTAGCTGATATTAGCCATATTGTAATCTAGCTAATACTCGCTTGTATTTTGTTCTGAGCTCTTCACTTGAGGTAATCAATTTTTGAACCTTCTCCTGTAGGACCTGTTCCCAAGCAGTCCCCCAGACTAATGATTACTCAATTATGTTGGCCTCTTTTGTCAGTTGCTTTGGGTAAAAGCATCATAAGCAAATAAATGTCAATGTTTTTCGAGAGTATTTATGTATATCTTTTTTAATATCTTCCTATTTATTCAATGCACCCATCTATTAGGACAGACTCAGTGGAACAATTTAGAGTTACCAATTAACCAAACACGCACATCTTTGGGAAGCACATGTTACATGTTTATTTAAAGGGTGCCTCGTATACTGGAGACATGCTGACAAAGTACAAGCTCTACATAGTCAGTTCACTGGCCTCCATTTGAACCCAGTCTTCTGGAGCTGTGAGGCAGCAGTGCTAACCACTATGTGGCTCTACTTCTTTCATTTTAATCTCAAAATTGTGAAAGAATGACCAGAGTAATCTCTGTTTAAGCTCTCCTATGAAACTGATTTTCTCGCTGATGAAACCCAGAAAAATGGGTACAGCATTTTGAGTATTTTCTATATCCTTGTCATTTAAAATCATTACACCATTCTGTTCTTAATATACATTCTAAATCCCTCAGCTGTCCATTGATATTCTGAGCCTGCTTTTTCTGTTGTTCCATTGCAAGAAGCTGGATGGCAGCCTGACAGCATTAAATGCAAGCCAAAAACCAGCCCCACTTGTCACTCCATTACAGGCCACAATTACACACTACTCTGCCCTCACTGGTTCTACACCTACAGACAAAATAACTTAAACTGCACATTTTTAGAATGTGCAAATAATCCAGAGTACTTTAGGAAAATTCACGAAAACTCCAAATAGACTTTATGTTTCATAAATCATGTTGTTTTTAATCACAAATACTGGGGAAATTTCTAAGAACTGAAAGACAGTAAATGGTGGTTGGGTCAACCGTGGTTAAATATCGACCACATAGGTTAATGTGTATCACAGACAAATTAATGAAAGCAATTATAAAGGGTACGAAAGTTAGTGGGAAGTCGGCATGGGTTTAGATGGGGGAGATTATGTTTCACTAATATGCTGGAGTTTTATGAGGAAGGAAAAACATTTGATAAAGTTCCACATAGGTGCGTAGTCATGAATTATAAGAGATAATGAATAATGGCGTAATGTGCAGATACTGTAGGTGCTGAATTGCCTTATGCACAACATACAATACATCATGGACTGAGAAATGTTTTCACAAATTGGTTAGCATCAAAGTAGGTCCTTCAACTTGCAAACCTTTTTTCTTATTGTAATTTATTTGCACTAAAAGGTGGCATTTGACATGAACAAAATGACATCATTTCAGGAGAAAAACATACAAAGATTTGAAACATGCATTATGGCACAACAGTAAATGATCAGAGCATACTTTTATTGTAAGGATTGCTAGTAAGGCAGTGATTAAGAGCAGAAAAAGTTTGAACAACAAGAGGAGACCATTCAGTGCATCAAACATGTCTGGTTAACTAAGTTGTCCCAATTTCTCTTCCAGGTACAGTTCCTAAAACAATGACTTTTTAAACAAACAATGTGATTAGCTACATTTTGGACATTTTTAATTGAGATATGCTGTACATATGTGTATACGTTTTAGCTAAATCATGGCATACTTTACACAGATTGAAGAAACAGGTGCTTTTTTATAGATAGCTATATTCTATGTCTTATCTGAAATTCTGTTGTTTCTTAAGACCATTCAGTAGTAGATTCCTTGTAGTTTGTTAGTAGAATCTAGAAATACTGCAAGTATCTTTTTCAAAACTAGCCAGTATTATTTCAGGAGTAGATATTAAAGGCATCTAAGAACGTTTGTTAGCTTGCTTGTGTACTAAAACAACCGTGTCTCTATTTAAGATGTAGTAGTTCAAAGGGCACATATGCTTTATCTCTACATTCTGTATAGATTAAAGTAATCTGGAATTTAGGATTCAAATTTACACGTGATAATATTGGCCCTATAAACATGCACTGGGGACTGCCGACAACAGCATCTTTTCCTTATTTATCTCCTATGGTGGTAGCTTACCCTTAAAGAATGGTAGACCTGTTGATTGCTGATTATAGTTAGAGTTGACTAAAGCACAACGCGGATTGTACAAGGAGGATTTTAAACAAGACTTCCTTTCCATGGCTAACTTAGCAAATGTCTCTCATTAAAGTTTTCCTCCTTTCAGAGTTTTGGTGTATGTATATTTGCAGCAGAGAAGATATTTTAATATATTTAGGAGATATACAGTATTTGTATTACCAGTGCTAATTCTCCCAGAGTAATGTAGTAAGATCTTGTTGAGTGGATGACCACCTGTTAACATCTCATTCAATGTGTTCCATCGTATTGCAGAAATTAGGTTTAAGTTTCTCTGTAACAGTAACTCCTAGATATTCAGACTGTTCTGAGATGACCAAAAGCAATCTAATTTAGCCTAGGAGAACCACACTCTTATTTAAAATAATTTGAAACCCAGAAGTCTTTTGAAATTCATCTAACAGATTTAATATAAATTACAATGATAAGTATGGATCCAAAATATTTACCTCAGTTCTGTGCTGAGGCACTAAGTACCTTGCCAGGTTATTCTGATTGGTTCACTTTTCTTGGAGTTTGTAATTGTTATTGGTTTTTGACCATTTTTGAATTAAAAGTTGGAAATGTTACCAGTTCTTTGGTTTTCATCTTATGCTCGTGTTTGCTTTGAAAACTTTATATTTTTGATAACAAAGTTTATTATTGTTGTTTTAAAGATGATCCTGTCATTTTTAGCTGGGGTTGTACGACTCCAGTTATGGTTAAGCCAGGGTTCTTTCCCTGAGTTATGTCTGAATTTTTTTAATTGCCTTTTTTGTTCATTTTTTATTCACTGATTACAAACATTTCTGTTAATATTGTTATTTCTCTTTATTATTTGTCTAATTATATATTTTATGGTAACTTTATTTAAAATAAGTATTACAGTATTTGGTTTCTATGTATGTAACCATGTCAGGGCCTCCCCTACTTCATGGCTAAGGAACTGCCCCCAACCCCTGCAGATGCAGGCTGGGAAATTTCTTGTGGTTCATTTGAATGTGCTTTAGTGGAATTGAAAGTTTTTAGTGAGTATTGCCTTCTATTGATTTTGTTGGTTTTCATCTATTTTGCTCTGTCTTCAGATTTAAATTTTTTAGATTATTGTATTGAGTCCTGGTCACTGTAGATAGCCTTTTTAAAATTATTTTCTTATTTTCTCTATTTTTGTGAATTAAATCCCTCTTTTATAAAGATTTCTTTTTTGCTTATTTTTTTTTATTGTTATACCCTCACTCCTGTGGGGCATTTTCAGTATTTTGGGACATGGCTTGTATTCTTGAGTTTTTTATGCCAAAGCCCCATTTGGTCAGGTGTAGGTTGAAGCCAGCCTGTATCTTCTTTGGGCAGGCTGGTGAGGATTCATTATATTTGACATTTGTGTGTTGATGAATCACAACAGCTCCCCACTCTTCATTTTGAATAACATAAGATTTTGCTACTTTTGGCCCATATAGGCCACTTAGAATGATTTTTTGAGTTTTAGAAAGTCATTCCTGTTATTTGGAACTGATACCTAATTTTGAAGACGAAGTCTTTGTTTTAAGTTTCATGAGTTCTGAAATCATAACAACAGATATCCCAGTTCAGTTCTATCAAAGGCCTTTTCTTCATCTAAAAATAACAGGACCTCTGGAAACTTGGATACTGTAGGAAGTATTGTGTCGTTGTGCGATAGCTATTTGAAGTCTATCTTCAACACATTTTTCAATTTCAATTATTATAGAGGAGAAAATGTTTATTTTAGCCAAAACCTTTGCAAGGAACTTAAAATTATTATTTTTAGAAGAGTGATTGGTCTGTAGAATGCATACTAAACCAGGTCTTTATTTTTTATTTTTTTGGAAATACAATAACTGACACTTGGTGTGATGCTCTTTGCAGGGTGATATGCTGTTTAGTGTATGGGAGATGCTTTAAAGCTGACAGGTGTAAGTCTTGTCAAGGTGAAAAGAAGTGAAGTGCAAAGCAAATCAGGATTCAGAGTAATTTGCATAGTTAGAAAGTGAAGCAGGATCTTAGAAGGTTTTGTATAGCCATTCTGTTCAACCTTGAGCTTGTTTGATAATGAATTAGTGCCATTTTCTGGGCTTTGATACACTGTTCCCTCTGCTAGCAGAATGAAAGCCAGGTATGTGCACTGAGGCTAAGCATCTGTGCTGGTATCTGCAAGGTTGCCGGTTTGAATTCTTGTTACTGCCAAAAGAGATCCTACTCTGCTGGGTCTTTGAGCAAGGCCCTTAACCTGCATTTGCTCCAGGCGTGTTGTATAATGACCCTGCGCTCTAACCCCAAGGAAAACATGAAAAATAACAGAAAAAAAAAAACCAATTAATTTGGGTGAGAACGGAGAAGGAGAGTGACTGCGTTTTATTAGACTTTTTTTCAAAAGAGAGTTCTTCAAGTTTGGTGTAGTTGCTGCCTTGTTGCCAAAGTTGAGTGCTTGGTTCAGTTGGTGGCTTTTTAAAATTTCTGTAAAGAGCTCAGCTCAGGTGCAAAAATGGACACTTGAGAAGAGCACAAACATTTACATGGAGTCTGATTTCTGCTGCTGTTTATCTGCTGGACACTTATAAAGGAGCTCTTTTGTTTCTTTTCATTTTTTGAACTGCGATACATAACCATTAGCTATGGAACTAACCATCTGGGAAATGGCATCTGGGACTGAATTGGTTGTATAATTTTTCGTATTGCTTATATTTGCTGCTATTGTTTGTTATACAAATAAATACAACTTTTAACTAAAAGTTTGAAGCAGCCAGTCTATGTCTAATTGGTACTAGCATTGTTGAGTGTGTGGCAGATTGTCAGGGTCCATGCCTGGTTGGGACGCTCCTGCAGCATATGTTATGGGGGAGCAAGGATGGGAGATCCATTACCTCCTCCTGGACACTAGATGGCAACCTCCCTGGGTTGCAGCGGTGCTTTAGACTCCTGCTGGGCTTCATGGGAGTTGGAGTTTGGTGCAGCTTTGTTGGCTTCCGCAGGCTCTGCCAGGGGGTGCTGTAGTGGGGCCACATAGTTAATGTTAAATGTCAGTCCTGAGTGCGTCTCGTTTCATTGTCTCGTTTGCTGTTTGTACATGTAGCAGTTAATGCCGTCCCCGTAAAGGAGGACGGATGATGGAAGGAGACCACAGCCGCAAACCTGGAAAACACCTGTTCTTAATTAATCAATCACAGCCGTCACAGACTATTTAAGTAATCAGGAGAGAGAGAAGAGAGGACAAAGGAGAAGGAAGGAGAAAGAAGACCATTTTGTTTCAACCACTTTTCAACTTGCTTGCTGTTTTTCCACATCGCGCCTTTTCACCAGTTTGCTTTTCATTTTGCCGGACTGTTTTTCAACCTCCATCTACTGAGACCCCGGGGTCGATTCACTATCCACCATACGCCGAGGAATCACGGTGAGGTTGCTCCAATCGGCGGGAAAATCAAACAATGCATTTACCGCTAGTTCAGTCATCCGTATTCAGGACAGTTTTATAACCGGACTCAAGTTCACAATCATTCAGTTTATCAGTCATTTTGTTATTCGTGTTGTGTGTTATATGTTACAGGGGCAAGGGAGGGTTTTTGTTGTATTTATATTTGGTGGTGTCTTGTTGCTGGGGTGGAGGGATATTTATATTTATATCTGTTTTCTATTTTTTGCATGTCTTGTTTCATTTAATTTTACATCCTGTTTTTTGTGTACTTATATTTACACCGTCGATTGTGGGGAAAAGTTTAATTGGTTAGAAGTACAGCTTGATAGTTAGATTATTTCTCAGTAAATTATCCAGGCCACAGGTCTTGGAGGCGTAGCTGCCGGCTGGATAAAGGGGTCGGCCGTTACAGTGCTACAGTGGTAGCTGCTGGGCCCTTCTGGGCAGTAGTTTCACCACACCCAGATGTGCAGCCAGGTATCAACAATCAAGCACCTGGAGAACTTCTGGGTGCCTAATAAAAGGATCCAGCGACCACCACACAGGAGCCAGAGTTGGGAGGAGGAGGATGAAGCTGCCTAGGAGGAGTGGAGGACAACACTTTACTTTATTGGTATTTTGGTGTGTGCTGTGCTTGGGACTGTGAACTGCCTGTGGGACACGTGGAAGACATGCGCCCACAGGTGAAGAAAAATAAAAGTTTTTTTATTTTACGTGTGCCTCCGTGTCCAGTCTGTGTTGGGTCGGGTGCCTATATAGCGCCTTTTACACGTGCTAGATTCATTGCTTCTTGTCTAGATGTGTTCTCTTAAGGGCAGTTGAGGGCGCTTTTGTGAAACCCTCTCTTGGTGTTAATGAAGTAAAAGTTTGAAAGTAAAGACAGCCTCAGTCAGTGGAACAGTCAGACATTAGAGGTCTCCAGGGTTGAATACATGGGATACATTACAGACAGCGACAGATTTCGTACAGTTGTATAGCTGGTTTTGACATTTCCTCTTTTCCCCCATTAAGAAAGGAACCTACTGTAAGTGGTACTCTTCATGTTAAGTGCGTGTCACAAAGTGATCTGATAACACAATAAAACATTTAGTTTTATCAAAAATTAACAACATTTTCAGAGCTAGCTGAGTGGAGAATGTTTCATAAAATTCTGCTTGGTAGTTATCTGGGCCTGTGACTTTTCTCTTTTCACAGAAAGTTTATAGTTAAAATTGATTTCAAAAAGAAAAAGCTCTAAGTTGGCAAAGATGCATTCCAAATTCATTTTTGAAACCTCCTTTGTCTAAATATAGAGCATTTTTAAAGCCAAGGTTCCAATAAAGCGTAAAAATTTATTTTAATTTTTCACACAAATTTAAGTAAAAAAAAAGACATCATCTGAGGATCTCAAGGACCTCAACAAAATTACTCCAACATGTCTGCAGACTTTCAAGATAATTCCAACTAGACATATACAAGTGACAATTATAGGAAATGGTTATTAGAAGAAGTGCGAGGGTGAGTATATGTCACAAAGAGCTCACTCGTTCTTGATTTAAAGTCTCCCGCGAGTTGCTAATGTTCTCTGTCCGAGAAAAGACAAAGGTATCGTGGCTTTTAGTGTCCTATTACAGCCAGGGTTCCTCCTCTGGCTAAGGTTCAAATTCATGTTTAATGTCTTTTTTTAGACATTTATTTATATTTAATGTTAGTTTTGTGAACTATTTGCATTTTTCCTTGTTTTTGATTGTGTCTATGTATGCACAGTATGCCTTAGTTACATTCCTTATATTATATGGATGGTTCCCCAAGAGGTGGGGTCACCTGCCCATTACCGCACTAGCAAAGATCAATAGCCAAAATATCCTTATTTTCCAGCTACCAAAGCCATAAATGCCATACAGAAAACATACTCAAAAACTAAACACACAAAATTAATTACCATACTCTTGATCACTTACAAAGTTTTTGCACAATATCCACAAACTTGTACCCCAAACCCAGCAAGGCACCTTTAATAACGACAGCATGATGCCGCATGATAATAATGGGGGATCTTAACCAGCAACAACAACAACATGGCTGTCTCCAAAAATAAAAAAATAAACATTGCACCCTCCATGACCAAAAATGGTGACACAAAACATCCATCCATCCATTTTCCAACCCGATGAATCCAAACACAGAGTCATGGGGGGCCTGCTGGAGCCAATCCCAGGGCGCAAGGAAGGAACCAATCCTGGGCAGGGTGCCAACCCACCGCAGGACACACACAAACCCACACACACAGCAAGCCCAATTTAGACTCACCAATCCACCTAACCTGCATGTCTTTGGACTGTGGGAGGAAATCGGAGTACCCGGAGGAAACCCACGCAGACATGGGGAGAACATGCAAACACCACGCAGGGAGGATCCGGGAAGCGAACCCGGGTCTCCTAACTGCAAGGCAGCAGCACTACCAAATCTGCTAATGCCTGTCAAAGTAATGCCTGCATGTTGGTGGATCTCCTCATGGGCTCATCTGAGGTTTGTGATAACCTGCCTAGGCCAGAGGGGGGCACTGTCACAAGCATTTTCTACTTCTTCTCTCCCCACAGCACTGAGAAACCTCCCAGTGAGGGCACTTAGCCCGCCCCTTCTGGTTTGCACACTATAAGAAGCCTGGCAGCTCAGAAGGTGGCGTCATTTCCCAGTAAGAGCAACCTGCTGGCCAAAAGACCCTTATTTTTGACAGCCTGGAGCTTGTTGTCTTGTAATCGTGCCTGAGAGCCTATTTACTTTGTTGCCTAAAGGTGTAACTTTTTCTTTGGAGTAACATATTAAACAGGAAAACTCAGTTGGTGTCCCGGCTTTTCCTTTTGCTTGACTTGTCATTTCTGCACCCAGCCATATCACATATGAGGATTGTTTAACTTGTGCAGCCATATATGCTGATAAGTAATGAAACAACACAGTGCATAATCAGGAACTTTAACAAGACCCCAGAATCACTGACTGATTATTGGCTGCATTTTTTAAAAATACAAAAACAATAAGTAGCATAATGGATATTTTTGTTTTAGTACAGTTAAGATTTAATGGTGGCAGAAGAAACAAAAATGGCAGATGATTTATAAGCACCTTTTGGTGATCTATAATGAGGCTGAAATACAGTGGAACATCAACAATGAAGCATGCCACAGATACTTCATAGATACAGATTTACAGAGATATGCAGTTAAAAGTGGTGTCAAAGTGACTCCGTTTAACTGTCAATGAGATATATGGACGCCATGGGATCTTTTATCAAGTGTATAAACCATGACTTCAAGAAAGTGAGTAAGGATTCAAATATTTTACTAGGTATAAAAGCTCCAGACTCTTGCTGCAATTTAATAACAAATTGCACAACAATACTGTAAAATACATTGAGAGAGCAGATTGATTCTCAATGAAATATCACCCAGAATTCAACAGTTCCTAAATTTAGCATGCTGCTGGATTTTCCCTGAAGAACTAAAGCTTATCAAGCACTGGCCTGTTCTGCTCCACAGGGGTCCAGCTGCAATGAATGCTTTAAAATTCAACTGGCAGTCGGCAAAAAGATTTCAGGAAATCACTAATGCTAAGGCAGTAACAGGCATGAATCAAAGTGAGAACATGTTTCACCTGTTTTGGTTTCATTTAGGTATGTTTTTGATACTATTAATATTTAGTGAAATGACTTTATTTCCTCCACAGATCTTTAAAACATTCTTCATAGAACTTTCACAGCATGGACATCTTTCTGCAAAACTATAACATCAGAAATTCCCCTAAACTCCAAATAATTGCCTGCAGTTTTAGAAATAGGCAGTGTAACTTAGTGCTTAGAGTACTGGACTGGCATCCACAAATTTGCCAGCTAGTTTCCCACCACTGCCTTGAAGTGTGTGTACTGAGCAAGTTACAAGTGAAGAAATGTTAAAGGAATCATACCATGCACCAGAATAACATAACTAAGAGTCGTTGTGAAAAGAATTGCATGTCTCTAGTAACATAAAAATGATCATACTTCTAACTCTTTGTGCCCTGCAGGAAAACACGTTGGGGTTGGTGGCAGAATTGGCACTCCAGCCACTATAAAAAACCTCCCACTGGTTCCACTCCATGTGAACCAGTGTGGTGCTGAGGTGTCACCCGATGCATGGCTACACTCGGGTCCTAATCTGGGATCTGATTGGTCGTGTGGTGGGTGTGGCAATGTGCTGTATCAGTATGTGCTCCTAACCTCTTTGCATTTTGAGAATAATTTAGACTTTAGGGTAAGCAGCACTGAGACTTTAGGATAATTAACATTGTGGCTCAGTGGTTAGTGCATCTAGAGGCTCTGATTACTGCTCTGTTCCTTATCTATTGGAGTTTATAAGTTGTTCTCGTTTCCATGTACATTTCCTGCATGGTCTTTGGCTTCCACCCACAACCCAAACATGTGCAGTGCAGTGTAAAAGACTTGCCACCTTTCTGGTTTGCTTTTATGTTTTGGATCACCTTTCTGCATGACCCAACTGTGCTTCTGCTTCAGCTGCAGAGCAGTTGAGACAAATCATTCAGATACTGAAGCAGATCATCTGCACACCACCCCACCATATTTAACTATTAATCTGGAATGTTGTTTTTACTTCATACTAGGCATAATATGACCCCTATTGGGAAAAAAAATCTAACTTTTGCCTCATCAATCCATAGAACATCTTCCCACTGGGCTTAGGATCATGTAGGTGCTTTCTGGTAACTTAGAGACATTTATGGTCTTCTTGGTTAGCAGAGGTTTCCACCTTGCTACTATCCAGTGAAGTCCAGTGTCTTTCAGAATATGCAGTCATGAATGCTAACCCTTGCTAAAGAAAGTGATTTTATTTTTATATTTTTTAGGAAGCTTTATGACTTTCTAGGGGATTTTAAAATGTGCTCTTGGAATAATTTTGGTCGGCTGTCCACTACTGTTATTGTCAATTCAAATGATCTTTATTTAATATTTTATTTTTGGTTGAAGTCCTGAAAGCATTCATTAAAAATAATTTAAGTAATGGTGGAATTCAGTAAGGGTGCACTCTACACTTTGGATTATAATGCACTTCTACAATATGCTGTACATTTTTGGTCCAGTATTACTGTATGTAAATGTATGCAAGTTTACATTTGTCCTGCACCTGATTTTTCCAAGGATACGTCCCATACTAAGCTGACTTAAATGGGTTCAGCAATGGTTTGCTTTTTGTAATGCTGCTAGAATGGCTCCTTGAAACCCTGGAATTGAAAAGTTACTGTACTTTTAGAAAAGATGTTAATGGATTGATGTTCTTTGGCATCCATAACTCATCTTTAAATTTTGTGAACCTTATTTTGCTTAGCAGGATTCCAAAGAGCCAAAGCTTCTTTAGGCAGAAGAAATGACAAGAATAGAAAATGACATTTTAGCTCATTTCTGGGCGCACTAACACACACACACAACACTAGATGGATTTAAAGACATCATCATCACAACACACTATTTTTGAGATGAAGAAGGAAACTAGAGTGACTGGATAAATGGAACAAAGACCACTTGTAACCTCCATGGAGTGGTCAGGCCTAAAATGATTCTCACACTGCAACACAGTTTCACCAATTCACAACCCAATTTTCTTTTAATTAAATAACTCATTGTGAAATAAACTGTTATAAATAAGCCTCACTTCATTTTCCACTGGATCTCTTCATTCTGAATTGTCTGCTTTACTACTGTGTGAATGAATTGGTTTTATTACATATATATAATGCAGTGCTGTTAGAATCATGACAGACACATAACACCTCATCTTCCTATAATACATTCAAATTTTTCTTGTTTTTTTGTGCTTAGAAATATTAGCACTCCTTTATACCAACAGCACTACGCCTGCATAATATCTCACCGTGACTGTGACATCCAAGTCAGAAGTTTTCCATCCATCCATCCATTATCCAACCCGCTATATCCTAACTACAGGGTCACGGGGGCCTGCTGGTGCCAATCCCAGCCAACACAGGGCACAAGGAAGGAAACAAACCCTGGGCAGGGCACCAGCCCACCGCAGAGGTTTTCTTTCTTTGTAATTTTCTTGCTTTTTTATCATTCTGGTATGTTTTCAGACCATAGTGTGGGTGTATCTGTAATTTATGTACATATATGTATTGTGATGGATGGCAGCCGGCGCCATTACCTGACCAGGATGCCTCTGTAATGGAAGGACAGGGGGAGATGATGTATGAAGGGTGTTACCTCCCCCAAACTACCTCCCCTGGGGTGCAATGGCCCCTCAGAGTCCCACAGGGCTATATGGGACTTGGCATTGGTCAACCCAGCCCTGTCAGGTTTCAGGGATGCCACCAGGGGGAGCTGTGGGAGCTGCAGAGCCTTGGGAGTCATTCCAGACCTCCCTAACAAGCCACCTGTGTGTCTAACAGAAGTAAGCCGGAGCTTATGAGGAGGAGCAGGAGGAGGAAGAGGAGGAGTGGTGGTGAACGTGACCTGAAGGAGAGAGACAATGAGAAAAAATGGACTGTATATCGGTGCATAATTCTTGTGTACTGTTTGTACCTGGCTGCAGTGGGGAGCAATGGAATGTGCTCCCCGACGGAAATAAACGTCTGTGTTGCAGAGATTGGTGCCTGTGACTGTTGTGTTGGGTGTTTGGTGAGCTGTGTACCCCTGGGTCTTCACAGTATCTATGTATGTGTTTATTTATTTAAAGAACTTCTGTAAATAGGCAAATTTCCCCCTTGGGACAAATGAAGTTCGTTCTATCTATCTATCTATCTATCTATCTATCTATCTATCTATCTATCT
>JANRMT010062829.1:27148234-27167336 GCA_026402145.1 Polypterus bichir lapradei
TCTATCTATCTATCTATCTATCTATCTATCTATCTATCTATCTATCTATCTATCTATCTATCTATCTATCTATCTATCTATCTATCTATCTATTATATAATGCCCTTCATAGCTATCTATCTATCTGTCTATCTATCTATCTATCTATTATGTTGTGTTCTTCAGTTCTATCTATCTATCTATCTATCAGAAAAACACTTAAACTAAGAGCACCATACTACTCAACTTAACTGTAAATCCTGTAACAAACCCGTGTCACATCTGTAACTTTCAATCTCCCTTTCTCAAGCTTTGATAAACTCCTTGCAAATGTTTCTTAATTTTTATGACATCCCCCATGCTTAGTATAAAAAGTAAATGTTGCCTGACTGATCGATATATTGAGTTAATTTTACAAGGTTAATCATTATTCTCATTTAACCTAGGCCCACTTTCATATGTGGTGTCTCAAAGAGGATAAAACCCTATTCACAATATGCAAAGCAAGACTTCACAAATGGGACAAGCATGCAATGGAAACTAAATGTAACTTGTAGAAATTATTGCTAGTGAAGCAGATGCCACACTCACATTATGCCTGTTCTCATTATCATTTAGATGCCTCAGGGAACTTATCAAGTTCAGTATATGGGCGTTTTTGTCTTTTGCATTTTGTGATTTTGAGTTTTTGTTGGATGTGATTTTGTGCTTTACCTTAGTTATATTTTGTGTGTAGCAGTATGTTGTAGTCCTTTTGAAAAGTGTGCTTTATAAGGATAAGCTGAAATAAACTCAGTTTATCCAGGGTTGATTCCTGCCTTGTGTCTGATGCTTCCAGCATAGACTGAAGTACAGTAAATGGATCAATGAATTGATTAATTGAACTGAATGTTCCCTGTACAGTTGGCTGCTGAATTAAAGTTTACTTTCGGAGTTAAACAATTCAAGCTATTCTCCTACCTCCTTCTTTTATTAAAAATTTGCTGCACAATATGTTTTTAATGGTTCCCCAGTAAAAGAAGGCCTGCTATACATGATACAGATGCCTCACACCTTTCAGAAAAAATGACTATAGTGAAGGAGAACTAATGAAATATTATTTCAGTGCTCTTGTGAAATATCTGTGGTGTTTGAACAGTGTCACAATTGAAGGCTTAATGAATGAAAGCTTAAACCTCAGAGAACATTTTAAAAGACAAGATTCATGTAGTTTATATCTGTTGAAATGCTCCTGTTACACTTGAGGAAGCATCTGTCTAAACTGGTAGCTCACTCTGAAATTTGCTCAAGTAGTTCTTGAACTACATAATAGGAGATACAATCAGATACAAGAGGCGATATCACTCATGGAATTTAAATCAGTCCTTGTCTCTGATTCTTGATTCAGTGCAGGCTGATCAAATAATTATGTACTTTGCAAATCTGAGTCCTTTACTACTAAATTACCAGGCTTGTATGATCAACATTTCATTGTGGTGCTTTTGGATATACACTGCGGGACTCCATTTGCACACTTCAGGATTCTTCATTTTTAAAATTAAATTTAATGGATTGCCTAAACTTGTGATTAAATTATTACTAAACTGCTGTAAATGCGCTTCCAAATTGTGATTAGATAAGGTCAATAGCTGGGGTTCCACATAGTCCAGTATAAATTTGTTTATTTTGGAATAGCATTCTTTGTTTTCAAAAGGATTGCAGATCACATTAAAGAATCTAAAACATTCAGTCAATTAAAGAATACTGTATGTCTGAAGATATTCAAAAGCCATCGAGACAAAATCAATGATCTCCTTGTGTGAGGAAAACTTGTTATATACTTAAAAAGAGTGGATTCATAAGTTTGACTCAGAACCAACACAAGTGAAATAGTTTCACTTCCCAAGGACAAAGTAGAAGAAAGGACTGGACTCGGAGATAAATAATGAGTCAATATCAACCCCAGAGACTGAAGAGACAGCAAACCCCTTAATGCACCGGACTACCTCTCAATGGTCTAAGGTGGCTTCACTAAAAGAAAGATATAAATACAGTGACAGAGTCTGGAGTTCATCTGAATGGTTATGCCTTACAATTTAGTACAAGACAAGTTGATAACAATTCAAGACTTGGACTAAGAAACACACCTTCAGCAATCTATCTATTCTTTAAGCTCACAAGCTTGTACAATGACTGGCTTCCGCTTCCAGTCAGAAAAAAAAACAAAGAACAGTACATAGAATCAAAGTACATAATACTGTGTTGTGCTTTTCTCACTACTCAAAGCACTTTTCATAGTAAGTGAGGAGCCACTTCAACCACCACTAATATGATGATGCGACGGCAGCCATTTTTGCACCAGTATGCTCACTACACAAGGAGGTATTAGGTGGTAAAGTGGTAAGAGAGCTGGCCAATTAGAGACAGACAATGATTAAGGGTTCAGATTGACTAATACTTCTTTAATAATAATTCTTTGCATTTATATAGCACTTTTCTCACTATTTAAAGCACTCAGCAATTGCAGGTTAAGGGCCCAACAGAGCAGAGTCCCTTTTGGCATTTACGGGATTTGAACCGGCAACCTTCCGATTGCCAGTGCGGTTCCCTAGCCTCAGAGCAACCACTAGGCCACGGAGGGTAATTTAGCCCAGACTTTGGGATATACTCTTTATGACCACAGAGAGTAAGGACCTTGATTTAACATCTTATCTAAAGGATGGCGCCATTTGTTCAGCACAGTGTTCCCATCGCTGCACTGGGGCATAGGGATCCACCATCAGATATTACGTGCCATGAAGAAATGCAATATGTGATGACAAAAGACCCTGATAGGTAAGAGACACAGTTATTCCTGAATGCCAATTAAAATAGGACAGCTAAAAAAACAGTTTGAAAAGGTGAAAGAGGAGCTGTGGACCCTTAGAGAATCCAGAAAAGGCCTTTTTGTTATCCTGTCAAAATGTGATTGAACCATGAGGAATATCTTTGGAAATCCATAGGTCAAGTAGTTTCCCCACCTCAATGATTCTTAAAAATGCCTGTATACTTGGAAAACTAGAGCAGAAACTAGGATGCGCTTTACAGTATGTTCAGGCTTGGTGTGACAATCTGGATGGCAGGGTGGAGGAAGTTGGTGTGAATATAAATCATGTAAATTCTTTGATTATGTACGTCACTATTTGTGGAGTCTCTTTATATTCATGTCATTATAATTTTGTTTTGTCTGTCTCCTTCTAGATCTTTCAATTCCATTGTTGCTTGGCTTTGAATTATTTTCAGACTCTTCTGCCACTCCTTACTCTGTAGATTGCTTATGACTATCAAGCTAGAGACCTTAAAAAGACTTGATATTTGTCTGTATGCACCAACTTTCTCCACTGCAGAGCTCAGCAGATGGAGCTGCAAACATCCTGACTGCACAGCCCCATCCTGCGTCATTGTGTCATACCTGCCTTTTCAAATGCAGCAGTAAGCAAGGCTTGTTTCCATGGAAAATCACCTCAGGTCAGGTGCTGTAAGTGAAGAGTGCTGGAAGCTGTAGAGTAATGTGCGCCAGTCGCTTTTGGCCTGAGCTTATTTTTGAAGCCACAAACTGCAACTGCTCTCTAAGATCGGATGGCAGTGGTCAGCAACGGAGGTTTACATCTTCCCGCCTCAAACATTGGGATAATTTTAATCTTTATCTGTGAGTTGTCCATCTTCATATTACAATTTTTTTTTCTGATTGATGGATTTCCACTATCCAGGAGACTATTATGGCATTCCATAAATTTGTAATTTGTAATTTGTGATAGATGGATATCAGCAAGAGTGAAAGGGAAGGTCTACAGGACGGTAGTGAGACCAGCTATGTTATATGGGCTGGAGACGGTGGCACTGACCAGAAACCAGGAGACAGAGCTGGAGGTGGCAGAGTTAAAGATGCTAAGATTTGCGCTGGGTGTGACAAGGATGGATAGGTTTAGAAATGAGGACATTAGAGGGTCAGCTCAGGTGGGACAGTTGGGAGACAAAGTCAGAGAGGCGAGATTGCATTGGTTTGGACCTGTGCACAGGAGAGATGCTGGGTATATTGGGAGAAGGATGCTAAGGATAGAGCTTCCAGGGAAGAGGAAAAGAGGAAGGCCTAAGAGAAGGTTTTTATGGATGTGGTGAGAGAGGACATGCAGGTGATGGGTATGACAGAACAAGATGTAGAGGACAGGAAGATATGGAACAAGATGATCCACTGTGGCAACAGCTAATGGGAGCAGCCGAAAGAAAAAGATGAATAGCCTGTACCCCATAATACAGATGCTGTATGTTATTGCTTATTGTTATTTTCTGTTCTTTCACACAAATAGAAACACTGGCTCCATCTTCTTCCATTGACTCTATCAAGAGAGACGGGAGTCTCCCCCTCCTGCAAATGTCTTTAACATACCAAGCCTCTGGGCCCATTCGTCATCCTCTTATGAGGAGAATAATATTGTTCATTGTAACTATTATTATCAGATAAGTAATGGAACCCTGCTGTGTGGGATGCTCAGAGTGCTATGAAGGACGTTAGATGTTTTCTGGTGGTAAGTATTGTGTAATAACTGTCACAGATGTTGCACAGCATAGCACATGAGACTTAGCATAAAACATTAGTGATTCTAAAGTTCACTTTTACTAACCCAAAATAATGTATACAACAATATTTACATTACCCTGCAATTTTATACTTGCTAAGGGAGAGGCGTAGAACCAAGATGAGGACAGGACCCCTCATATGAACAAAAAGCAGATTTAATATGTTAGTGACGACCAACAGCCATGGACCAGTGCCCATGGGTGTGTCTGGTATGCCAAACAACTAAAGAATAGATGACTCAACAGTGCAGGATAATGGCTGTCTTTCCACTTTAGAAGGGGCAGTTCTTTTTAAACATCTTTCACTCTATGATATTTTGAGGAATTAAACTTTTGGATTGGTTGAGTTGTGCTTGGGCTGAGGTATGAGAATTATATGAAGTGGCAGTCCAAGGCTCAGTTTTCCATTAGATGTAATATAACAGCTGTCACACGAGGCTGGGGGTCAGACCTAGCCGGGACGCCTAGAAGGACTGGGAGGTGGCTTATATGTCTCCCGGGGCACGAGGTGGCAACCGCCCTGGATGTTGAGGGGACCACAGGGAAGGAGCAAGAAGGCTCAAGCCCACTGGGGCCCGTGGCTACCGCCAGAGGGCGCCCCGAGTGTCGTGGAGCCCGGGAGATCGACACTTCTGCCACAACAGGGAAGGTGGTGGAACGACCTGTAGGGACGCTTGAAGTGCTTCCAGGTGCAAGGGCAGCACGTCCACCACACTAGGAAGTGCTGCCTTGAAGAGTGTTATCAGGCACCTGGAGCGCATCCGGGTGGGAATAAAAGGGGCTGCCTCACTCCAATCAGGGAGCTAGAGTCGGGAGTGGGAGCAGGGCGAAGCTCCCAAGACAGGAGGAAGAAAGATGGCCCATGGATATTGGAGAAGCCTGTGTTGAGGGGTGTTTGGTGTGGGAGCACTGTGTGCTGTGTGGGACTTTTGTGGAGAATGAATAGTTTAATAAATGTGTGTGGCAGTGACAACTGGTGTCTGTCTGTCTGTGCTCAGGCTGTCTATCACACAGCATTTATATAACAGCAAGTCACTGAATCTGATTCAGACTCAAAGAAGACTATACTAGCAACATCAGGAATAGTTTCCTGAGCAAGACAGGAGCAAACCCTGCATTTACCCATACTCACACTGACATGCAGAAAATCACCAATTAACTATACACATATTGTGACCAAACTGTCAGACATAGGACTTCCACACTCCACCTGCCTTTGGATCAAGGACTTCCTGAGTGATCGCACTCAGAGGGTTAGAGTGGGCCCCTATTTCTCCACACCCATTAGCCTCAGCACTGGCTCCCCACAGGGCTGTGTGCTGATCCCCCTGCTCTACACTCTCTACACCCAGGGTTGCATTCCTTGAAGGAGCTGAGCCCACGTGACATCTCCAGTTAGTTTGTTCAGACGGAGCTTATCCAGATCTTCTGGTCACCAGGTACTTGCTGGTGAACATGACTCCCAGGCCTGACTTCTGGGTCATTAATGAAGAATTTTATTTGTGGTCCCTGACCAGATCAAATTGCTATAGGTAACTATATCAGCAGCATGTAAAGTATCTTCAGACAGCATAGTTTTAAGGACCACTGAAGAACACAGGACCTCCACTATACAAAGATTACAGTTGGAATGGAATCAGCAACTGCAACTCTGAGGTCATTATCTTCTAATAGTGAAGAATGGCAGATGTCCCAAGTTAAAGAATTCAGCTCTGTGTCTTGTTCATAAGTGAGTGTAGAGGGTAATTGTGAGATTGATCAATTGATATAGTGGCTTCAGTTTTTTTGGACACTGTTGTAGGCTATGACTGTGAAGAAGTTAAATCCTTACGCTCACCTATAGTCACAAGCTTTAAGCAGTGACAACATGAATGAGATCGTGAGTACATCTTTCTATTATAATAAAAAAAATCCTGGGACAAGACGTGACTTTTTCAGAGAGATATTTTCACATCCCGCGAGTAGAGACTTTGTGCCAAGAGATTTTTACCACGTCAGGGACTGAAAATAAAAGGCAAAGAGTAGATGACAAAATAGAATGTTGTAAAGAATTCAAAAACATTGGCATGATACACATGCAGTGCAGGTTAGAGATAATGAAAGTACTGAAATTTGGAAGTCTCCAAAAAAATGATAGTAAAGATTGCATTAGCGCAAACAAATGGAAATTATTACTTGGTGAAATAATGGAACAGCGAAAAGAGATCAAATATATTGTTCAAATTTAAACTTTAAGTTGGAGACTTGTAGATCGTCTAATTCGTGTTGCCATCAGGGAAAAGTAGTGTTTCTTCCCAACGAAGAGGCGTATCTGCGAGAATTAAAAGATTTGTTGTTTGGTGAAAGTGAAATCCACATACGTGAGTGGCAAAGACGCGAAGTGGCTGGGGGGTTGGCAAGCGAGGCAAACAGGGGGCGAAGCCCCCTAGTGTTACATTAAAATGATGGGAGGACGTCTCACACTGTAATTTCTCAAATGGACACTTTTTACGCAAACTTAGGCTTTTAGTCAGTTCAGTCTCCGTTCCCTGGGTTTATTTTCTGTCACTACTTTGCAGATCTCCCTTATGTATATTCTCTACATTATGTACAGCACCTAAATTAAATTACCTTTTGACATTTGCTTCTATTTCACTGTTACAAACTTGTTTTAACTTTTTGTTTTCTTAAAATTCAAAAGTCATTAGACAAGCAGCTTGTGGTGAAATATTCAAGTTCTCCTTGTGCCTTTCTCTGTTGAAGCATTCTAATTTTGAATCATTGCAATACTAATATAAAGTGAGACCTGGATATTCAAAAGACAGTCTTAATTGAAGCTGTTTATCCCTTATCACCTTAGGGCAGTCAGACTGACTATAGTAGACAGTCTACAAAATGGAAATAAATATAAATAATTAATGTTTATCTGTACATTCTGCTCTCTTTGCAGTCTGAAAATAAGCTTCTATAACTTGCTTTTAGGATGCTGTCATTTTCTGGTTATGTTTTAGTCCTTTCTAGGTTCCTTCTTAAACATGTTATTTGCTATAGCATTCTCCCTGCCACTTCAGTCTAGCTATGTCTAACCTAAATGGCTTGACCATTCTATGTCTTGATGGAAGGATTAATGATAACAAGATGGCATTGCTACCTTATAGTCCCAGTGTCTTGACTTTAGCACTGTTGGTGTGAATTTGTTTTGTTTTCTCTGCGTTCTCACATCCCAGCAACATACATGTTAGGTGACTGTAGAGCAATGCTTAAAACATTTTAATAAGTGCCTTTTGACAAACTTAAATGACCAAGATTTTGTACAACACAATAACTACAAACTTTATGTGTTCAAATCATTATATGCTTTTTGTTGGACAGAAACATTGGAAACACTGGCTAGTTATTTTAATCATTTGGATCACACTACATATATATATGATATATCTGAAGACCATTCCAGAAAGTGCAAAAAGGATAAAGACTATGAAGACGATCCCTGGCTGTGCAGTACAAGCAGAGGTGTGTGCTAAACCTTCTGTACTGCTTCTCAGGGATGGGACATGTCCAGTGAGTTGGTTCATATAGAAACTGTGCTGAGATTATATTGTTATGATATTCTGGGCTTCTATGTGTGAATCTCCACTTGCCTTTCAGTAACAGAACTTTGGAAAACAAGAAGCCAATAAAATAATATCTTTAAAATCAGAGTACTATTTTTCGATTTAAAAATTCTTATTTATTCTTCATATAAGCAATTTCCATAAAGTAATATTAATATCTTAGAATTTCACCCGATTCCTGTGCCTAATATTCTAAAAGTATTATAATAATTAGATATTTTATATTCATGCTGATGTTATTTAGGCAAAATTTAGAAATTTACTGCTTACCTTTTAAAAACAGAATGACTTTTCTTGAAAAATAAAAAAAGCTAACCAACAATGTATTTCAGACTCAACGAATAAATTACCAAGTAATGTGGTAGAGAGTGGTACTGTAGGAACGTTCAAAACTCAAGTCGATATTATTAGGAGAATAAGACCGGCAAGATGTGCTGACCTATTCTCATCAATATTGGTCATATATACTGCTCAAAAAATTAAGGGGGCACTTAAATCACACATTGGATGTCGATGAACAAAATATTCAACTTGAAAATCTTTACTGAGTAATACTGTGTGATTCATTGAGAGTAAAATGATGTAACAACGGTCAATGGAAACCAAAATCACCAAACCACTGAGGGACGAATTCAGCATCACACTGAAAATCACTGTGAAAAGTTGAAACCACAGGCTGGTCCAACTTGCATGAAATTTCATCACAGCAGCTCATAATGTGACTTAGTTATGTGTGTAGTCCCCATGTGCCTGCATGTACTCCCTACAGTGTCTAGGAATTCTCCTGATGAGATGGTGGATGCTGTCCTATGGAATCTCCTCTCAGACCTGGACATCAGTGAGCTCCTGGACAGTCTGTTGTACTACTTGACAGATGCACCGATATGTAATGTCCCAGAGGCTGTCAATTGGGTTCAGCTCTGGGGAAAGTATGGGCCAGTCAATGGCATCAATGTCTTGGTCATCCAGGAACTACCCACACACTCTTTCCACATGAAGCTGGACATTGTACTTCACCAGGAGGAACCCAGGGCTCACTGCACCAGCATAAGGTCTGACAATGGTTCTGAGGATTTAATCCCAGTAATTAACAGGGTACCATAGCCTAACACATGGAGGTCTGTGTGACCCTCCAAGGATATGCCTGCATCATGCTGGATAATGTTGCATGCTGCATAACATATACCACTGCATTGCCAGACTATTTCATGTCAGTATGAACCTGCTGTCACCTGTGAAGAGAACGGGGTGCCAATGGTGCAGCTGCCAATTGGGGTATTCTCTGCCAGATGCAATTGAGCTGCACTGTGATGGGCAGTGAGCACAGGCCCCACTAGAGGGACACCCTCATGGAGTCTGTTTCTGATGGTTTGGTCAGAAACATGCACACCAGTAGCCAGCTGGAGGTCATTTTTTAGCACTCTGGCAGTGCTCCTCTTTCACAAAGGAGCAGATACCAGTCCTCCTGCTGGGTTGATGCCCTTCTATGGCCCTGTTCAACACTCATAGTGTAACAGCCTATCTCCTGGTATCTCCTACTTACTCTTGCGACTGTGCTGGGAGACACAGGAAACTTGCTTGTGACGGAGTGTATGGCTATACCTTCCTGGAGGAGCTGGATTATCTCTGCAACTAGAATTGGCTGACAAGGACATTAGCAAAATGTAAAACTAGAGAAGAATCAGTCAGGAAGGATAAGGAGAGAGCAGTATTCTGTGGCCACCACCTGCAAAACCATTCCCTTTTTGGAGGTTATCTTGCTGTTGCCTCTTTGGTGTCACTTTCATTTGCACCAAAGCAGGTGAATTTGATTCAAAATCGCTTACACTTCCTAACTGGACAGACTGATATCCCTGAAGCTTAACTGAGTTGGTGTTAGACTGTGATTATTTTTTGAGCCTTTATTCTAAACAGAAGCAGCTTCCAAGATAATTCTCTGTGTTAGAGTAGAAATGATATTAGCCGAATGTAAACCTGAAGGACATAATGAATAAGTAACTGTACTTTGTTTCAGTGTTCCTAGACATTCACACGATATTCAACACACTTCTCAAGAGGCAAACGTTTAGTTCACTTTGATCAAAAGTTGACAAAGTGGTCGTGTTCTGCAAAGGAAGAATTTTAATTAGAGGACCACATTCCAGCAAAGATGGGAAAAGCTCTTCAAAGGCTCAAATGTAAATGAAATGAAAGTTCGCTCATTTCCTTGCCCCCAAAGGAAGGCTACATGTGAATGGTGGCCTGAAAAATGTGTGGTAAATAGCGGACACATTTTGTCGTGTTCTTTCAAGCAACCACTGCCTACCACCATATATCAATGTTTTCATCCCATGACATACGTAACCTCGGGCTGAACCTTTAGACTGCAAAGCATTTTTCTGGGTGTAAGGAGAAGAAAGCAACTAGTGGTATGGTTTAAAGATGAATCGCAATCAGCAAGCTAGCAGCTCAGGAAAATGCTAGGCCAGATTAGTTATCAGAGTAAACAGGGGGCAGAGAGCAAACCCAAGAAAACACTCAGACATCATCTACTGAGAGAAGGAGGTCTTTTTTCAAAATAAAATGTATGATTAATGAAATTTACTCCAAGTGTTGGTGCAGCCCTCAACAGGAAATGCTATTTTCTGATGACTTTATTAAAAATCACAGTTACAGTCTGCTTCTTAAAATGCATAGATTTTAAAGTCACAAGTCATCTGCATCAAAACAAAAATGATATTGTTTCAGCTTGGCCAAAATAAAACTGCTGTTTCTCAACTATTCTTAAGGAACAGCGGCAACTTTACATTGAAGAATGTTTAAAAGCTGCAGTGACCAGACATGCTGGCAGTTATCATAAAAGACTCATTTTTGCCAGTTTTACCTTTTTGAAATTGAGTCTCAATAGTGGAATCGCTACTTTTCTGTTTTTATTAATTCAAGTAGAAACATTTCTAATTGGCACCATTATCAGTTGGTTGGCACGGTGCACAGTCATAGTGCTGCTGCCTTGCAGTGAGGAGATCAGGGTTCACAGCCTGGGTTCTCCATGCGTGGAGTTCTCCTCGTGTCTGTGTGGGTTTCCTCCGGGTGCTCCCATTTCCTCCCACAGTCCAAAGACATGCAAGTTAGGTGGACTGTTAATACTAAATTGGCCCGTGTGAGTGTGCTTGTGTGATGGACTGGCGCCCTTGTCCAGGGTTTGTTCCTGCCTTACGCCCTGTGCTAGCTGTTTAGAAAATGACTGAGCATTATTAATTTTTGTCGTGGCTCCTGATGACCTGGTATTGTAAAGAAACAAGTTAAAGAAATGGAACAGACTAATGGATCTTTTTTTAATATTATCATAACTTTTTGCATTGAGTAGTGAACAAAAATCCAAATTAAATGCCTGAAAGATGAATGCACAAAGAATTGAAAATGTTTTTAATTTTTATATTCACTGTATATATTTTTGTCATAGCACAAACATAAAATTCAGTTTCAGCGTCACTATAAAATTTATATTTTTTTTTTATCATTTCTGATCAATGTATTCTTATAATGTACGCTTACTTTTATAAAGCTATAAGACAGAAAAATACATGCCAAGACATATAAGCTTAATGTAAAATGCATATTGTCACATAAGTCAGGCTGGTGAGTCTCTTGTAGGGACTGTTTCCTGGATTGTGGTGAGGCAGTTGATGACGCACTTCTACTTCCACCTTTACCCCGGAGGACCACCCACCATAAGGAGTAGCATAAAGACAGCCTAACTGCACTTCAGACTCCACTTCTTCTTGACTGACTGAATATAAACACCAGCAGTCACACGGCTGTTGTCATCCTTGCCATGGAAATCTGAGAAATTGTAGAACCCCAACCCTTTATTGTCTCACTTTGTCCTTCTTTTTACAGTGTACATACACAGACATGTTCAAGTATGTACCTTTACCTGAATAAACTAAACTGTTAATACGCTTAGAGATTAAAATGTATGATCCCACTTAGAGGGGTTCATAATGTATAGTTATAAGGTGCTGATTCTTAGGTTGGCTGTAAGTCCATCATTGAGCAGCCATTGTGAACTATGGGGCATTAACATTGTTAACAATTACCATTTTCTATCCAGTGATGTTTGGTCTGAACTTCTGCCAGGTTTGTTAAGGTATAATTTTGCAAATTCTGATCCTGAGCAACTTTAAATGGTGACTTTGTGATAATGCTGTGAATTTTGCGGAATGAAGGCACTTGCTGTTTTTTTCGCTCTTTGTGAGGAGACAAATGTGTCTGACTGGCTATACTGATGCACAGATTCTCAGTGTGTGAAAAGCAGTTTTCACAGAAAGGATGTCCTGTGAAATCAGTATATTTGGAGTTAATCCCTTGAGGGAAGCCTTTTGTCGTATTGTAATGTAATATCAACACATTTAGACTAACGCATGTGGGTAAACAGCTGCTCTCCAGTGAATTTGCATTTCGTATACCAGGTTGCTTCATTTTCTTTTTGACCTCTAATGAACTGCCAAAAAAATAATAATAAAGGAAAGAAATGAATCTAGCACATAACTATGCTAACATAATAAAGTTTGACAAAGCCACAGAACAGTATCACATGGCAGATGGAGTTCTGCACCTTTTGTGGGACATTTCAGTGCTATAAATATAAGCAAATAAGAAAACTACATGCCATTCTGAAATGCCTGTGCTCTTGTTGTTTTTAGGTCCAGCCATTCAATTGCTAAACCCATTTTCTGTAGAGAGATTATCACAGGGAAAAGCAATGGGCACAAAATAGTAAATAACCCGAAATACGAGGGTGATAAAGTACACTCCAAATAAGATAATGTGACTGACGTTTGGAAGGACACCAGGATCTCTGAAGGGAAGCGTCATGATCCCAGGGAGAGCATTTACACTCCCAATAGATGTCACCGCAGTGGAGAGCTCAACAGGAACACAAGTTTCATTAATTCGCTGCATTACCTTCTACCCTGTCGTACCACCCCAATTATTTCACATAAAAAAGCAATTTTGAGAGCTAATATAGTATATAACAAGCTTTTTTGTTTCATTTTTGATCTTATTATTTTGCTGCTGCTTTAATATCAGAAAGTTATATGTATTCACTTTTTCACATTTAAGGGTGTATATTTAGAAAAAGGATCTTAATGGTAAAGAATCATAATGTCATCTGATATTGGACACCAGAAAAGAAAAAATCCAAAAGTGTAACATTGGTGTACAGATTGATTTTGTGAGACACAAAGCCAGTTATTGTATTATTTGGCAAGATGTCTAAGAAGCGGTGGGCCAGATTCATATAGCAGCTTCTTCCAGATGAACTAGGCAGCCAGTGTGTAGAAATGTATACAAAGGTGTGAGATTGGCTTCCTGCTATCAAGGACTGACTGCTGTCTGATTTTTCATTAACATTCCCTTTACAGACAATTATAACAATCCTCTCAAATTCTGCTATCAAACTATTTACAAATATAATTGTGTGTGGTCCTCCTGCCTGTATGAATAATCTGCAAACTATAATGTTTCACGTTTAAACAAATGCTAATTTGGATGTTTTAAAATGTATTTTTCTTTTGACAATTACAGGTAAAAAAGAAGCAACTTCATTTGCAGGTCCTGGATGAAGTAGTCAGAATCATCAGGTATGTTGTATTCATGACAAATTAAAACTTTTTTATTTGATTTTTTTCATTTATAGATGTCTTGGTGAGAAAATCTTTCAACTGATCTTGTTGAAGATCAACACCTAACCACACAGGTTTCCGTTAAGGCACATAAAAATGCATCATTCACACTACATCAATAGTTAATGAACTGGATTATCATCCAGGCAAACCTATTTCAACAAATTATGGGAATTACTAAATAAATAAAATATAAACAAGCATGACTGTATTAAAAGGGGTTTATTTAAAAATTTAACTCAGCTTTAATATTTGCTGTTTGACATTTGTATTTGCATATTATTATCTAGGCTGATACACCAAAGGAAAATATTGTGTACAGCAGAAACAGAAAAAACGAAGATGTTTTCAGAACTGGTACATATTATTAATATGTTTTGGTTATTTTTTTTTACATTTGTTTTAATCATTTCCTTATTCATTAGATAAAAAAACACTCAAAATAATAACAATAATCTTGATAATAATCAATAACAATCGTAAGTGATTAACAAATCCTGTTCTGAATGGCTCTGGTACCTCTGTTCTACACACAGGTGTAATGGCCTTTAAATCTTCAGAAAATATGCATGGCGTGGTGTATGAGAAATAAAGATAGCTTATACAAATTTAATCTTAAAATGTATATTTATAGCTACTGGGCGTTCAGCACGTTATTCATTCTCATTAGTTTTTGTTACATATTTGATCCTTTAGACTTAACAGAGTCACAAATTAAAACATGCCATTTTAACAGCTTGTTATGTTTTACTCAATGGAGGAATCCATAATTCAGACCTTCAGCTGCGTATCTTAACTGCACACAAACAGCCTCACAAACAGCTCTCTTAATACATTTCTTTACATACTCCAAAGGATTAAAGTAACAAAAATTGTTTTGGCACAGAACACAGAAAAATGTTCGATTTTGCAGATTGCAGCATACTGTAGACGTGCACAGTGCGTCGCTGCATACCTCAAAGAAATGAGAATTAGTTTGAGGTAGAGATTTTGGTTCTAACTTGTTTACCACCAGATGGCGGGTTTCTGAGCTTGTGAGCCAGCTAATTAGGGTTTATTACCTTACACTCTCAAGAGAAAACGACAAACCGAAACCCCACAACTTGAAGCAAAAATGACCCTGAGCTACCTTCATTCGCAAACACTTTTTGGGAATCATATCAATATTTTAGGAATATTAGTGTACATCGGCGTGGCTTACCCCATTACTAATAGACCTAACAGTTAAGTACAAAATGTTACTTTGCTAGTTCTTGTGGCGCCGCCATCAGGCGTTTAATTAGATACATGCCTATTGAAGGGGTCCCTTCACGGGGCCGCAGGTGGGCTGCCAATCGCCTCCGCAGTAGCCATTGCGATGCATCACTCGCACGCTTACCTGCTTCTCCAAGCACTCCTTGGCGGATAGCGACGGCTTCGGGGATGGCGCTCTGTCGCACACGCAGCCTTCTAACAGGTACAATCCCGAGGGTCTGGAGCTTGAGTCGTTTTCAAAATAAAACAGCATGTTCTGCAACAGTGCGAACCACTTGGTATGCCATTTTGTATTGTCTGAGCTTTTTTTACTCAGATAACCTCGTCGCGTACCATCCTTTTTTGCCAAAAGACCCAGGTAGGTGACATGGCCATCATTTAGTCGCATTCCTTTCTGCATTTTGGTTGTGAAGCCAAAAAGCTTGTTGATCCCCTTACATTTTCCCAGCCCACAGACTCCAAGAAAAGGGACCACTTTTCTTGATCGTCAAAAAAATCCCCCTCAACCCATTCACCACCACCAATATGCGTTATCTCCTTTTCTTTCTTTATCTCAGCAAAAACCTACAATCCAAAAAACAGAGTTTTCAACACAGGTGATATCTCCGCTTTCTGCATCTCAGTGTGCTTTATGTCTAAAACCCATCTAAAAATAAATACCAAAAGCAATTAAAAAAAAAAATCCGTGTTAGAGAGAATAAGGAACCGGATGGCTTCTGTTCAGCTGGAAAGTCTAACAGAATCAGATGCGCGTTGTGCTGAGTGAAAGGAGAGAGTCATGTGATAAACGCCTTGAAAAGCTGGATTTCAGCACCTTGGACAGAGCACAGATCAGAGGCGGACGCAGCCACGAATCGAAGTCTTAACTGACAGGGAACAAGTTTCTAAGGGAAGAAGACAAAACATCACAAATAAACATCTCACGCGGGCAAGTACGAGCACACGCAGGCACTCTCTCTCTCGCTCTCTCTCTCTCTCTCTGTCTCTCTCTCTCTCTCTCCCCCTTCTATCTCTCTCTCTCTCTTTCACTCCCTCCCTCTGCCTGTCTCGCTCTTTCTCTCTCTCACAGTAACGCGCGCGCTCAAACATTCCATTCAAAACCCGTTGCGCGGGAATTTGCAGAAAGACAATATACAGTTACATTCATCATTCACTCCGATTCGTCAACTACCAAAAGATAGCAGTTCTCACCTCTGAAAACTGCTGTATACGACATTCCCAGTAAGTTACTTGATAAATATGACTTACTATTAGCTTTTTATTTGCAAAGACATTTACACACAAGATCTGTTGTGATGGACCGTTGGTTTATTTTGCTTTTAGCTCGTTACTTCCAGACCCAACTGGAAAACGTCTTTAATGCGTTACAATTATAGCTGGAATGTTACCCTTTTCTTAAATGGTGTTTGAAAGAGCACCACATATAGATTATATAGGACCTTCCAAAACAAATTCTAATTTAAGGTGCTTTACATATAGTAGTAAGTGTAAACACAGAAAAACAATAATCAAATAAATTGATTATAGTAAGGGTCGATAGTTAATGGGGAGAGGGAAAAAAAATCTCCAATGGAGAAAACCATCTGGTGTTCTGTGACCAAAAATCTACAATGTCCTAAAGGAAATTCTATCATATATCTTAGATACGAGAGAGAGAGAGAGAGAGAGAGAGAGAGAGAGAGAGAGAGAGAGAGTCTTCCAGTGCAGATGTCATCAGGGTCAAGCCCTCAGTGTTGTTCTTAATTTCTTCCATAAAAATGGTGACACAGGGACCACCACTGGATACCTATACCAGACCCTAGGATACCTGAACTAGATCATTTTTTCTTCTTTGATTTCAGCCATTATGTAACGATTTTACTGATAAAATTATAAGCAACACAGCTTAAAGTGTCTTCAATTGAAGTTTTAAATGTACTGTAAAATAATAAGCACAACACAGTCCAGCTCCAGATTGCTTTGTTCAAATCACAGCACATTCACTGTTTGTGTTCTTCCTGAGTCTTTTTTTCCAGGTGCTTGATTTTTCTCACACTTTCCAAAGATCTGCAGGTTAAGTTGTTTCACAACCCTTGATTAATACAGTCTAGTGAGTGTTAGCATATGAGTGTGTGTGCCCTGCAATGCACCCAGTGCTTCCAAAATAGGCTCCAGCCTCCCAATGATATATTGCAAAATTGATTAATAATAATTCTTTTCTTGTCATTTTAGGGAGTCAGGGCTTAATTTGTCAAAAGGCAGGACCTGTTAAAGCCCATTAAGGCATTCCTTGTGTGATTTTGGGCTATACAATAATAATAAAAATAAATTTTATTTATATAGTGTCTTTCCCCCGCTGAAAGCAATACTTAAATAAATACAATAAATATTTGTGGTTGTTGTAATGGCAGGACTTCTGCCTCACAGCTCTGGACTCCTGGGTTTAATTGCCGTCTGATTTCTGCGTGAACTTGCATATTATCTACTGTATGAGCTTACATGGGTTATTTTTGGGTACATATATTTCCAACCACATATTAAGATCACCAGTTCTAAAATCATACATTTTTTAATGGGCATGCCATCAGGACCTGCATTTATACAGCACACAGTGTCGCTAGGATGGGCCTTGGCTTCCAGTTCCTACAGTGGGCAAAGCAGGTTAGGAAAATGGATTGACAAATAATATTACAGTCCCAACTATCAATAATTAATATCTACAAATATACATTACAAATATCACTCTGAAATAAATGAATGCATTCTGCCTAGTAATAACTTACTTCTGCCACTGTTATCATTATTATTATTATTATTATTAATAATAATAATGAAAAGAAAATATTTACAGATAAATCATGTTAGAGTGAGTCAGTAGTATTTATCTTTAGGAATATAATAACATAGCACTAACATTATTGCCCACTTCAAAGAAGAGACCAGTTGAAAATAAATGTGTGTTTTCATAATGTTAACAAGTCTGAATCTGATAAACACTTCTGCAGTTATGTTTTTGGATCTTAGGATATCCTCTCAATAATTATGACTTTATGTTTATCACTTAATTGGACCACAAATCATGCATTAAGAAGCTGTTGTTTTGTTGATTACTTTTGAGCGTTTCGAGGTGGTGGGTTTCTGCTCAATGAAATCTTTTGAAACACAAGGATCAATCAAGTGTGTGTTAAAATCTGGGAAAGTTTTTTTTTTTTTTAAATAATGCCACACTGTCTTGTGGATGTTCAGAGTGAAAAACAATGGCCTGTAAATATTGATGCACATTGGTTTCTAGTCACAGTATGGACTGAACCTCTGGGAAATTGTTGTGGTGTACAGTTTGCTAATAATCTAATAATCTTTGCTCGTTCATGCCATTAAACAAGGGGATAAATACAACTAATCAATGGGTGAATGCTTCATGTTCTGGGGACGTGGGAGAGTCACGTCCATTAAGCAGACTTTTTCTTTGTTTGATAGACTAATACTAAACAAACCATTACTAGAACATGAAAACAAGTGAGTCACACTTGAAAACCAGAACTGTGAATGTGCAACGCAGTAAGACAGAGGAGGATCAGATGAGCTCGGCACAAATGTGTGTGCACATGATATGTTGCTTAAGCACAATGCTAAATAACACAACTACTCTCTGACTTCTATCTTTGTCATTATTCCTTTTCTTTTATAATATATTGGTTAACAGTGCCGGGTGTGGCTTTGTGTCTTTAATTATGCAATTCTTTTTTACCATTTGCCCTTCCTCTCCATATCCTTTCTGTGTGGTCCTTAAAGCAATACTTGATCAAGAGCATTCATTTTTCTTGTTTCCACTAAGGCAAAGGCCAATCGGTCAAAGAGTTTCACCATTTCATGACAAGAGGTACTCTTACTATGCAGACTCGTTCCCTGGACACTTTTTACTACTTGGACGTGGATCAGTATGCTACTGCTAGAGTATGTGAATTTCCCCTTGGGATTAATAAAGTATCTATCTATCTATCTATCTATCTATCTATCTATCTATCTATCTAT
>JANRMT010062829.1:27185431-27207948 GCA_026402145.1 Polypterus bichir lapradei
CTATCTATCTATCTATCTATCTATCTATCTATCTATCTATCTATCTATCTATCTATCTATCTATCTATCTATCTATAGCTAATAAGAAAACAAAGATGAATTTACCCAAATTGATGTAAACATTTCATTACTATGAGCCTATCCACTGAAAAAAATGTTGCTAGAGAACAAATTAATTTAAATTTTGGCTACACATTGTGATGGATAGCAGCCAGTGCCATTACCCGACTGGGACGCCTCTGTAATGGACAGACAGGTGGAGATGACTTATGAAGGGTGCTAAGAGGCAGCTGCCTCACAGAAGGGAGCCTGAATCAGGAGGAGGTGGAAGAAGCTCGCCTATGAGGTGTGGAGAAGGAAGGGGACTGCAAGGCTGTGGAGGAAAGGGTTGGAGTTTTACTCTGCTTGTGACTGTTGGTATGGGTCGGGGAGCCTTTCCGCAATAAAAGACCTTGTGTTGGACTGAAATGGCATCTCTGCCTGTTTGTGTTGGGTCAGGGAGGTCGGTGCAGCCTTGGTTTCAACAACATATACAACTTTTTCATCAAGTAGATCCAATTTGTGTGGACATCTGCCTGTACCCCTTTATGAAATGTGAAGTTGGCAGCTGATCAACTGGATGGCTGCACTTATCGCTAATTATAAATCCCACTGCTTAGATAGTAGCCATTACATACCTGCCAGCGTTGTGTCTCTATTGATTTCTTAAACAAACTGTCAGTTCATTGGTGGCTTGTCCCCCATCCCCCCAAGACCTTTCCTTCCTCTAGTATCTTGCATACCCATTTGGACAACCAATAATATGTGGCCAGCTCATTAAATGCTTATAGCCAAAAATCAATTGTGACATCTAACCTCTGATGTTGGATCTATGGAACAGCAAATACAAAAACTAAATCAAATGAATGAGGCATAAGGAGCTGAAAAATGACAAATTAAGTAGCGTGAATATGTTTTTCATAGGGAAGTTGAAAGCTGCTGTTCAGAAAGATAATCGTGATAAATGACAGAATAAAGAGAAAATAAGGACAATTTGATATGTAGCCTTGTATATGCAGTTACTTGAATACAACTCCATCTGTAATTTGGCCAGAATTAAATTCAAATGTTTAGAAATTAGAGAAACAAATATACCATAGATCAAATTTCTAAAAAGGTTGCATAATTATTGCAAAATAAAAAAGTGAACTGTTTTCATTAACTTTCTTTCTTTCTTTTCATTATATTCCTAAAATGCTCATTGGTTTATGCCAGCTAATCTGTTGTAGTGGTCATAACTGTTGGTGGCCTGCAGTATGTCCATCAAAACCTTCTCACTGACTGAACGGTGCTCCAAGAAAGCAATGCTGAATAAGCAAAGTGAATGTTTCTACTAAAATTAGAAGTAAGGCAAGAAGAAGAAAATAAAGAAGCCTAAATAACAAACGGTCCGAAAGCTACTCTCCCTAGAACTACTTAGCTGCCAGATCCACTTTTTGAAGTCAGCAGAATGGTCTAAATGACTAGCTAAGGTCATTAGCAATTGATCAAAAATAATGGCAACCAAATAATAATATAATTTTAAAAAATGAATAAAATATTCACAGATTTATCAATGTCAAGGGCCAGAAATTAGTTAAGAATGCTATATGTATATACTTTTTTTGGTGTGAAAGACAAAAATTAAAATGAGTCACAAAAAAACACAGGGTAACAAATTCACTACAAAAGGCCAAATTCAAAAGACAAGCAAAAATGTTTTAAAAATTACCAAAGTGAGCCACAAGCTATGGCTTTCAACATAATGCGCAGGAGCAATGCTAGAGAACATGCAGATGTCTGGGTGCCACTTTATTTCACACTTTTTTAATGAAGTGGCTGCTGCATGTAAGGGTTTGCTCAGCAATAGAATAAGGTGGGCATTTTCTGACTTATTTTTGTAATGATTTATACCCTCACTAGCGACGGTGCCTTTCGGGGACAGGTAATATAATAAATAAAAAATATTTACTATGTCTTGTCCTACATGTTTCTTCAGTGCCTTTCCTCTGTATTTGCATGTATGAATGTCTCTTAACCGGTGTTGACCGCACTCCTGTAAAGCCTGCTTCGTGGGGCTCTGTCATTATTTTTGAGGTGCCTTTCTCCTCTCCTGTCTGGTTTGATGCTTGCTGTCTTTAAGACGACTCTCTCAGCATGCCTCACGCGCCTTTACGCCCCTTCACACTTCCTCTTCACTAAAGTCAAACTGACTAATCAGATTGCTCAGGAAGACTGGACATACAGACCTTTGTGTTTAATTATGTAGTAGACGTTGATGGCAATGGCACCATTGCTAAATAAGCCATTATAAAAACACGTTTATTGTTGTGCAAATTTTAGATTAACAAAAAAATGACGAGAAGTGGGTAATGTTAGTTTAACTGAGAGTAAAATTTAATGAAACAGTTCTGACTACAAATTTGACATAACATGAATTAGGTGAAAGATTCTTGGACCAACGTGCTTCTGACCTCTGCTTACTATCTGACAGATGTTTGACACATCCTCAAGATTTCTCTCGACTGTTTAATTCTTCTGTAAGTTTGTTTTAATGAACTCAACAAGTTATTTGTTTCAAGCCCTTGACAGAAACCCACTTAATCAAGACAACAGAACACAAGCATGTACTAGATAGACAAATTTCTATTTTGTGACTGGTAACATTTTGCATAAACCTACAGTGAGTTGTTTTTTTGCTGCAAGTTGCTCAGATACACTCCTGTGAACCGTGTTTGAACTGTGAGAGTGTTACCTACAAATCTGAACCTTTACTTACAGATGTGTCATAGTTACTCAGGATTATATGAAGGGGAGTCAAGCTAAAGTTAGAAAATGGGATTTATTAGAAAATGGAACAAACCTTAACACAACTGATGTTATTTCTCAATGTAGTCTCCACGCTTCTCAATGTACTTGTGCCACCTGCCTGGAAGTGCGTGGATTCCAGCAGAATAAAAGGTTTTGTCTTGTCCTCGCAACCGCTTGTGCACTGCTTTCTTCACGTCATCATCTGTCTTGAATTGACAATCACCCAGATGTTTTTTAGTGGTCCAAAAAGCTGGAATTCGCACGGTGCCAAATCTGGCGAATAAGGAGGATGTGGCAATACCTCAAACTTCGGTTTCTCCAGACAAGCCTTGGTGTTCTTAGCAGTGTGTGGGCAGGCGGGCATTGTCTTGCAGCAAAAGGACTCCTTGAGACAACAGTCTCTGCCACTTGGATCAAATTGCAGGCTTCACACTGGTCTCCAGCAAGTCACAGTAACTTGCACTAGTGACTGTAGTACCCTTCCGCATGTAGTGTTCGACAATAACTCGGGTACACGAGTGGTTGTGAGGACAAGACAAAACCTTTTATTCTGCTGGAATCCAGGTACTTACAGGCAGGTGGTGCAAGTGCATTGAGAAGGGTGGAGACTACATTGAGAAATTACGTTACCAGTTTTGTTAAGGTTTGTTACATTTTCTAATAAATCCCATTTTCTAACTTAAGCTTGACTCCCCCTCATAGTTTGATACATTATATGTGTTTTGACTATTGTGGTAGATATGGGGTGCTCTCGCTCCCTTGCACCCATGTCCACGACTCCAGACACCAGGTAAAAGTCCTCAAATTGACTTTATTCAATCGCCACAGTGCACAAAGCACCCTCTCCTCCACAATACTCATAAACAAACACAATAATCACTAATAATAAACAATCCACCACTCCAAGACGCGTTGCCACCCTTCCACCCAGCTCAGCTCGCCGACTGGTAGCTCCCACAGTCCTTTTATATCTCCTGACCCGGAAGTGTTCCTAATCCCCAGTCCATGTGGCTCTCAATCACTTCCGGGTCAGGTACAAGTTCTTTTCTTCACCCCGGAAGCACATCATTCCTGTTGTCCACGTGTGCTTCCGGGGCGTAGGGAAAATATCCATTACTCCTCCCTGCAGCGTCCCCTAGTGGCCCCCATGGCATCCAGCAGGGCTGTGCATAAAAACTCCATTGTCCAGGATGCCCTGCTGGTCTTCTGGGGACCTCCATGCTGCAAGGAGGGCTCCACCTGGTGGCTTGGGGGTATTGGCCGGGATAAATGGCCGGCCATCCTCCACACTATTAATATACATATTTTTGCCTCATTGTATACCTCACTTTATAATGATCACTTATTTTATAACTCAAAGGTCAAGTGGGATACTTCCATCCCTAGGGTATTGGATACAGTACAAAGAAACATTCTTGGTAAGATACAGCGTTTTGCACATCCCATATTGCTTCCAATTTAGGACACTTTTTTTCTTTTCATACTAGGGGGCTTTGCCCCCTGTTTGTTCGCTTGCCAATCCCTGGGCAGATGCTACGTGCTAGCCACTTTACGGCTCTGCCGCTTGCGTATGAGGAAGTGGATGTACAATTTAAACAGATTGTTATTTTCATGGGAATTGTTACAGATGCATAATAGACCTAACTATTTTACATTACAACAAGTAATTAACCATAGTAAAAATAGTAAAACATAATAAATTAAAAGAAAATTATGTTTCATGTTACATTAGATGTATTCGTTGCGTTATACGTTTTCATTCTTTTTGGCTTTGAAATTAACACGCAAATACTTTTTAAACTTACACTTTTACTGTAAAACTTCAGTAAAAATAATATTTGGGGGACCCCCTCTACCAATTTGAAAAAAATCTCTTGGCAATAGTCTTGTCTCATCTCATCTCAAGATTTTCGTTTATTATAGAGAGATGTTTTCAAACTCAAAAATGGTGGGTGTCTTAATTTTGAGATAAATCTTTGTCACACCTCATAAGACCTTCTGCAGATAAATATAGGAAGTAAGCTTGTTTGGGCTTCTGAAAGATAAAGTGTTTCGGTTTGCTCAGGCTTGGAAAGGGGCAACTGATTTGGCTTGCATGGGCTTGTTCAGTGAAGTGGATTCCATGAAGAAATAAAAAAGCGGTGCCACTATACTGGTATACTTACTTGTAATTCTTATATTTGCCAGTAATTTTTCTTCCTCAAAATCTGTTTTTAAATGGGAGATGCATCTTAAATTTGAGGGCATCTTAAATTAAAAGCAAACTGTACTTTTGTGAGAAAAGCTTTTAAGCCAAGCCATCCATCATCAGAACAACTAACCAATAACCTGTGGGTATCAACATAGGGTTGCCACATGGGGAACATGGCATCATGGATGGGCCACCTGAGCTTATTGTAGAAGAAAGAGTTCATCCATCCAGATGTGAGCCTGCCTGGCAGTTGTCTGAAGATGCTCCCTTTCTCTCTATGCACTGCTCATGACCTTTAATGTCCGTACTGAATGTATTATTGTTTTTGTTGATTAGTGTAAACCATTTTGACTTTGAAGCAAGGGTGTATTTTTAGGGCTTAATAGCCAAGCTATTATTCATTATATTTTTGCTGCTATTACTTATAGTGGATATAAAAAGTCTACACACCTCTGCCAAAATTGCAGATTTTGTATAATAAAAAAATAAAACCAATATGAATCCTGTCAAAACTTACTCCACCTTTATTGCAAAATTGCAATCTATACAAAGAATGTGAAAACAAATCAGAAATTGTTTAGTGAAAAAAGGGAAAAAAATTGTACAAAAAACTGGTTGCATTCGAGTGCACACCCCCTAAACTAATAATTAGTTGAAACACCTTTTAATTTTATTACAGCAGTCTTTTTGGGTAAGAGTCTATCAGTTGGCACATCTGGAATTGGCAATTTTTGCCCACTCCTCCTTCAAAAAATTTCCACATCTGTCAAATTACAAGGGCATCGCCTGTGCACAGCTATCTTTAGGTCACCGTACGCATTTTCAATTGGATTAAGGCCTGGGCTCTGGCTGGGCCATTTTAGAACATTCATCTTCAATCTTCAGCTTCCTAGCAGGTGCTTGAAGGTTTAGTGACAAAATAGACTGATGCTTGGAGCTATTCATGTTTACCTCCACCATGCTTCACTGTGGGTATGGTGTTCTTATGATGATGTGCTGTGTTATTTTTGCACCAAACATACCTTTTGGAATTATGGCCAAACAGTTCCACCTTGGTCTCATCAGCCCATAATACATTTTTCATATGGTTGTGGAAGCCTGGGTATACCTTTTTACAAAGTGTAGCCAGACTTGGATGTTTTTCTTTGTCAGAAGAGGCTTTCATCTTGCAACCCTACACAACAACTCAGACATATGAAGAATACAGCTGATTGTTGGCACATGTAGGAAACAACCAGTACTTGCCAGGAAAGTTGTATGGTATCTGCACAAAACATGCAGTCAATGAAGAAGAAGAAGAAGAAGAAGTATACAAAGCACTAGCATGATATGGATCCCAGAAAAAGACAAACCAACATTTCCCTTCAAAAGCCCAAAGCCACTGATCACCGAGTCACTTAATGTAAAGGCTACACTTTCCAATATTCAAAAATGCACACATGAATAAATAGGGAATTCATGTTATTTATTTACTGGAAGATCATCCCAATATTTTGGAGCCCTGTTACAAAAGGCTTTTCATTTACTGTAAATTTGATTAACTTTTGAACTATAGTCTGTGTCTTGGGTGTAAAGAATATGATCGCGTGAATGAACATTCATAAATTTAAAAATGTAAATGAATCAAAACCACTGACTGCCTTAACAGTTAGTAGCTTGTTATTAATAATTTCCTAATGTATCTGACAGTTAATGAAAAAGAATAAGTAATGGATTAAAACCATCTAGAAGCTCAGCTGTAAGCATCACATTTCCAAATGATGTTCCACCACTGACCCTGAGCAAACTGATTCAAATGCTTGTGCTCCAAGTACTGAAATATGAATTCCACTACAGAGTGCAATTACAATTTATAAGTTATCTGAACAAGATAAATTGGTATTAAAAATGAATGAATTAATGAATGAATGCATGAATAAATGAATAATTAAATGAAAACGACACTGGGAAAAAAAGTATTAGCAAAAGAAGTGTAATTCTTGTAATTATCCTGTCTTCTGTATTTTGCCTTAACTTTAGTGTAGCAAGGTATGGGTCAATGGCTACTCCTGCTGCCTCAGAGCCTGATGGACCAGGGTTTGATTACAGACCTGGGGCCTCATGCATAGCACTGTGTGTAGAATTCACATTATAACATGGCGTACAGGCAAAAGTGGAAATGTGCATATGCACAAAAAAATCCAGATGCATAAATCTGTGCGTTCGCCAACTTCCATGTTCTTCTGCTACATAAATCCCGGTCAGCGTGAAAAGTAACACACGTGTACACGCCTGCCGCCACTCCCCAAACTCCTCCCAAAATTTTGCCTCTTTAAATATGCAAATCAATATAAATAGCCCTTAAGCTCAGTGTTCTGTGAAAATACAATGGCAAACGCATGGGGGAAAATAGAAGAATTTCAGCAAATACCAAGTGGAGGCAAGGAAAACGTACTATTTATTGGTTTAAACAGTGGTATAAACAACAAAAGGAAGTTAATCGAGTGACACAGAGTGTTGGAGAAACTCAAAAGCTCAAGTTCACAAAGTCGCACAGTGCCTGAAATAAAAAAGAATTTGTCACATATTAAAGTTGCCGTGAAAAGGTGAGTCGTAGCCCACCGTCTGAGTTTCATATGAAAGCTTATTAGGGTACAGAGAAAATAAAAATAAATAGGGACACAGTGGGGGAAAAAGGCACGAAATGTCAACTTTAATCATGTAGTTTATTTTGTCATTAAAGTAGAACATCATAAACTTCATCTTAAAATCGTTTAATTTACTAGTTTCTCAAATACATTCGTAAATAAAATAGCACGTTAAATGCTTTGTTTTGTATGTGTTCTTCGATGTGCTCTATGTGTTTGAATCACTACATGCTTCTTAAACGGGCTTTCTCTTCCTCTGATAGGACACAGAATCCATTACATTCGTGATATTACAGCTCTCTGAATAATTAAAATACAGTCGACCCTTGACATACGACTGGCCTGACATGCGAACAACTGGATTTACGACCAAAGTTTTTGTTTTGATTTACAACCAACATCTTGCGTTACGACCCGAATGCGGTCACGTGTATCCGCTTGTGCGATTGTAAACAAACAGCCGAGAGCATTCATAAGCATCAGTCGGAGCCCAGATACATGTGTTTGTGGACATAATTTTGGTCAGTTCAGTGATTTATCTATATATATAATTCACTAAGACCATGGCAAGCAAGACGCATAATTGCTAAGGAAGGAAGAGAAGGTAACGAAGGTAAAGAAAGCAATTGTTAAGGGATGTTAGCTAGCGGGCTGGCACGGCACATGATGATGTCATCAGGCTGAGTCAGCACCGGCTTGCTTTGGAGTGTATTATTACAGCAGTTCACAACACGACCAGCTTTGAACTGAGTGCTCGACTACTGTCATTATTAACTTGAGAAACAGCGATCACAATCGAAACGAAGAAGGAAATTGTGCTGAAATATGAGAGTGGTGTTCGTGTGACTGATCTCGCTAATATGTACAGCATGTCGAAATCCACCATCTCGACAATTTTACTAAGAAAAGATTTGCATAAGGAGGCTCCTTCTAAACAATAACCACCTTCCGTTTCATTCTACTCCTCCTCCCTTCCTGCAGCCCAAAGATGTCAAATTAAATGGTGAGTACAGTGTGAAATTGTTGTTTCTGGTAGGCTAGGCACTTTTTATAACTTTTTGGTTAGTACATTAGAAAAATTATTGGTGTTTTGGTAAATTATACACATTATACAACCCTTTTTTATTATGAAAAGGTTAAGTAAGTGTTGCTGTGGGAGGTTCGGAAAGCATTATGGGTATTTCCATTATTTCTTATGGGAGAAATAGTCTTGACTTACAACCAACTTGAGTTACAACCAGCCCTCGTGAACAAATTGAGTTCGTAAGTCAAGGGTCCACTGTACTGAGATGTATACTTGATATCATTTTCATGATGATAGGAGTTAAAGCATGTTATTAAACATAGGAACACTGTGGCGCAGTGATAGTGACGAACTGGTGCCCTGTCCAGAGATTGTTCCTGCCTCCTGCAAGATGCTTGCTGCGCCGTGTGCGACCTTCGATGAAATAATTTATTGCAGCAGTGCTATCTCTTTCAAACGTACTAACCAATTCCTGCCCTTCCTTTTCTTTCTCCAAGTAACCAATCGCCACACAGTCAGCTCTGTAATAGACGTTAAGCCACCTGTAAGCTTAGAACGCCGATTCTTCAAAACTTTTAAGGAACATTGAAATATCTTCGTAGTACATGTTTAATCATTCTATCCATCTATCACCAGCCCTAGCAAGAATACAACGCGAGGCAGAAATAATCTGTAAACGGGGCACCAGATCGTCACTAGTGCTGCGCCACTGTGTCCTCACATGTTTAATTATTAACAATATAGATTATTTAAATGATGTTAACATTTTGTCTATATAATGTAATAAAATACTTTGCTGCATTTCATCTTAAAAATGATATTGTCATCATATGTAAATACTCATTTTATAAAGTGGCTCAGGTTGTGCAATATTATTATTATTTTTTTAAACTTTATTAATCCCGAAGGAAATTACTTGGTTTTCACATACCCCTTGGGGTCAGAGTGCAGGGTCAGCCATTGTCCAGCGCTCCTGGAGCAATTGAAGGTTAAGGGCCTTGCTCAAGCAGAGTAGGATCTCTTTTGACAGTGATGGGGATTTGAACCAGCAACCTTTGGGATACCAGCATAGATTCTTAGCCTCAGAGCCACCACTCCGCCCATAATATATAACTATATCTATTATTATATAATTATAACTGTAGTTATACAGTGAGGTAATTGTACTTATAAGTACAAACAGTTCTACAAGGATGGACTTGATGGACTGATTGAGTGTGTTTATAGTTCTTGTACACGAAAGGCTCTGAAGCGTTTGTTGTATGAGAGCAGTTCAATAGACCGTGCGCATGGCTGAGGCAGCGTGTGCTTGATGCTGTATACTGATAATTCTCTTTCTGATCAGCTGCTGTAGAGCAGTTATTCCACACTCAGATACAGTTGGATAAATACTATGAGTGGTGCAGTGAGAGGAACAACGCTAAAGCAGCTATGGTATTTGGCCATTCCGTGGACCATTATATTGTTACAAGTTAATTACAATCAGATGCCATAAACTAATAAACAATATGCGGTTAATTTCAGTGTATATGATAAAGCCGTGTCAGGGATGTGGATCTAAAAAAGAAAGGGAAATCACACTGGAACAAAAGCACTGCTTTGACTCTGGGTGCCACCAGTTTGCAAAACCGAGCGGAGAACGCCAGTGTCTGAGCTAGCATGAGAATGTGTGTGGCTTTACGCCATGTGTAGGTTTTATACATCGCGATGTGAGCGTGGAAACAGGCTTACGCAAATTTTTTGTGCGTACCCACAGCTTATACATGAGGCCACTGGTGATTACTGTGTAGAGCTTGCCATTCCCCTGAGATACTTCACTTTCTGAACATATCCAGTACACATGGACACTAAGCTGACTGGTGATTCAATACTGAATATGTGAGTCTGTCTTGTGATTGACTGGCTCTTGCCTTGCATCTGTTGCTGACCTAAAAGTTCCTGCATTCTTAATCCTGTAGTTTAAAAACTGAATAAAAACTGATGAGCAAGAGGTACAGTCAGATGTCATGAAAACAACTTGATCTGTTTAAAAATAAATTATTGCACTAATTAATTCTGCTTGATGTTAATCAGTGCTGTGTACAATAAAGCATTGTCTTAGTTTTGAGATATTACTAAGCTGTGGAAAGCAATATTTGGATGGCGATTTTTTTGTGATTATTTAAAGAAAATAATAACTCTAGAAATGTAGATTTCAGGCAGAATTCATAAAAGCATCATTTTGCCAGAACTTTAGGATCAGTACTCTTGACCCATTGTTAATGAAAGATGCATATTAACTGTCAGTACAAACATATACAGTATATAAATCCCCCACACTTGTATGTTTCAGAGTAGCACAGGCACCTTTCTACACTCCTCACAAGTATTTTACACTGTGAAATCACACAGTGACAACAGATGCATTGCACTTTGCCACCGTTAAGAGAGCAGCTGCTTACCATCATGCCTCACATCAATAGAGCAGCTGTTTTGTGCTTTGAAACCAAATGAAAGAACATGTGCTTTACAGTTTACAGCTAATTTACAGTCTCTACTTTACAACCAAGAGCACAACTGTGGATTTCCACTTTACACCTAACAAAAAAAAAACCCAGAAACAAATAATAAGTGAATTACTCCACTACCTGTTTCTGCATTCTAAACGAGAGCAGTTTTACCTTGTTGAACCCCTACTTTTGGCCCTCTAGAACCCCAAAACCCTCATTCTTAGGCCATTTTGGGACCATGATTTTGCAGGAAGTTACACCCTTATGATAAAGAGTAAACCAATAGGCGTTTTCAGCAAAAAATGGTCAGAAGGAAGTTGTGCCTGCCACACCAACCGACCCCAGAGGTTCACCCCGTAATGGAACATGAGGGGTCAAAGTTACTTCTTTTCACAACACTTTGAAAAAAAATAATAAAGATCAGTGATATAGCCTTATGCAGTGTCATTTTATGCTCTTTTGAACTCGCTGATCAAGACAGGATGATATGGAAGAAGATGATCCGTTGTGGCAACCCCTAACAGTAGAAGCCGAAAGAAGAAAAAGAAGAAGAGCTCGCTGATCATGAATATGATAATGTGTTTGATATTGATTAATTATCGGTGGTCCTAGCCTTCTAAGAGCCACTCCCAAAGGGTTACAAATGACTAATTTTAAATATAAGCATGATGGGTGGCATTTTCGTCTTTTACAAGGTTAGTGATTATGAACATGATGTTATTTTTAAGTTTTTATCCTTTACTAGGGGCCTAGAGGGTGAGCAATTACAAACCCCTATTCCAATCAAGAATATTTAGGCTTTAAATATTTAAATTGAAGCACACATTTTAATATTTAAAATATTAGAAGCAATTATTCTTCTTTATTATGTACTTGTACCTCATGAAGTAAACCATTAGATTAATTAGGGCAGAGTGGTGGCTATGAGGCTAAGGATCTGCTCTGGTATCTTGAAGGTTGCTGGTTCAAATCCCCATCACTGCCAAACGAGGTCCTACTCTGCTGGGCCCTTGAGCAAGGTCCTTAACCTTCAATTGCTCCAGATGAGCTGTACAATGGCTGATCCTGCGCTCTGACCCCAAGGGGTATCCGAAAACTAACAAATTCCTAATATGAGAAATTGTATAAGGCAAAATAAAGAACAAAAAAAAAAAAATTAGGGCAGGTTATACTAATTTAAACTTTTCTTTGTTACTTATACTTTTACTGTATTATGGAGATCAATAGTTCAAGCAGGCAACAGGATTATAGGATTAATATAATTTCATACTTCATTATTGCATTTTGCTTTGCGCTTTTAATAAAAAAAAGATAAAATGGCTATAAGATTAATTTGGCCTAAATTCCTGCATTTTCCAAATCTGAGAGCTTAAGGTGTGGGAGTATCGACCTACGAGTTTCAATGATGGGTTAAGCAGGGTTAGGGATGTGAACTACAAGACGACAAGTAAACCTGTTAAAGCCCCCTCACCAAGGCCTAGACCCACAGGACTGGAACTGCAAGGTAAACCTCTGAAGGCTCTAATTAGGCTCACTATTATCTCCAGATCTCTCGTGCTTTTGCCTGAGAATGAGAGACAGATAATGTAAGTGTCAGCCCAGCTCCGGTTTTAGACCCTTAACAGTTATATAGGGTAAGCAACTCTATTACATTTTACACAAAAATGAGGTGGTATCTGTTAAGGGGTGACAGCAAGAGCTAAGACTGCAGAACAGATGGGCTGTTACAAGATCGAGGCAGGACACAATCCTAACAGAAGGAAAAGGGTAGACTCTGACCATTGTGAAGAACATCTCCAAATGTTGAAAATGTACCTTCATCCTTCATGAGTGCTGTAGAAGTAGTTACAGCAGGGTTAAAGAGTGGAATTTTGTTTTGCCAAGTTGGCAAAAATGGCAGTAAAATGACAAAGTGCAGGACATGGAGATAAACAGAAACACAAGCCAGGAAATGAGCAGGTATCAAACCATGGACGTCATTTAAAAAACTGACAAAATAAATCCAAAATTCTTAGTTGAAAAACCACATAACATTTTTCTTAATCCTAAAGTAATCCAATCGCTGGCTACCATCTGAAATGTTTTTTTTTTCAGAATCCACAGGTTTGGACGATGCAAGTAGTGTCTCTATACTATATAGTATCAGAGCAGTGACGTCACACAACACAACTTCTGTATGGTGTTATAATGGTGCTGATATTTAATATGGTTAAATGCAGCACCTGACTATTGTGTTTCAACCAGGATTTGGTCTTTGGCTTAAGAATTCATTCCTTCAGCTTTATAGATGGAATCCCAAGAATGTGCTGCTTGCACAAAGTGACAACAGTTTAGAGAGAATCCAGAATCGAGAGATAGCATGGAGAGGTCAGAATGGAGACAAGAGTCGCAACCTGAAAGACAAGAATTTAATAATAAGGATCATAGTTAGAAAACAGAGAGGTAAATCATAAGTCAAAACAGGTACAAGTAACCAGAGTCAAGAAACACGAGATGTCAACCATAATCAGAGGGCGGAAAATATGCTGTAACCAGTAAAAACAAAAACTAACAATATGAAATGATGCAATTTTTTTTTTTCAGGAACCCAATCTTGAATGAATTAGGTACGTATGGTGCTGGCTTTTTAAAAATGTGTGCTAATAACATCACGATGCACAGCCTCTGAGAACCATCTCCAGCAATTCAGCCGTTCCTTCCAACCAAACAGCCTCTAATATTGCAGCGACCATAAGAAAAACAAGAAGGCACTGCAGAAAAACATTCAAAACAAAAAAATGAAAAAGATGAATAACACCACTAGACTCCTTTTTTCAAGGAAAAAAGAAAATGTATGCACCAGATTATGACAAAGTGGAAAGGCCACCATGACATCACTGCTGAAGGATCACCCTCACCTTTTATATTCAGGCTAAAGAGCTGGTCCCTTAAAGGTTCATTATTCATTGTGGGGTTGTGTTGGACTGGTAGAAAATTTTAGCTTCAGTGTCAATGCCAGCTTTCATAACGCAGTACCCGTACCAAAAAGGTTCAGAGGCAAATAGATAACTTCAAAACTCCATGTCTTACTCCAGCATCTCTAGTGCACCACATAAGTGCTTGCCTCCCTGATGCACTGTGACATTGCGTCGCACTATGTACCGCTTCCATCTTGGTAGTCGTGAAGTTCTGATCATTTTGTGAAGTGTATGAAGCAGACATTTTCCACAACAGAAACAGCAAGTGGTGAATTGGGTGGGTGGTGGGATGATTGAGAAGAAAGCTGATGTTTATTTCTGGCACCAAAAATCCCACCCAAAATTCAGATATCATTATCATTTTAATATTTGGGCTTTTTCTGTATTTATCCAGGACCAGTATACTGGACAACCCTTTTGAGGAGTTAAGATCATTTTTGTAAGTACTGCTCGGATTCTCTGGATTTTTGACTTCTTACTTTTGTTTTCTGGATTGTAACTTTTGGTGATGAACTGGACCTGTTAGCTTTGGGTTGCTTTTTAAGGGCAAACCCTTTTGGCATGATTAATGCCTTGTTTTGCCATTTATGTTTTCCCTTTGATGATTGGAAATAAATTATAAAGATTTTGATGTGCTTTTGTCTTCTCAAGCAAAAGGTTGACAGTTGTCCTTTCCCCTGAAAGGCATTTAAGTGTATTTTGGCATATTAGGACTATTTGTGAAATGTTAAAGCCTGAGCCCCACTCTGGATTTGTGCAAGTCGGCTGTGTGAGTTTGGGGCCAGGCTGCCTAGGGTTAAGCCTATTTCTGAGTTTAGGTAGGGAAAGAAAAACAGACAGGTTTAGAAAACGCTTGATTGATTTTTTTCTAGTTCAATTTTGATGAATGTTTTAAACCACTGACAATCAATTTTTCTCTCATTATTTTTGCTATTTGACCTAAAACATGTTCTGATGATTCCAAGCAAATTCACCCTGAAATTGCAGTTGATACTCACTTTTTGCTCATTGAATACAAAGTTTCCTAACAGACAATTTCAAGATTTGTAATTTTCATCTTTCCTTTTGTTCATCCATCCTTTATTGTGTTTTTTAAAGTTTGATTACTAAAAGACATGTTTTTCATAGTCTTTGACATTTATCTAAGTTTAGGAATGACTGAAAAGCACCTCTTATGTTTCAGATAAAATTTCCTTTTCAAACTTTACTTTTTAAGGAGTCCCTAGGCGGACATGAGAAAAAACAAACAAACAATGACAATGTCTAATTTCTCATGTGCGCAAAAAAGTTTTGTGTGCTCTTAAGAAAGTTTTATGAGTGTGATGAGAAAGTATAAAATGTCATGAGTATGTGAAAGTTTCCTGTGGGTGCACAAAAGTATACAAAAATTACACAATTATAAGTATAAGCAAGAGACTTTGTAAACACAGCAACATGCAGAACTTTCTAGTTTTTTTATTTTTATTTTCAGTCACGTCTCTTCACGGGCTTAGCTCAGCTACTTAACAGATATTAAAGAAAAAATTATTTACATATTACATAAACTATCTAGCAGCTATTAAGTGAACAGCAACAATTTTATAGCAAATAAGTAACAAACCTCTTTACACATTACAATGTGGCTTAGAAATCACCTTCCTTAGAGAAATAACCTGTAATTTGTAAAATGGTCTTATACTTTGTAGCAAGTAACTTTAAAACTTTGAGAAAAAAAATAAAGAGGTATTTGTTTTAGTTCAGAGGATACAAATAATAGTTATGAAGTAAGCTATGCCTTCATAATCAGGAACACATACCTTTCTAGCTATGAATGACTTCCACAATTTAATCTATAGTAAATAAGTAGAAAGCTAATTAGAAAACTGTATGATAAATAATTTTTATTATGTTCAGAAAGTAGCCTCTACACAGTTGACAGTATATTGAATAAGTTGAAAGCCATAATGTAAACAACATATTTCCATTTTACGTCAACTAAATTGACAGCTATTGAGAAAACAGTTTCTTCACACTTCACACAAAACAACTTGATAGTTATTATGTAAACAGGCACTTTACATTTTACAGTTATAAAAGTGAGAGGTATTAAGAATAAATATTTTACAGCAAAATTCACAGCAATTTACACATACATGTAGAGTATATCTAGATGAATAGTGCTCGAATAGAGTTAGACCATGGCCATTTTATTAGAATAATATTGACAGGAACTTAATAAAGATGTACAAAATCAGTGTTATCATGCTAGCATTAGCAAGATACAGCCTTGCATTCATGTGTAGTGTGTGGGCAGGCATTTGAAGGACAATTACAGACCTTATAGATAGATAGAAGGTCAGGGGCACACCTACTGCCCCAACCCAATGCAAACAGACAGAGACACCAGTTCAGTCCAACACAAAGCCTTTTATTCAGGGAAAGGCTCCTCGATCCATACCAACAGTCACAAGTGGAGTAAAACTCCATCCCTTTCCTCCAGAGCCTTGCAGTCCCCTTCCTTCTCCACACCTCATAGGGGAGCTTCTTCCACCTCTTCCCGATTCAGGCTCCCTTCTGTGAGGCAGCTGCCTCCTTTTAAGCTGCACCCAGGAGAATTCCAGGTGACTTGTTAGGGAGGTCTGGAATGACCCGCCCAGGTGTGCCGAAAGCCCAAAGTAGGTCTCTGCAGCTTCCGCAGCTCCCCCTGGAACCCAACAGGGCAGAGCCCACCAATACCAAGTCCCATATAGCCCTGTGGGACTCCCAGGGGCCGTTACAGCCCAGGGGGATTGTAAAACAGAAGTTCGGGGCAGATAAGTCATCTCCCTCTGTCCTTCCATTGCAGAGGCGTTCCGGTCGGCTAATGGCTGTTATCCATCACAATGTGTAGCCAAAATTTAAATTCATTTGTTCTCTAGCAATATTTTGTTCAGTGGATAGGCTCATAATAATGAAATGTTTGCATCAATTTGGGGAGATTCATCTTTGTTTCCTTATTAGCTATAGAGTTAATAGATAGATAAATAGATTAGAAAGTCTATTTAATTGATAGATGATAGAGTGATAGATAGATTGATTGCACTTTATTTGTCCCAAGAGGAAAATTTGCCTCTTTACAGAAGCTCAATTAAAATGTAAATAATACAACAATCGGCAACAACCCTCAGGAAATTCAAACCAGAATTACTAAACAGAAAGAAACTCGTTTGACTTGGCCAAATACAAAAAGAGCTGGCAAAGTTACACTGAGGCAACAACGCAAGTGTATTGCTGCTGGTATACTGACATACTTTTGCTGATTGATTCGTTGGCTTAAAATCCTCAGTGTTGGTGTGTCAGTGAGAAGATGTGCAGCATTGCTCAGAATGGTACTCAGTTTTGTTTTAATTCTCTGCATTGCTATAAACTCCAGGGGGTCCACAATACATCCCATAATGGAGCCTGACTTTTTAATTAGCTTGTTGATTTGGTGGATCTCTCTTGAAGTGATGTTACCTGCCCAACACAACACAGAGATTGCTAAAAACAAAGCCAAAAAATTTAATGATTTACAGTCATCAGTCAATCCAATATTTCTTCTTCCTTATCTTTCCTACTTTGGATTCTCACATTCTTTCACACCAAACCAATCCTAGTTGCCAATTAGCCTAACACATAAATGTTTGACATGGAGAAAAACAATGGTCAGGAAACAGAACTAGGCCTCTGGTGGTGTGGAGCACATGCACTGCCCACTGAAGTATCCTTAAAGAATGGATGTTTGATCTTTTGCTCTATTTTCTGGTTACATCAACTTTAAGTAGCTGGTGATTGTTTAAATATGCAATCTAGATACCGAGGCTTTGATTTTACAGAAGCCTTTAAACATGAAATAGTGTCTCACAACACTTCATGATTATGATAGCAACTGCTGACACATCATGTACGTTTTGTAGTCCCTGTGTGGGAAGGCTGAAATTTAGCCAGGACACCACAGATGAAGCAGACAGAACCTTGGCTTCATTTCTTATCTGGAATAAAATCTGCTGCGTGGCACATCTTTCTTCTTATTGCTATCACTCTGAAGATAAACTAACAAGTTGCATGTAAATTTGTAAAATCAATACTGTATATATGTATTATAAAAGAATGCTGCATAAAAAGCAAAATCTGGGACCTCTGTGGACATGTAAGTGAGTGGACAGTCCTTTAGCGGCAGGATAAAGCCAACTGTTTACAGAAACAGAACAGACCAGACAAGCTCTTCATTTTCAGATTGACGTTTATGGGAACTCCTTTAGAAAATCTTTAAAATGAGAATCTAATTTGTCTTGCCCTTTGTGTCTTCTTACTTCTGATGGCTCCTTGTGTTTTATGGTCTGCTACCTAAGGCTCTCTTGTTGACTCATGTGGGATTCTTTACTACTTTATGCTTAATTTGTAATTGCCGTTAAACACCAGGTGAGAGTCAGGAGGTCATTCTTTCCCCTTTATGTTTCAGAAAGGCCTTGAATTAAAATCTTGGCCTGCTTGAGTAATTGACATTACATAACCTTAACTTAAAAATTGCAAAATCTTAAAGTGAAAAAATTACACTAAGGACATTGGCTGTACACTATTACAATAGCTCAACGTGTGGCCGGCTGCATGGCTTCTAAGGCAAACTGTGCTTGCTGGATAGTAACAGCGTAGAAGGCCCCTCTGTATATGATTTCCTGAATCTTCTTCATTTTTAAAGAACAATACTTTAGGACCAATACATGAAAAACATGAATGAACAAAAGACAACAAACTAATAAACCTAATTTTACACTAACCATGCTAAAAGTCAAGACTCCTTCTCTGGAACTCTGAGGCAGCAGAGCTAACTACTTGCCATCCTGCTACCTTTCAGCTCGGTAATAAAAGTTGTCGAGGATGCCAGGGGCGACGACCTGGCTGGGACGCCTGGAAGGACCGGAAGTGGGCGTGCGCCCATCTGGGATCACGTGGGGGCCGCCTTCCTGGTTGCTTTGGGGGCCACGGGTTTAGGGCGTGGAAGCCCCACCCTGTAGGGGCCCGTGGTCACCGCCAGGAGGCGCCCCAATGCCTTGGGGACTTGTGACCTCAGCACTTCCGCCACACCAGGAAGTGCTGGGGGGAAGAATTAGAAGGATACCCGGAGAGCTGCCGGGAGGAGAGCCGGCACTTCCGCCACGCTGGGGCGTGGCCAAGAGGGGAATGCCGGGAACCACCTGGAGCTCATCCGGGAGAGTATAAAAGGGGCTGTCTCCCTTCATTCAGGGCTGGAGTCGGGTGGAAGAAGGACAAGGCACGTGAGGAGTGTGGAGGCGGCCCGAAGAAAGGCATTTGCGTGGCCAGGACTGTGTGTTGGGGTTTGTTTGTGTCTGAGTGACACTGGACTTTTGTAAATATTGTATATAATAAACGTGTGGTGGTGATTAAGAACATGTCCGCCTGTCTGTGTCCGGGTCGGCTCCACAAAGTAAATCTAATATCAGCCTTCACGTGTTTCTACAGTATAAATAATATTTGCGTTGTTCAGTTTCTGCTCTTGATAAATTGGAAAAGGATGCTAACGATAGAGCTACTAGGCAAGAGAAAAAGAGGAAGGCCTAAGAGAAGGTTTATGGATGTGGTGAGAGAGGACATGTAGGTGATGGGTGTGACAGAACAAGATATGAAAGAAGATGATCCTCTGTGACGACCCCTAACGGGAGCAGCCGAAAGAAGAAGAGGTTTGTGCTCCTGTCCTAATGTGCTTTGACTGATTAGGTTTACCTGATGTACACCATGTCGCAAAATTATCTTTGAATGTCTTTTCACCCCAATACTCTTACTAGAGTGGTGTGGACTTGAAATTCCTGAGTTTCCCTATTCCTCTGACTCATTGTGCTAAACGTAAAACCGTACATTGTGTATAGTATCCTGACCTTGTAAGTCATTTTCAGTTAGGGCATCAGCCAAATGTACAGTTATAGTGGCCAACTCAGGGTTACGAGTCTTTTCATGCTCTGTTGTTTAAGAAATGCAGTATCTGGATGTGGTTTCAGAACAGCTTAGCTAAATAAACTGACTGGCTGTTTGGTCTCCTCTCATTTGACAAACTTCTTGTGTTCTTATGTATGTTCTGTTGGATTACTGCTATCTTTTCCATGTTCCTCTTGGAAGAAAACTCAAAGGTTTTTTCATCTTTAATTTTTTACTTAATGAATTTGAAAATAAAAAAACTGATGTCACAAATAAACTTGTAAATTCTGAAGTGTATCAAGAAAATAGCATGCAATCACAGCCACAAAACCAGTAAAAGGATCAGGAAAATTATATAATGTCATGTGAGAATAGCAATGAGAGAGCTCTAAAGACTAAGCAGCCATCCACTCTTAGGAGGGCTCAATACAGCTGACAGTCGATACAAAGGTCACGCTCCACATTGTCACAGTTCAAGCCTGACAAGCAGAGTGTCATTAATTACATTTAATTTGGTACACATCAAAGTGAATTTCTCTGCAGAATGGAACTTTCCTCATACAGAAGTGAAAAATGATCACTTTTGTAACTTACATAATAAAGCTCCCTGTCTTTGTAACATTTTCAAAATTCTGTGTCTGATCAAACTGCATCCATAAATAAGAACAATTGGCTTAGTGCCCATTATCAAGATTAACCAAATTGCTTTTCCCCTAAAATTCCATTTCTCCACCATGTATGTACTTGGACACACTTGAATTAGTAATTCCACACCTTCTTTAGCCTTATCCTGTCTGCACCTATCATCTCCCAGGTCTCACTTTAAATGCTCCAAACACCCCCAAGAGGTGACCTCTACACTGATCCTGCCATTCAGCCCGACGCACATCTTCATCTCCCTCGGTAAAACACATCATTCTAATAATTCCCGTGTTAGGACTTTCTCATTTGACTGCTTACTGGTGAACTGTAAAGATGACCAACATATCTGTAAAATATCCCAGGCTTCCAAGTCAGCTTAAAATATTTAAAAAAGGAAAAATATATATATACTAATATACTGATTAAAAAAAAAAAGAAAAAATTCTGGGACACCTTATATTTTCTACTATTATTTTTAAAATTTCTTAAATAATAATAACTAGCTGAAGCCCGCCGTAGCATTTGGCGGTGTAAGAATAGGAACGGAAAACGGTGAGAAAGGAAGTCAGTATAACAAAGGCTTAGGAAACCACCGTCGCAGTATAACGAAAATAGCAAGGAGCGAAAAAAATTAGCCAATGGTCGAGAGAGTACCTTCCTGTAGCAGGCTACGGAAAACATACACATATATAGATAGACGCTGCATTCACTGTGTTGCCCAGTCGACACGATAAGTCAGCATGTCCGCCCTATTGCGAGTGGTAAAAGTGCCATTTAAACTAATACAGGTAGACGTGGAAACCGGTTTTCTGATGAAAAAACAATAACGTTTAAAACAGTATCGTTTACATACAACAGATTTTGGCGAATCGTTTACATGCAATTATTTATATCCATTTATACACTAATAATGGCAATTATTAAATAATAATAATAATAATAATAATTATTATTATTATTATTATTATTATTATTATTATTATTATTATAAAATAATTCCTGCTGTATAAGTAACATTTCTCGGACTGCTTTCTTCCATTTCCGAAACATTTCTAGACTTCGTCCTGTTCTTACGCAACACAGTGCTAAAGTATTGGTTAATGCCCGAGTCACCTCACGTATAGATTACTGTAATGGTATTCTATCTGTCATCCTACAAAAACGTATCCATCACTTACAATTTATTCAAAATTCTGCTACTAGGATAATAACCTGCTGTTCTAAATCCACTGAACATGCTACAACTATTCTCTCTCAACTTCACTGGCTCCCTGTTAACTACAGAATACAATACTAAATACCGCTCTTAACATTTAAAGCTCTCCACAACCTCACTGATCTCCTACAGACTGACACTCCTCTCGCTCACTCTGATTCTCATTTGCAGCTCTACTTTCTGTACCACACATCAAACTCTATGCTATGGGAGTTCGAGCGTCTGTCATAGTGCTTCTCAACTCGGGAATTCTCTTCCCTCTCATATACATCAGCTCGATTCAATAACACATTTTAAAACTACCCTCAAAACTTATCTTTTCAAACTGGCATACCAATTGTGAATATTGCACTGTTACTGCCAGTTACCTTAGTTTGTTTGCTAATTATTGCTGTTTGATCGAGAGCGACTGTGGATGCTGAAGTAGGATTAGAGATGGCGGGCGGGGCTCTGTCGTGCGTATCTCATGGTCTTAGAGTTGGCGGACGTGGCTCTGTGAGTTGGCGGGCATGGCTCTCTGTCTTGCGTGCCCTTAGTGAATTATATACTGTATATAGATAATAGTTATAATAATAATAATGTATGAATTAAATGGGTTTTGTAATGGATTCTTC
>JANRMT010062829.1:27207958-27295296 GCA_026402145.1 Polypterus bichir lapradei
AATAATAATAATAATAATAATAATAATAATAATAATAATAATAATAAAAACATTTTCATTCAAATCAGGGATAAAGGGAGCCATAGCCTATCAGGACAGCACTCTGGCTAGGGTGCCAGTCCATTAAATGGCCTTTCATGCACACAGCCACACTCACAGTGGTTCAGTTTACAAATGAGCAGTTAATCAAACACACACTTCTTAGAGGAAACCTCATGCAGAAATAAGAAGACTGCAAACATTACAGACAGACAACAATCAGAATGAGGAAATAAAGCCTGGAACTCTGTTGTATGAGACAGCAGGATCAACCACTGCACTGCTATTCCATCCATAATAGTAACAATAATAATAGGAATAAAAGTAATATTAATAATATATTATTATACCCAGTTAATCCAGGTCATACTGTAGGTGTGGAAGGTGGAAGTCTTCCCTTACAGCACTGGGCTAAAAATCAGGAAGCAGTACAGGATGGGCTGCCATAACAGCAATTGTAGTCATCATTATAATCATAACAGAGCAGTGCAGAGGCACAATGGTGGCAGGGTGGTCTCTAGGTTTCCGTAACCTAACAATCCTGTACTGAAACAAGCTTATTATGAAAATGAGTAAATTAATCCATTATCTAGACAGTCTCTTTGCATTAAAGGTTCCCTAAGCACTGGAGTTGTGCATGGCAGAGAGCCACCCCACATTGGATGCCATTTTATAAGTGTGCCCTGTAATGCCCACACTTACAGTAATTAGGTGGCATGCTTTCACGCTGTTTAGTTCTGCACTCTCACAGATACAGAATTCTGAGTTCGAATCCCTGTCCTGGCACTGACCATTTTCCCTACGTCTGTGTAGAATTCACCTCAGGTACTCCGGTTTCCTCCCCACAATTCCTAAGATGTGCAAGCAAAGTTATTGGATTATCCTAACGTGGCCCTAGGGGTGTCTGTATGCCTCGAGTGTCTGAGTGTTCCATGCAATAGTCTAGCATCCTATCCTTATGCCGAGCACTTCTGAGCTTCAACTTCTTGTCCCATCTGAACGGATTACGTTCTGGATCAATAATTCTAAACCATTGATTATCTAAACCTGATTATTCCTCTACAGGCTTGTGGAGAGCCAGAGTCTAATAATAATAAAAATAGTAATAAAAATGCTACACAGTTCATTATTTATATTTTTTCTGTACAGTATGTAATATTTAGAACTCATGGTGAGAGCAACTCTTATCATCTCTTAAATGTCACACTGTACTGCTGCTTACCATTTTTTTCTTTTAGCAATATGGCGTATGTTCGAAATTTTAACAAACAGAAGCATTCAATTTGTTGCTCCAAATAAAAAAAAAGAAGGAAATGCTTCCAGAAGTATTTGTTCTGAACTGTCAGAGGATGTCTTAATATGCTACACCAGTGGAGGAACACATATATTGTGTGTAGGAGATGTGACATTTTTTTTTTCTTACATTTGCATTTTACAGCATTGTGCAGTTTATTTCTTTGGCCCCTGAGGATTCCAGTAACGCTCAAAGGAGAGAGAATTCTCCGTCCTCTGGTAAATGTTTCAAACACATTTTATTCATCTCCAAGATCTCCAAAATGTAGTTTATCACAGAATGTGAAATTATTTCACTCAGCTGTGCTATTAATGCTAAGCTTTGAAGTGCAGAACATAAAAGAAAAAAAATCGCTGCAATTTTATGTTTACATCAGCAGCACAGGACAGGCTGCATCCCGCTGAGGATTAGAATACCTGTCACTAGAGCAGGGCCTCATCACAGTGGGAGCTTGTGTCCTGTTGGTTTGCAGAAGGTCACTCAGAGCTCTGGTCAGAATGGTACAGTGACTTAGTGGCTAGTGTTGCCATCTTGCAGAGCTTCAGATCTTGATTCGACTGCCTTGGAGGAAATTTTACTTGTTTCCTGACTCGAGCTCCTTGCTGGATAAAAGTGTTGGATTGACTGGTAACACTTTAGTGTAGGTACTGCAAAAATGTGTCTATCACTCATTTACTTTTATATACCAAAACCTTAACAAAGGCTTCTTTTGCTCTTTGTAACACTTATAAAACATCAGTAGATTGGTTACTCATCTCTGTGCTGTGTGGTGATGGCAAAAGCACTTGTTAAGATGAAAGATTCACAGGTCTTATACTGAATATGTAATGTGTCTCAGTTATGTCACCTCAGACCACACTCTGAAGTTTTATTAGTAGGCCACACTACAGAGACGAATGAACACTTTACTGATGCTTTATAAGTGTTACAGAGACCCCAAGAAGTGTTAGTTAAGAAAACAATAAATGAGAAACAGATACGTTTTTACCTAAACTAAAGTCTTCATTGATTGGTGACTCTAAGGTGTGCCTTGTGATAAACTGTTGTCTCATTCAATGTTGGATTTGACAATTGCTACAAAGATACGCTCCTGCTCCCAGAAATTGTGGGCCAAAAAACAGCCAAGAAAACAGGTGGGTAATTGATAACTTTCTGATTTTGTTTTTTTCAAATTTTGATTCTATCCATCTATCTACTCATACATCATTAGGTGATTTTATTGGGGAAGCTTTTTATTATATTAATATGAACAAAGTTTTATTACCAATAAACTCAGGAATACTGTATATTATTTCATTACTTATTTTGTGTTATGGGTGTACCTTCACTGACCGAGAAAAGATCTCTCTTATAGTTTTGATTATGGCCATTGTTATCATTGCTTTGTTCATCTCAACCTATCAAGGATATGACAAATCAAAAGCTTATCTTGAGTAATCATGAGGGATTTGTAAAGTACTTAGTGATAGACTGCTCTGTGAAAATGCCATCTCTCTCTCTCTATATATACCTGTATATAAAATCCAACATCTGTCTGTATGTCTGTATGTCTGTCCACTTTTCATGAAAGAACTACTTAACGGATTTCGATCGTTTTTTTTCTATAATTTGCTTGAACATTCCGATTGATTTTGCGAGTTCTCTCATCAAGCTAAGTATCATAGTTCGCTTGCTGTACCAATTTATTTATTAATCCGAGAGAGATGCAGTGAGCCGATTGGAGGGTGACGGAACCTTCCTCGCTCACACGCCAGCCTCAGAGCGTAATTTACATCCTCTTAGCTGGTGAACAAGAGAACTACTTAACGGATTTAGATCGGGTTGTTTTCCAGAATTTACTTGAACATTCTCGTTGATTTTTTGACTTCTCTCATCGCGCTAAGAATCATAGTTTGCACTAATAGGAGACAGAGGCTGCGGGCTGAGGGGAGGGGGAAGCGTGACGTCAGGAGTGGAGAATCGGTCTACCTCTGAGTTTTGGAGTGTGCCTTGCCTCTTCTTAGGTAGCAGTAGCTAGCAATAGGTAATAATTTTTGTTTATTGATTGGTAAAGTTTGTCCTGTTTCACAACTATGCAGGCGGAGCCATGGGGTATGGCTAATATACAATAAAAATGGATAGCAGGATAGGAGGGTGCATCAATGGGTGGAGACAATGAACTGATTGTTTGGTTGAATTATTGAATAATAGATGGGCTTATGGATTCTTTAATGTATTGTTTGGTTGTTTGAATGATGATGTTGTCATTTACACCTGAATCAGAAGGTCAAAACCACAAAAAACCTTTCCAGGACTTAATCTATACTAAAAAAAGGCAAAACCCTCACTCACTCATCACTAATTCTCCAACTTCCCGTGTAGGTAGAAGGCTGAAATTTGGCAGGCTCATTCCTTACAGCTTACTTACAAAAGTTAAGCAGGTTTCGTTTCGAAATTCTACACGTAACGGTCATAACGGTCAACAACATTCGCCATTTTGAACTTTCTTATTTATGGCCCCATCTTCACGAAATTTGGTAGGCAGCTTCCCTGCTTTAACCGAAACCGATGTACATACTTATTTCAGTGGTATGACACCACTGTCGGCTGCCATATTGAACTTTCCAACGGTCTTTGTTACTTATGGGCCCATCTTAAAGAAATTTGGTAACTGAATCCTACTTGCGTACATATACAGTACAGGCCAAAAGTTTGGACACACCTCCTCATTCAATGTGTTTTCTTTATTTTCATGTCCATTTACAGCACTCCATCACTCTCCTTCTTGGTCAAATAGCCCTTACACAGCCTGGTGGTGTGTTTGGGGTCATTGTCCTGTTGAAAAATAAATGATCGTCCAACTAACCTGACTTCTGCACAACACAACTGCTGGTCCCAACCCCATTGATAAAGCAAGAAATTCCACTAAATAACCCTGATAAGGCACACCTGTGAAGTGAAAACCATTTCAGGTGACTACCTGTTGAAGCTCATCGAGAGAATGCCAAGAGTGTGCAAAGCAGTAATCAGAGCAAAGGGTGGCTATTTTGAAGAAACTAGAATATAAAACATGTTTTCAGTTATTTCACCTTTTTTTGTTAAGTACATAACTCCACATGTGTTCATTCATAGTTTTGATGCCTTCAGTCATGAAAATAAAGAAAACACATTGAATGAGGAGGTCTGTCCAAACTTTTGGCCTGTACTGTATATGTCCATAGCCTGCAGCTCGGTCACCGTGTGAGGCGGCGTTGGGTCCCCCATCCCAATGCCTCCCACATTGTTGGCTGCCTACCTATATAAGGCCGTCCATCGCTCCGATCACTACATTCCCTTCCTTGCTTCACCACGGGATTCACGTCTCCCTGCTGATAACTACAGCCTTTTTATTTAATCCATGGCTTCTCCGCTGTTTTATTGTTCGTTTATTACAATTATAGTTATTGTGTAGGTATTTTAGACTTACTTTACATTGTTCAGGTACCCATTTCCTTTATCGTTCCAACCATACCCCTATTAACATGTCTATCGAGGTGATCACCATCGATCAAAGAACTGTGACTTACCGAGTGGTTTCCATGCCCGGAGATGGCACCTACCTTTTCCATTCTCTTTGTTACATATTGCACGGCCATATCAGGCTCACTCTTGATATCCAGAGGAACATTGTGTCTTATGTATTGAATGACTGGGACAGGTTCAAGGTGTGGACTGATGACGGTACAGGAGATAATTATACTATACAGGAGCACTAGAAGAGTGAAATGCTTAAGCTCTTCACCTATGTTTCAGCATGTGAGTTGATGGCTGCCGCTGAATTGTTCGGTTGTCGCTTTCAAGTGTACCAAAATGGCCAAATATTTTACACCTTTGGACAACCGCCAATGCCTCTTAAATATCTTAGATTCACAGGTGACGATTTCAGTAGTGGACACTTTGATGTTTATAAATGTTTAAACTCTTAAAAGCTGGATGTGAAGTTATCGATGAAACCGGTTGTATGCTTACAACGCTTGACAGATGCCGAATGTCACTTCAACACAAGTCCTGCAAATACTGTTGTAACTGAAACAAACCATGAAACTCAAACCGATTATGACAGCAGCAATCCAAAATGTGAGATTTGAAACAAGATTACTTTTCACATGGCCAACTGTACGTTGCATGCTCAAGAGTAGGCTCAGCGCACAGCTTGGTCATATTACAACCGGAGGGCCGAAATGACAATGTGATATACAAAGAGATCCTTAACAAATAATTATTGGTATATTTTCCCTCAGTTTAAAAAGGTTTAATTTTCTTCTTAATAAAAATTTTAAGGCAGTACTTCGCCGCTGCGAAGCGCGGGTATTTTGCTAGTTTAATATATATAATTTACTTACTAAAGTAACTCAAAAATTCATAATTAACAATACTAAACAGAGGAAGGCAATACAAGAATTAGGAAATATACCCAGAAACTACATACTTCATTAAATCATATAAGAAAAATAAATTAACAACGAAATAAGGGATCTAAAGGCATAAACCAAAGAGTAAACAATAGTCTTCACATGATAAAACAAAGAATCAACATCAAAGCCAATATACCAGACTCAAACTATACCTTTAGTCTAAAACTATAATCCAAATCTGATGTTTCCAAAACCCAAATACCTCAAAAAATTGGTAATCCTAAAAATAGAGGGTTAACAAAAAAGAAAGGTCTTAAATAGACCCCTCAGTTATCTGCAGCTCAGATGACCCCAGCGCCTGAGAGTTGTTGTTCACTATGAGTTTCTGTTTAACAAGACAAAGATAAGGGGATGAGGAAAAAAAATATAGAAAACCAAAGACAGGATGAGGCACTGTTGCAAACTGGAAAGATTGTTTATTGGATAGTTGAATGGATTGATAGAATCTTTGATTAAAGTGATTTGTTTAGTAGATTGGTGATGGAAAGGAATAGTGGAATTGGGTTGATAGTGTGTGACTTGCCACTTGTCAATGGTGGTGCCACTCTCCCAGTATGGCTTTCCTGGTCTGTTACACTATGTAAACACTAAGGAGATTCTAACAAGTAATTAGGGAGCTCCCAGATGAGTAAGTTGAGTAACTAATGTAAAAAGTATATCTGATATATCACCAAAAGGATGTCAAGCTTCGCAGTCTGTAATGCTCTCTGCAGAATACGTGCGTCTCACAGCTCTGTTTTGCTGTGCGAGACTGGTCTACCCCTAATTATATGATCCACTGAGTTTCTAATTTCCCTGCTCCACTCAAACAACATGCACTAATTGCTACCTTCTTTTTATAGCAACAGTTTTCCCCTCTGCATCAGCCATGCTGCCTATTTAAACTCTCCAGATCCCTCTCTGTCTTCACATCACTGGTGTCTGACTGATTTTCTTTTCTCTAGGATGACAGCCCGGGAGCAGCCAACTGCAGATATCTTCAAGGAAAAGGAAGAGGCACTTCTCATGCGCCGAGATGAAATGAAGACTGAGCACCATGTACAGAGCCACTGCCTGAGGAGACGGAAAGATGATGGAGAGAGGCTGAGGTGAGGTCTGTGAGAAAAAGGCAAGGTGGCTAAAAGACATGCTGTAACATGAGCGAGGGTGAGTGGAAGAGATGGAGCATGAAGAAATAAAAAAGAAAAGAGAAAGAGTAGAAGGAAATGAGGATTACCAAAAAGGAAATAAAATATGAAACAGACAGAGAGAGGCAGGAATGGACAGAAGGGAACATGAGAAATGTAACTGACAGAGAGAGCAACAGAGGGGAGTGTGGCGGAGAATAGAAGAGAAGAAGAAAGAGGGAGGAAAAGTTGAGTGGCAAAAAAAAAAAAAAAGATCCAAAAAAAGAGCAATGCAAGACTGGAATAATGAGAGAGGGGGAAGGGCCAAAAGAGAGAGAGAGGGAGAGAGAGAGAGAGAGAGAGAGAGGAGGGTGGGAGGGAGACAGCAGTAAAGGCTGCATTGCAGCAATAATTTGCCATCATAATCTGTATCCCCGGTTGCTCCCTTCAGATCATTGCAGGAAGCGCTCATTGACGATAGCGAACACAGAGACTCTTGTCAAACCCCTGCAGAGAGGGATTTAGATTCTGAAGAAAGGCACTGTGTCCTAGAGGCTCTTGCTCTGTTTGCATATCTGAGGACACAACTGTGGCAATGCTAATTATTTACAAGATCCAAGATTTGACCGTAAGGGAGCCAATTATGGAGTCTGCAAGGCCGTCACCATCATACTGACGCCCCAATTTTGCGCAGCACTTGCCTGTGAATAATTCACAAAGAGAAGAGGCTTAAAGAAAATAAAATGTTAAATCCTTGAAAGCAAGGTTAGTAAAGTCATATTTTACAGGGTGGCTGCCTCCAGATGGCGCTACAGCGCATACACTTTAAACTTGCTGAAATTTAATAACAAGGAACGGTGTGAGTTAGAAGAGCTCCACTTTTACTCAAAAAACACACTCCATGATATGACTTCTTAACAGTTGTCTGTATTACACACAAAGCTAATGAAGCCTGGCACATGTTAGAGATTACCAGAGAACCTGGGGGACAAGAAAAGAATTCAGGCAGGGCAGCAAATTAGCTATGGCAGAATAATGGAACACTAAGGATGGTTCTGTGCTAGACATTTTAAATATGACGTCTTTTAAATTACACTAGAAGGATCTAACCTTAGATCACAGTCAAGTCAATTCATTCTGGCCATTGTAGCCCAGTATCTGCCATGGGGGAGTAAGGATGTGGGCCCTGTAATGCACTGGCATCTTGATCATTCTGCCATTGGGATGGTCTGATGCTCCGTGGGACACTTTAACAAACTAAGTGGGATCAGAATGTAAACTCAATGTAATAATAATAATAATAATAATAATAATAAAAATAATAATAACTAGAAAATTGGACAGATATAGTAAATAGAGTAATATCAATAGCAATAATAATAATAGCAATAATAAGCTATCGCAATAATAAGCTATCATAAAAGAAATATGCTCAAGATTGATGTTTAGAGCAAGTGCAGGCTGTGTGAAGAACAAGAGGAGAACGTCAGTCATATCATTGCTGGTTGCTCAGAATACACACGTCGATACAATCACATAGCTAGTTGCCTACACTGGAAGATGCTTCAAGAACCTACTCATGCCAAACAACTGGTCGCCACTTTGAAAAAGTCATTGAGACAGAAAACATCCCCGTTATGTTCAACATTGCAGTAAACGCTAATCGTACCATCGGAGCAAATCGATTGGACAGCCTGCCTGACGGTGATAATGCAGCTGATGCAAATGTCTCTCTCAAGGAAATGGAAACGTTCACCAAATGTAAAGACCCAGAGATTTCTTATACGTGGAATCACAAAGGCTTGTGTGATTCTAGTCGTAGTCAGTGCTCTTGGAATAATTAGACTTGGTCTTTTAAAATACCTTGATGAACTGCCTGGATAAACGAAAGCCATTCAGGTGCCCACCATGGAACAGCCAATTGACTTCAATATTTTTTTTTGATTTGATATACAGTACTTTGTTAATCCTCATAGTGCAATAGTCTTTTCACATGACATTTGGGGGGTCACAGTGCAGGAGCAGCCATTGTACAGCACCCCAGGAGCAATTTTCAGGTTAAGGACCCTGCTCAAGGGCGCATCAGAGTAGGATCCCTTCCGGCGGTTACAGGCCTTGAACCTTCCACATACCAGCACAAATCCTTAACAAAGAAACAGAAAGTCTCACCTTCAGACAAGAAGCATGTTGGCAGCAAAGGCAGTCTAATAAAGTTGAATGTCTGCTTTTACATCATGGCTTTTCAAAGCTTCAGTTTCAAACTTTTATCTCAATGGGCATTGGAATCTTTAGAAACACAACATTCTTACTCCATGGTGCACCCGGGGAGTTCATGAGCTGCAATCACTACTTTTTCCTTGGGAGTAGCAGTAAATGGCTCCTGACCACTGCTCCATTTGTTTTTGGGATCCTCTATTCAAATTTGCAGTGGGTTTTGGATTTTGGGCAGATAGTCTATGCTCAGGTTTAAAATCTTTTACATTGTTTAACTTTCCTCTGTTCAGCTAGCTTGGACAAGGCACAGTGCCAGTATAGCTCCTATGCCAACCCATGTTCATTGTCCCACCTGTTTTGCTGCTTAGTTTATTTATTCACTTATTTTTTACAAAGAATTTACCTAGGATGTATACAGGTACATGCTTTTTAATATAGATTCCCTTGATTAAGGTATCAATTAACTATAAACCCACACAGTAAAATCACTAGTGTTACCTTGTTGCTATATGTGTTAATTTAGGTCCTAAAAAGCATTTGGAAAAGGTACATATGGATAGTGATTTTATGGCATACATCTACCTATCAGCCTCTTCTTCTTTCGGCTGCTCCCGTCAGGGGTTGCCAGAGCGGATCATCTTGTTCCATATCTTTCTGTCCTCTGCATCTTGTTCTGTTGCACCCATCACCTGCATGTCCTCTCTCACCACATCCATAAACCTTCGCTTAGGCCTCCCTTTTATCCTCTTGCCTGGCAGCTCTATCCTTAACATCCTTCTCCCAATATACTCAGCATCTCTCCTCTGCACATGTCCAAACCAACGCAATCTCGCCTCTCTGACTTTGTCTCCCAATCGTCCAACTAGAGCTGACCCTCTAATGTCCTCATTTCTAATCCTATCCATCCTCGTTACACCCAATGGAAATCTTAGCATCTTTAACTCTGCCACCTCCAGCTCTGCCTCCTGCTTTCTGGCCAGTGCCACCGTCTCCAGCCCATATAACATAGCTGGCCTCACTACCGTCCTGTAGACCTTCCCTTTCACTCTTGCTGATACCTGTCTGTCACAAATCACTCCTGAAACTCTTCTCCACCCATTCCACCCTGCCTGCACTCTCTTTTTCACTTCTCTTCCACAATCCCCATTACTCTGTACTGTTTATCCCAAGTATTTAAACTCATCCACCTTTGCCAACTCTACTCCCTGCATCCTCAACATTCCACTGACCTCCCTCTCATTCACACACATGTATTCTGTCTTGTTCCTACTGACCTTCATTCCTCTCCTCTCTAGAGCATATCTCCACCTCTCCAGGGTCTCCTCAACCTGTGCCCTACTATCGCTACAGAGCACAATGTCATCAGCAAACATCATAGTCCACGGGGACTTCTGTCTAATCTCGTCTGTCAAACTGTCCATCACTATTGCAAATAAGAAAGGGCTCAGAGCCGATCCCTGATGTAATCCCACCTCCACCTTGAATGCATCCGTCACTCCTACCGCAGACCTCAACACAGTCACACTTCCCTCATACGTATCCTGTACAACTCTTACATACTTCTCTGCCACTTCCGACTTCCTCATACAACACCACAACTCCTCTTGAGGCACCCTGTCATATGATTCCACAAAGACGCAATGCAACTTCTCTGGCCTTCACTATACTTCTCCATCAACACCCTCAGAGCAAACATTGCAATACATACAGGTAGTCCCCAGATTACGGACATCCGACCTACGACTTATGAGCGAGGACACAGCTGCGACACATGCGCCTCAGTAACTGCCGTTCCGTCATCTTCAGCCTGGGGATGCTGCAAGCGGTGGCTGGAGGGGGGCGATTTTGCTGCTCGCGCAGTGTAGTGTCCCTTGGGCAGCTCCCAGCTGCAAGCGGTTACCCGTGGTCCATAGTCACTGGGGGCACAGCTATCACTCATGTGCAGGACGATGGTTCGCTGCCCGCCCACTACGCCACCACAGCTACTGCTCCTGAGTGGATGCAGGCTGGACGGAGCAGAGGGGGGCGTTTCACTGCCCAGCACACACGGCTGGTAATGCTGCAAGTGCTGACCTGTGGCTGAATGGAGGCCATTGACGGTGAACGGGGTGGCGGGGGTAGCATTGTAGTGTGCCTCGGATGGCTGCCTGTTGAATTGGGGTTGGGCAATTCACTACCTGCCGTTTGGGCGCACCGTGTTCGTTCTCAGTGGGCGGATGCTGCAGGCAGCATACTGTAGTGGAGGTGACTGTGTGGTGGGCGAGTGATGAACCCCCCCCCCCCTCGCTGCCCCCAGTCATTCTCAATAGCAAACCTGCTTGTACTGTTACGCACATAGCAGGAAGTTGTCTCTTGTCCTGTTGTGATAGCGTGGACAGTGCTGTGCAGAAGAGCTCATCTTAACCTTTTGTCTTCACCCTTCAAGAATGTCTCTGAAACACAAATCTGATGCAAGTGCTGGTGATACAGTAAAGAAGAGAAACACCATCACCACTGAAAATAAAGTAGAAATAATAAAAAGGTCAGAGAGAGGTGAAACTCCACCATTCATTGGCAGAGCACTTGGTTACAGTTGGTCAACAATAGCATTTATTAAAATAATGTACCTGTTCCGACTTACATACAAATTCAACTTAAGTACAAACCTACAGTCCCTATCTCTTATTCTATGTTAATTAATGTTGACTTATGTTTATTTTTTTATTGTGTCTTTTATTTTTCTATTCATTTTGTAAAGCACTTTGAGCTACATTTTTTGTATGAAAATGTGCTATATAAATAAATGTTGATTGATTGATTGATTGATTGATCTCGTACGTAACCCGGGGACTGCCTGTATACCTATCTACCTATCGAAATTTATGAAAAAAAATACTAATCAGTCACATTCTGAACTTACTAGTTAAGTAGGTACAGGTCCTGTTGGAGAGAAACACGAACAAAGCAAGATAAGTGTGAATGCTGTCCCATCAAAAAATCTTTTAAGATTTTATTAGAGAAAGAAAACAAACAAAACAGCAGAACATTCCAGAGCCTGGCAATCTCACAGAAAACTTTGGTGATGCCTCAAAGGCAAGTGAACTGAAACTCTGTCACCAGCTCTGCTAATGTTACTGATGAGTTTGCTACCAGCTCCACTACTAAGTAAGCTGGAAAATCGACTAAATCGCTGCTAAATGTTGAAGGAATGGCCAGGTCACTGGTGTGTCTGACGGTCAGGAGACACCAACTTAATCAGTATTAACTGCTACAGCTGGCAAGGTGAGGAGCTTTGTAGCCAATTTACCTAACCTGCATGTCTTTGGACTATGAGAAGAAACCCACACAGACATAAGGAGGACATGTGAACCTTGGCTACCACTGCACCACCATATCACCTGACTTTTCAGTTTTTATTTTTTTTAAATAAATGTACAGTGTCCTCCATAATTTTTGGGACAGAGACACATTTTTTCTAGATTTACCCCTCTCCACCACGCTTTAAAAATGTAAATGAAATTGCACATTGCAGACTTTAATTTAGGGACATTTGCTTACGTTTCAATCAAACCATGTAGAAATGACAAGACTTTTTCTACATGGTCCCTCCATTTCAAGACATAGCAATCAAAGCAGTCATATTTAGTACTTTGTCGCATATCCCTTGCAGGTATTGACTGCTTGAAGTCTACGTTTCACAGACATCACCAGGTACTGAGGATCTTCTCTGGAGTTGCTCTGCCAAGCCTCTAATGCAGCCACCTTCAGCTCCTGCTTGTTTCTCTTCAGCATATGGAAGGCCTGGATTTAAATCAGAATACTGGCTTGGCTCTTCAACAATTTTCCATTTTTCAACTATGAAAAACTCTTGTGTTGCCTTAGCAGTATATTTGGGGTCATTATCTTCTTGTGGTATGAAGTGCCATCCAATGAGTTTGGAGGAATTTACTGGAACATGAGCAGATAAGATGTTCTATACACCTCAGAATTCCTTGCGTAAGCTGCCGTCAGCAGTTACATCATCAATGAAGAGAAGAGGCAGCCATCCATGCCTAAGCCATAACACCCCCAAACACCATGTTTAACAGATGAGGTGGTATGCTTCGGATCTTTGGCGGCTTCTTTTCATCTCCACACTCTCTCAGGTTCATCTTTGTCTCTTCTGTCCAGAAGACCTTTTTCCAGAATTCTGCAGGCTCTTTTATGTATTTGTTCACAAACTGTAATCTGGCCATCTTGATTTTGTGCCTAACATGTGGTTTGCATCAGGAAGTTTTCTATTGCAGTTAGAATTCTCTAACACGTCCACATCTGCCTCCTGAAGACTGTCTCTGATCTGTCGACAGACGTTTGGGGCTTTCTCCTCATCATAGTGAGGGTTCTTCTGTCCTCATCATTGGAGGTCTTCCTTGGCCTACCAATCCCTTCGTAATTACTGAGTTCACCAGTGTGTTCTTTCTTCTTCGTGATATCCCAGATAGTTGATTTCAGTAATCCCAAGATTTTACTGATGTCTCTAATGGTTTTATTCTTGTTTTTCAGCCTCATAATAGCTTCTTTCAGTTTAATTGGCACAACTTTTAACCTCATGTTAGACGACAATGACAACTACAGAATCCAAAGGGTAGAAGCAAGCCAAGGTAACTTATGAAGCAATGAAACACACCTGAGGAATCACAAACACATGTGACGCCAATTGTCCCAAACATTACGGTGCCCTGAAATGGGGGGCCATGTAGAAACAGTGTTGTCATTTCTACATGGTGAGACTGAAATTGTGTACAAATACCCTTACAAAAAGTCTGCAAAGTGCACTCTAATCACAATTGTTTTGTACTTTTAAACTGTGGAGCAGAAAGGGAAATTAAGATAAAATGTGTCCTTCTCTTACGTCCGACGTCTTTACAAATGTAGGCACACCCCTTCATGGAATCCTGACACCCCGACTGATTTGGATAAGCTTTTAAGTTATCAGCTTTTATCAATCAAGCATTTTAACCATCCATCTCAAGGACGCTCCCTATAAGCTTGTACACAAGCCCACCTCTTACTGATATGGTACGTCTTTTTTAATTAAGTTGATCAATGTGTAATAGTTGCATTTTGCTTGAAAGGTCTACGTGCAGAGCCTATCATGGACAAACATTAGTTGAGACAGAACAACTACAGATACATTTGAAATATTGGATGTATGCATTGTAAAAGAAGTAGTCTCAATACACAAAATAAAGGTTTGAGGCAGCCACCCATGTATTGTCCCTGGCTGCAAAAGGGTATTGAAAAACAAAAGAGATATGGTTGGTTTGAGTTCCAAGACTGAACTGATCAGGTATTGGTATGTGGAGTCTTTATAGGCCGGGAACCGAAGTAATGTCATCTGGCCGGAACCAGAAGTGACATCTTTCAGGACACCAGAATCGGAAGTGACGTCTTCCTGGTGCCGGAACCGGAAGTGACGCTAAATCAGGCAGGTTTTCCCATATTTGGTCTGCAGAGATCATAGAAATAAGATTAGAGCACCCTGTCACCCCCTGGCTTGGTGGGTAATTACCTCTACAAGGTCCGTTCAGCTCCCTCCTAATTGCACGTGTGTGACAGCATTCACAATGTTTGAATCCCCTGTGGTTCTTTTTTATTATTTTTATCAAAAAGGCTTGGCATTCTTTCACCTAAACTAAGAGTGAAGCTCATTTCTTCCAGAAGTGCTAGACTGAACATGCGCCTCATATCCAGCTCAGAATAACAGGATTCTCCAACCATTTTTTTTTAGCTCCCATGTTCACGTCAGGGTCAAGCAATGCTGGAACTTTTCTTGGCAGCCAGGAACCCATTCTGTAAAAAGTGCCAGTCCATCACAGGTCACATTCACACCCACACTTACTCACAATGAGCCAATTAAAGCAACATAAACATCTCTGTAATGTAGAAGGAAAAACTGAATTCTCAAAGGAAATCCTGTGTAGAAGATTATTGGTTAATTATGTTTTCTGGGTGTGCAATAAGTATTTCTGCTCCTTGGCTGGATTACACAGGAAAAACCTGTAAGGCAGCGTTTCTCAACCTTTAAGTATTTGTAACCCGAGTTTTCATAACAGTTTTAATTGCGCCCCCCCCCAACGTTTTTTTGAAACGTAGATGCATATTTTATTATACCTACTTAACTTTTATCGACATTTATCTAACTCTATATTTATTGTTCTAGTATAAGAATGTAGTGTAAGTTAATTAGTTTTGGTTTCAACAGATGTTTTTTTCATATTTTTGATTCTTGTTTTCTTTTTTTCACATCTTCTCGCCCCCCATTTTGTTACTTCACACGCCCCTAGTGGGGCCCGCCCCACAGGTTGAGAACCACTGCTGTAAGGATTTGAATCCACTGTTATCTAATCTTTATTCCCCAAATACTACTTTTAGGGCAGCACAATGATGCAGTGGGTAGCACAGTATCCAGGGTTTGAATCCTGCACCTCGAAAATGTCTATTGTCATGAATGCGCACCAGAGGATCACCTTCTGGAGTCACTTAAGGTATGTGGTACCACCCCAAGATAAAAGGGGACATTGTTGCTAACTGTCTTGTCTCATTTGTTCCTTACAGCCTAGAAAAACCGCCCCACTGAGGGCAGTGAAGCCAAGAAAGTCCCACTTCTTCTGCTTGGCTCAATATAAAAGGGAGATGCTCCAAAAAGGTGGCATCTCATTCTGGACCTGACTGCCTTAGAGAGAGAGCATCCTGTTGTACAGACCACTATAGCAAGGGGATTGTCACGCTAAGAGAACACCAACAAGCATTTGATTTGTTTAGCATTTTCTTTTTTGGTTGGAATTAAACTGGGTTTTGCCCGGTTGACACCCCAAGCATTTAGAATTTGTCCAGCCTCATCATTCACCCCACTACAATGTTGAGCTTGCATGTTCTCCCCATGACTCTGAGGCTTGCCCTTTCATATCCCCAAAGGCATGCAGGAGAGGCTAATTAATCAGTCTAAATCGGCTCTTGTGTGGATGAGTGTACGAGTGGGCCCTGTGATGGACTGGCGCCCTTGGCCAAGGTTGTTTCCTGCCTTTTTCTTAGTGGTGCCGGGTAGGCCTCTAGCTACTTTGCAATCCTGAAATAGATTTAGCAGGTTTGAGAATGAGGTGAGAGAACATAACATTTCTAAACCCGTTAATACAATTCAGGGTAGCAGTGACTGGAATCAAACTCAGGCAGCAGGATTCAAACAGTATGTCTGAGTGCTTGGCAAGATGGTGCTAAGTAAGCAATCCGCTGAGAGTAACAGCATTTGTAAGAGTATGAAGAGTGCCGCGTGACAAAGGGGCAAAGAATAGACAAATGCATTGTAAATCAAGGGAAAGCAGAGTCAAAATAGTGTCGGGGTCCCTGGTAGAGCACAGTGACAGAAAGCTTAAACAGCTTAAGGGGACAGGTCAAGAAATGGGCCCTCAAGATTTACTTGAAAGTCAGCGGACTGGGGGCCGATTAATTCTGACTGTCTGGCACATCCCTGATTGTCCCTCATGATACAAGACGCCGGGCGAGCAGCCATAGACGCTTTATCATTGAGCTGTGAACCCGCAACACTCGGGTCTTTAGCAAAAATGCTTTATTGATTCATGCATCACACTTCTGCTTCAGTTAGTTACTCCAACGTTTGTGCTAAATCGTAGTGAAATGGCCACAAATAACCTTTATTCAACATTCAAATTAAAATGTTTCAAGCAGTCAAGATGAACTATTTTTATAAAGTTTGTAACAGGGGTTTTCAATGTCGGCCCTGGGAGCCCAATGTGGCTGCAGGTTTTTATTCCAGCCAGACTCATAATCGGTGACAACAACTGATAGCACTGATCTCATTTAATTAGCAGGAATTTCTTTTCCTCTTCTCTTATTCTACATTCTGAAAAGCACAGCAGTATGATGTCTGCATTTACAAGACATTTAGAAACAGTTCCATTTTTGCTATAGATTTAAATGTTTATCTCTCTTTTGTTAATTTCATTATATTTTTCCCTTTCTCTGTGCAGTTTGCTCACTTCATTGTATTTTAATAATGACAATTAAAAGCTAGCAGAGCAGACACCCAAGCAAACAACACTGAATCGTGAAAGGCTGCAACTACTTCAGCGTCAGACCCACTAATTAGTAAATTATGGATTAATTAAATGATTAGAACACCTGGAAAAGCAGTATGAAAATCAAGATGAAAATATTGTTTAAAAGAAAAAAAAATACATTGTTCCCATATTTTGTATATACTAACGTATAAGTCGGGTCTTAAAACCTGAAAAATCGATCATAAAATCAGACCCTGACTTATATGGCCGCTCAAAAATGCGACACTTAAATTGCCTTTTTTTGCATTTTCTTGCCTCCTCCTCCAAAGTTTCTCAGATGCATCGAATTTTGTTGCAGCAGCGCTGTTACCAATTTCTTTTGCCACTTCAATGACTTTTTATTTAAAACCAGCTTCATATTATCTTCTGATCGAACGCTCCATTGTAGATAAGGGATGCTGTTACGAAAAAGGTGTGTGAGAATCAAGTCCCGATTTATCCGCGAGTATACCGTATATGGCAACTACTTAGTACATTTTATTGATTTTTTTTTTACCATACTTAGTTTTCTAATTTCTATATTAATCCTAAAACACAGAATCTGGGAAATAACGGTTCACTTAATTAGCCCAGGATTCAAATTAAAAACAGAAGCTGATTGGAACAAAATCCTGCAGCCACACAGGGCCCCAGGACTGAGTCTGAGAAGCCCTGGTTGACTGCATGCCACTTGCCGAACGCAGCTGGAAAGTTTGAAGGCAATTGTACCTTCCTGATGTCATTTGAAAAAAAATACAAACAAACATAGAAAGTTGGTAAGCAGTGTTGACCAGGGTGCTGTGCAGCTTCAGGAAATGGGATAAATTTACTAATACAATATTCATTAAACCTCTAAATGAATCATTCAAATGAAAAGACATAACACACATAAATAATATCCATTCATCCATCCATTTTCCAACCCGCTGAATCCGAACACGGGTCTGCTGGAGCCAATCCCAGCCAACACAGGGCACAAGGCAGGAACCAATCCCGGGCAGGGTGTCAACCCACCGCAGGACAAACACATACACTCCCACACACCAAGCCCAATTTAGAATCGCCAATCCACCTAACCTGCATGTCTTTGGACTGTGGGAGGAAACCGGAGCGCCCAGAGGAAACCCACACAGACACGGGGAGAACATGCAAACTCCACGCTGGGAAGCGAACCCAGGTCTCCTAACTGCAAGGCAGCAGGGCTACCACTGCGCCACCATGCCGCCCACATAAATAATATACACACTGTATATGAAAACTTCGTTTTGCATTTAATATTTATGTCAAATTAGTAGCAAAACATTCAGTACACTTTATTTTTTTTTACACTGATATACAAACAATGAATAAACATTTCGTAGAATCCAAAAGCCTCTCAACCGTTAACTGGCACTGTGCCTTGAAGTAACATTCCTTGCCTGGCACTATGATGCATTAGATTGTGAATTTTTTTCTGAGTTGTGCTTTCTTCTCTCCCGATCTCCTGAGCCAGTATTTCGTTGAACCATCTCTGACAATTTCAACAGCCAGAAGTGTTTTTACATGAGACCTTATTAACATGACACATTATGATGGAGCCACTTTTTTTCATCCTCCTTGCCCAATTGCTCTAGTTGTGTCACATTAGTTGGAGAACGGAGAGAGACATCAATATTGAAGCCTTCTTCAGATTTCACAGAGGAATTGAGGTCAGGACTCTGACTGCTTCACTATTGGTGACCAATTTTCTTTATTGTCAAGCTGTTTTGGCATTGCCCTGGCAGTGTGTGCTGTATCAGAAAACACAAAACTCTTCTTCATTTTTAGTTTTAGGAGGTTCCTAACCCTGTTTTTCCCTTTACATCAGTCCAGGAAAAATCAGTGAAAAGTGTCGGTTTGTGCACCAGTACAAGTAATAACATAAGCAAAACCAGAAAGCTGACAGGCTTGGTAAATGAGTACATTCTCTCAAGTTGCAAGGACTTCCAACCTGAATGCCCCCTTTGGCAACTGTGGGCTTTATAGGGATATAGGGATGCGATAAGTGGTCCGTGGCACTGTGCAGGTTTTTAAAAGTAATTGTGTCCCATCAGCATGCAGGCTCAGAACAGTTGCAGGTGTGCGCATGAGGGCTCTGCTCTGGTGTTGATTGTGGTGCTTGGCTGATCATGCAGTCACATGTAATTGTGAGTGGATCAGTCAGGTGCCTCATTCACACCTTAGAGTGTGCAGAGGGTCACATCTGCACTCGATCAAGCCATTTAAAAGAGCCTGCATGGCAGAGGAAGGGGGGAGAACAAATGAAAGAAGGAGTTTAAAGAGGAAAGAGAGAAAGTGAATGAACATGGCAAGAAAGGAGGTAGGCAGCCTGGAGGAGAGCCCCAGGAGGAGCACAGGTCCAGTGTTTGAGGGGGCTGAAGAGGGTCACTCCAAATGAGTATTTCATGTGGTAGCTGGAATGACCCGATGTTTGGAGGGGGATCCTGCATAAGGCCCAGGAGAGACAGTGGGAAACAAAGGAACAAGGCTCAACTTGTCGCTGTGAACTGCTGAGAGCCAGTGACAGCAGTGACCCAAGTCTATGATAAAAGTTTAGCTGTGCCTGTTGATAGGATGTCTCCTCTGGCTGCAGGATACCATCTGGGATCAGCATAGGAGATATCAGTTTTTACAAGGATGCACCTGGGATTGTGAGTTTTTTTAACTTATTCCTGCCTTTGGATTTTAACCTGGTTTTAATGGATCATTTATTTATTGGATTATTTTAACATCCACATTGACCTTGAATTTATTGGATTATTTATTTAAGACTTTGATCACTGTTCAGTTTGGACACTGTTTATTTGGTTGTTGTGTTAATAAAACACTGAGCACTTTTGTACTAACTCCCTTGCTGGCTCATCTCAATTCATAACTATCGACGGTTCTGGGTTGAAAAGGCTCCCAGTAGCGGCAAGGGAGCAGGGAGCTGACCCAGGCCATCACAAGGTGAAGAAACAGAGTTTAGTTGCCCTCACTGGGCATCTTCTCAGTGACCAGTGAAATCCCATCACCACCTCCTTACAGTGCCGGCTGGTAACAAGGCTCTAGGGACTGGTTAACAGTCGGGGTCCAACGTCAGGTGCTGCGACATACTGGCCAGAAGTATTTCATAGAATCTTATGGAATTAGACAATCATCATTTATCTGCTCATGCTAGGTGACATGTGTCACCCAAACAGCATGGACAAATCCTGAGGGCAGGCTGAAGAAGCTAGTCCAAGACCATTGACAACACTGACAACAGCAGCATCATAACCGGTTTCGAATGGCTACCATCAATATCTGATTGCTCACTGGCTGCAGAGGTGAGCTTGTTGAAGTACTGAAGAAACAATGAGTGGACATCACTTGTGTCCAAGAAATGAAATGGAAAAGCTCCAAAGCAAGGGAGATCAGAGATGGTTACAAACTTCATTGCCATGGCCAAATTACCACCCAAACTGGAGTGGCAATAGTAGTTAGTGAAAAAGTCAGGAGCAGCGTTGTGGAAGTGGAACAAATCTCTGACAGTCTCATCGCCATCAACCTTGACTGCTGAATATTCAAGTTCCAATTTATTATATAAGAAGAAGACAAGAAGGAAGAATTCTGGGAAACTGTTGATATGCTCCTGCAATCTGTACCCAGTGACGACCACCTATTTATTGGCGGCAATTTGAATGGACACATTGAATCAACCAGGGATGTCTACATGCAGGAACATGGCAGCCAAGGTTTTGGCACCTGGACGCTGGATATTACACTGTGCAGTGGCCCACAACCTTGTCATTACCAATACTTTCTACAAAAAATGAATACCACATTTGGTAAGGTACATAGCAGCAGGTGCTCAACTCAAATCAACTATTGCATTGCCTGGTGGTGTGACCTTAAGTTGGCATTGGACACCAAGGTAATCCCGTCAGACAACATCATTGATGGACCACATGAGAATTTGAAAGACTGGAGCAGAACGCATCAAGTGGTGGAAATTTATCAGAATCAAAAGATCAATTCACTGACACACTTGGAACCCTCAAGGTAGAGCGCAACCAAACCATAGTAGGTCTTTGGTCAGAAATCGTTGATCATATCCAAGAAATGGCGACCAGGAACATGGGGAAAACAAAGCTTGTTAGGTGATTCATCAACAAACAGGCCTGGTGGTGGAGAGAAGAAGTACAAGTGGCAATCAAAGAGAAGAAAATGGCCCTTAAGAAATGGCAGGAATCACAATCCAATGATGATCGACAACAACATAAAATGCTCAAATCAGCAGGGAAGCGGGTCGTGGCCAAAGAGAAGGCCAAACATTACAAAGAACTGTATACCCAGCTGCCTTAACCCAGAAGTGCCAACAAACTATTTCACCTTTCCAACACACATCACCGATCAATCCAAGGTATCAGACAAGTTATGAATATCAAGGTGGAAGACCAGAGAACCCTACGGGACCCAATCAATATACAGCGTCTACTTCTCAAAGATCTCCAATGAAGAGTCCTGCATCCATCTATCTCAGAAGCCGACCCCATTAAAAGCCCAGTTCCCCAGATAACCTCCAAAGAAGTTAAACAGGCAGTCAGGAAGATGAAGAACAGGAAAGCCACGGGACCAGACGATATACCAGTGGAGGTCTGGAATTTATGCAGCAGTAGTGGTGCCAATCTGCTGGCAACACTCTTCAACCACATTGTGGCTGAAAGCATGACCCCCGAGCCTGGTCCACTAGCATTACGATTCCAATATGGAAAGGCAAAGAAGATGTCGGAGACTGTGTAGACTACCACCAGATTTGCTTACTTTGTCATACCATGAAGATTTTCGAATGCGTGCTGGATAGATTACAGAACATAGTGGCCACCTCAACCAATCAGTGTGGATTCATCAGCAGCTGTGACATGATGGATGCCATACATGCCCTTTGGCTCCTGATGGAGAGACACTGGTTAAAGAACAAACAGCTTCACAGCCTTCCTAGACCTGGAGAGGGCATTTGGCTGAGTGTTCTAAGACATCTTGTGGCAAACCCTCCGAATTCATGAGGTACCAGAAGCTTATGTCAAGTGGACACAGCTGCTTTACCCAGAAGCCACCGGCATAGTATTGTGTCCAGCTGGCATCTTACCACCCTTCATCATCAATGTGGGTGTCCACCAGGGATTGGGACTTTCACCCATGCTTTTCAACCTATGCATGAACATGACCACTGCAGATCTCTAGAAGACGCATGCATGGACACTCCTATATATAATATATATGAACATAAGGAATTTGACAAAAGACAGGAGAACATTCGGTCCATTTAACTCATTTGTTGAGCTAATAGCTAATCTGCTCCAATATCTCATCTTGATTCTTCCTTAAAGGGTGTCTGCTTCAACTCCATGTCTCAGCAGTTTGTTCCAGAGTCTCACAACTCTTCATGTAAAGAATTGCTTCCTGGCTTCAGTTTTAAATCCACTATCCTTAATTTCCACCGATGTCCTTAAATATGTGATTCAACCTGAAGGAGAGAGAGAGAGAGATTGGGAGAATGCACTGGTACAGCATGTTGCAGCTCCCATCCTGAAGAAGGAAGAATTCTCCTGGATCTACTTCAACAATGTCTTTGAGAATTTGTAAGACCTAGATTAGGTCCTCACATAGTCACCTCTGCCTAACACAAGTTTTCAAAATTCTTCTTCCAAAAAGTTAGCAGGTTGCATGTCCACAATTAGCAAAATGACATGCTTGAAAGTAACATGACATTGAGTCAGTTAGAGTCTGAATACTTTCTTGTGTCAGATGAACCTTTTTTGTGGTTATGCGAGTTACAGAATGTCCAAGTAATGGTAGTTTTAACGTTTCAGTTTTCACAGTGCAGACAATAATGCTTGGAAAATACTTTTCAGTGATGCCTGTGAAGGAAATAATAACAAGTGTGGTAGATGTGAGCAAACTCCAAAGCCAAATAAAAACAAAAGAGAAGCATTAAAAAGGATATGGTTTTATTAGAAAAAAAAAATAATAATGATAATAATAACAGAAGCACACACTGCAATGGAGACCGTGGTGCAAAAGTAATAGGGAACACAATAAACCTAATACATTTTGTGCCCTTCCTAATTAAGGTTCAAAGCCCTATCAAGTAAGGAGGCTAGTTTATTAACTCACCAAAAATGAACTTGATTATCCTCCTCTTGCTCTCTCCTTCTACCTTCTCTTTCTCTCTTTCTGTCTATGGGCAGAAACCAGGATATACTTCTACTTCTGAGGTCATTAATGGCTTTGGAAACTCCTACTCCCATCATCCTAGAACTCCCCCTATGTTCCCCGGGTGTCCCTGCAATTTTACACCCCAGATCTGTCTTGGAATTCCAGGCCATCCTTAGAACTTTTTTCTATAATGGGTATTAAAGAGCCATGTGATCTTCAATTTGTATTCATGCATGTGGGTTCCCATGAACTGATTTTAGGGACCTAGAATTCTGGTTAGCAATTAAAACTTAATGACAGATCAGTTTGACTTTTGGTTTTGATTTTGGCTCTTTCCCTGTTTACATTTCATCTCTTGAACGTTGGTAAAAACTCATTCTGAGTCAGTCCATCAAACTACATGTTGCAGTCCCTCACTATCTTCCATCCATATTTTCTGTTTTCCAACTAATTAAAACTCACAGGATATCTGTCACACAGGGTTGATCATCCTAAAAGTTAACACCATCCTAAATGTTAACCAGTCAGAATATGTTGTCATATGCTACAGCTCTCTAACCCCAATGTCAGGCCTCTTTGACAGTGGGGGCTTCTCAAGGTGTATTGCATACCCAATGACACTCATCACTCTGTCTCAGTTAAAGCAGGACTCATCACTGAAGATGACTCTTTTCCCCACGTTACTCTGTGTAGCTTCCCAGACACTAAAATGTTGTTAAGACCTAAGAGAAAGACACAACACTAGAACTTGAGATGGAGCATAATATCACACTTATGACTTCTAATTCTGTGACCTTATCCTATTACCTTTTTGGGGCACAGGACACAAATAGATGATAACACCCTCCCATACACACACACACACAAACAAACTCATTCTGGTGTTGCTAATCTTTCCTGTACTGTCATGGTGGTTACATTTTCAAAATGTGTCTGTTTTTCTCTCTTTATTAGGGCCACGTCCCCATTCCAACTCACCTTTTCTTACCTACAGTCTCTCTTTCTGCCATGTTAGCTATCACACTATTATTAGTCTTGTAAATGATAATCTATCATAATGAAAAAATATTTTAAAAAGCAAAGCATCTGATTATTTACAGTAAGTGTATGCCTTGGGTTGTGGATGCTGACCTTTGTAATATACGGTGAATAACTCTGTTGGGGATAGTACACAGTTTTATTATATTACATACATTGCTTTATTGATTTTTTTTAATGTATACTTCTCTATGCTATGGGGTGAGATGAGTCTGGGAAGGGGTAACAATTTCATGTATGCTTTTGTAAGGGGTAACTGGGGTGTTCACCCTACTCATGAAGAATGAACTCTTGATCGGTCCATTCATGAGGTGGCACCCTTAGTATCTGCAGCAGCTCCAAGTGGGGTGCCAGTTCTGCACAGAGCTCAATTATGCACACACCTGCTATTATGTAAACTGGACCAATACAGAGTCACCATGTCTCCTGACATGACCTTGGTTTGTGGTTGGAAATCTTTTTATTCTGTAGATTGCTGGGCTACTTTAATATGAACAACCATAAATGCTCCTATGATGAGGACCACTTCCCTGGGGATCGCCACCCAGCAATCAATCGAAGGGCTACAAGGAGCAGTGCGAATTGGGGAGGACAGGGATAATAGGGTAAGTTAAGGTAGTAAGTATTTATTTCATTTTTGAAAAATCTCTTTCTTACAAACACAGGTGAATGTCAGAGTGTAGCTTTTCCATTAGCTTCCTACAGGCTGTAAGATGGAGATTCTCTTGCTGCAGTTCAAAACCAGCTGAATTTATTTATTTTTGTATGCATTTTGCACACCAGGGGAAAAAATCCAGTTCTGCTGGGAAAGAGCAGTTTGCTAAATAAATTATAAAAGGCATTAGGTTTCCTATAAATTTAAAATGAGATATTGATCTTAATGCTGAAAGGAAAACATGAGCTCTTTTCTCCTTGAGCTGCCGTCGCAGATTCAGAGCAGTTTAGCATATTGTAAAATAAGCAGACGGTCAGACACACCAGAAAGAGCCGAGACACCAGTTGGGTCCCATTTTACGGTTAAGCCAGCTGGCTGTTGAAGATAAGTTGCTAAAATCAGCGAGGATTTATGAGTTCTGCTACTTACATTTATGGAACAGTCTGTCCCCTTCACCTCCCAGGTCTTTATATTATCATTATGCGTCAGATAGGTCAATTTGTAGATGAACCCGTGGGTGGGGGGGTGTTGGCGGTGGGATTTAAAGATCCATAATCTCGCGGAGAATTGCATCCTTTTCTTGGAACATGGTAGAAGGAAACGCATTAGAGTTCCAAGATGAGACATTGACCCATATACTGTGTTAGGGGGTGATTTCAAAAACACTACCCCATAAGAGAAGACCTGTGATTGTACCCACCCCTGACAATATAAACTGGCAGAGCTCCAAAAGCTTAAGTCCACTGCATGTTTCTTAGAAAACAGGCCATTAAGAAAGCCCCATTCGGTCAGACCTCATTCACCAACTTTCATCCTGTGCCTTCTCCTGTTTCATGGCTGGCAGCATAAAATTGAAAATAAAAAAGAACTACACACTTCTCATACAGAGCTAAACAGTAAAAAAAAGGCCTTTTTAATAACTATAGTGAGAAGGCAGTTGATGCTTTTACTCTTTAGAAGATAATGCATGAGGTCTGATTTTCTTTTCATGTAACAAGACAGGTTCTTTTGAGTCTTCAATCCATATTTTTTCTTGTAGATGATGGGTGTAATGGTGGCTGCAAAAATTCAAAAACTGTGACAACTGCTAAGGAGACACAGAAATCACAGCTTAGTGGTAACCAGACACATAATACTATCCAGATGCAAAAAATAATCCCTACTACTAAATAAACATGGAAACCAGTTGAGTACTGCTATAGAAACACAAGTCTTGCTAAATACAGACAAATATGGCAAATGTTAGCAAAGCAGCAGCAAAAAAACAGTTTTTTAAGGCTAAACAGGTATGGGAACGAGTAGTTATGTTGGTGTTAGAGGTTAACTAGATGGAGATCCCAGATCCTGGTTCTAAATATAAACAACAACAGCAACAATTTCTTTTTTAACAGGCCCCGTTTTTGACAGCTCCCCCAGTCTTGGCCGGATATGAAGACAAGAAAAAAACTCTCTAAAAACCTTGTAGGAAAAAAAAATGGAAGAAATCTTGGGAAGGGCAACTCAGAAAGATCCCTTTCCAGGTGACTTGGGTTTGCAATGGGTGTTCAAAAATGGGGTAAATACAATAAAGACAACAAAATACGAATAATCCTCTTCACATAGCTGGATTGCTGAGCTTTCATTGCCACCTCAGTAATACAATTCAATAATACAAACCGTGTGGTGGCACGGTGGCGCAGTGGGTAGTGCTGCTGCCTCACAGTTAGGAGACCCAGGTTCGTTTCCTGGGTCATCCCTGCGTGGAGTTTGCATGTTCTCCCCGTGTCTGCGTGGGTTTCCTCCGGGTACTCCAGTTTCCTCCCACAGTCCAAAGACATGCAGGTTGGGTGCATTGGCGATCCTAAATTGTGCTATGTGTGTGTTTGTGCGCACCCTACAGTGGGCTGGCGCCCTGCCTGGGGTTTGTTTCCTGCCTTGCACCCTATGTTGGCTGGGATTGGCTCCAGCAGACTGCTGTGACCCTGTAGACAGGATATAGCGGGTTGGATAATGGATGGAAACTCCTTTGTTCTTGCACAGTGCGCCTCACCAAGTGCAGGTGCAGAGCATCATGACAACTTTCAAGCCAAAATGCAAGAAGAGAATATTTTAAATATTTTATCTATATTTTAACTATATATTCTAACTAATTAGCTATTTTAACTATTCTGTGCTTTATTAAAGCACCTTGTGATGACTCACTTAATTAAACTACTTTGTAAAATGGAAGTTTAACAATTGTGAATTCTGAATCTTGCATATTCAGAGCAGAGTATATAACTCGCAGCTTCAGGGGTTCAACAGCATGGCACTTGTTTGTGACAAGCACAAGGATTATGGTGATGATAGCAATTTAGAACCTCCTAACTTTCCTAACGAAGCTCAGACATGTCCATGTGCTTATTGTCTCAGTGGGAAAGCTGAACACTAAAGAAACAAGACAGAAAGAGGATTGACTCATTTGGACTTTGGTGCTGGAGAAGGATTATGTCTGTGCCATGGACCACCAGAAGAACTAACAAATCAATTTTGGAAGAGATCAAAATGCTCGAAGCTCAAATGATGAAGTTACGACTGTCTTATTTTCATCACTTCGATCACTTTACAAGGACATCATGTTTGGGAAGACCAAAACAACCAGGCAAAGAGGGCAACCTGCAACCAGATACCTGGACACGCTAATGACAACCATGGGGATGACACTGGAGGACCTTGCCGGACTAGCACAAAATCGACTTCCTTTTAGATTTTTAATTCGTCAGGTCGTTGGAACTCGAAGTCAATGACATCTAATAATAATAATAATTTTCATTCTCTGACATGCTAGATAGATTCTTGCTTTTGTGCGAAAATTATCAAAAGGGACCCCTCACTACTTCTTTTACTGCATTAAACCCCACTCACTTTTGAGAGAAAACCATCCAGTTGGAGCCCTTCCACTCTTCCATATGGAGCGCCATCCACTGGAATAATAATAATAATAATTTTATTTATATAGCACCTTATCATATATTTACATGCAACTCAAGGTGCTTTCCTCAGATTAATCAACAAAAACAATAAAGATATTCCATAGTTATTTGGACATTATCTTTAAGTAATATTAGGACAATTTCTCATAGATTTAAGTTTACTAAATAGAAAACCAACCTGGACATTGTTAAACAAAATTGAAACACTAAAGAGCAAAACAAACCTTCACTCTTATCAGAAACAGGTTCATACTGTTTTCTAATTAAAAGCCTTATTATATATAAAGATGGCAAGAGAACAACCAGATCTAATTTACATGTACTGTATATAAAAATAAATATATAGACAGTATATATCTGTATTTGACTTATGCATACGTACATGGCAACATAATATGTAGGGACAGTTTGATGTTATTAAATCTAATGAAAACATTGTGGCGGACTCCTCAACACCTCTTCCAGGAAGCTTGATGGCAGTCGCCATGGCTGACGGTGGTGCCTCAGCTTCCCACAGGGCTCCATGGGAGATGAAGTTCTCCACAGCCCTGTTGGGATCCAGGGAGTGCTGCATGGATCCCTTGGCCCGACTGGACAAGTCTTCAGCCCTACCCAGAAGTACAACCGGAAACAGGTGATCAAGCACCTGGAGCACTTCCAGGTGGGAATTAAAGAGTGGTGGTGCTAGAAGGGAGTGTTGTGTTTTTGCTTGTGCTACTTTGGACTCTGTTGTGCCTGTAGGGTTCTCGGGGAAGATGTGCCCCACAGGTGAAGAAAATAAAGTCTGTTGTGTTTTTACACGTGCCTCCGTGTGAGTCTGTGCCAGGTCGGGCACAATATAGTGCCTTATTACAAGATACGAAAGCAAATAAAACAGTCCATAGCAGTTTTGGTAGATTTTCGATGTAGATGGAGTTCTTGATTCCAGAATGTGATTAGTTAACCAGCTGACACAGAGGAGAGGAAAACAAAAGACTCCTAAGGTTGGTTCAATAGGAGAAAAACAAACCTGTGGAGGGCCACAGTCGGAAGACAGGAGCGAGATAATCAAATAATTAAGTCTGATGGTAATCATCTCCCCGTCTCCACGAAACATGCATTTTTTTTAAATATCACATATTTGAATGATGTTACAAATGTGAGATCCTGGATGGAAGGCCCTGGGCCCTGCTATCATGTGGAGGTCTCTGCTGTACCAGTGAGGAAGTAAAAAAAGTATCAACAGTACAAAATGGTGTCTACTGACCATCCTACCATATAATAACACTAATAGTTCTTAAATAGTAAAATGGCTTTGCAGTTTTGCCAGGGCCATCTTACCAGTGTCATAGGCCCCCGGGCTAAGTGATGCACTGGGGCATCTGTTTTGATAGCAAAACTGAAACATGGGCATCAAAAACATCATGGGCCTCTATGCTCCTGGGGCTCCCAGCCGTTGTCTATTGTACCCATACGTTAAGACGGCCCTGAGCTTTACTCCATTGCATACTGCTTACTATCCATGTCTGAACTGAAACACACACCCAGAGTGTTAAACCTCGTGTTTTAATTAAATGTGTGCCTTGTAATCCTCAAAGAGAATTTTGATTAGCTAAATGTATTGCATTTAAATTGCTAATCGGCAACCAGGATTGGAAGATGAAATGGTAGGAACGCATTACAAATTGAATTACCTCTTGAAAATGTGCCATATGAGACACACAGTAGACACGCCATGCACGCAACAGAGCTGCACACCAGCAGTTTCCTCCAGTTTAACACAAAATCAAACGAAAATCTCCGTGTTAAAGTGCAGGCCAGCAGTAACGATGAAAAATCTGTGGCAGGACATTTCACATTTCACAGATAGAGAGAATGGATTCGACTTTTTTAATCATTTAATAGGACTGTAACTAACTCTTGCCACCAGATTTAGTCAAGAAGTAATTTATTGGTTGAACTTGAAACCTAAGTGATGAAAATGCCCTTCGTCTTTCCCGTCTTAGATTTCAGACTTTTATCAACATACAAAGAATGTTGAAAACTAAAGACATGTGTTGAGATGCAAACAAGGACAACTTTGTATGATTTGCCCTTGGTGGTCTTGGAGACATTTGTAAGAATGGGAAACAAGTCTTCTTCAAGGAGCGATAGTGTTGAACCCTTGGGATTGATGCCATTGGTGTACAGGACTTAAAAGTGGAAGAATGCATTATGAAAATAACTTTAAATGAGTTGAAGAGACCCTTCTGCAAGGCTGCAAAACAGAGAGAGGAATTATAAAAGTTTGAGCTGTGTGAAAATTGATCACGAAGAATAAAGCCAGTAGGGTCGTTTAATCAATGTCTATAGCAAATCAGTTAGTTAAGTAAAACTGTTAAATAGCAGAATGTCAAGATCACTGTATGTGTTGCAAGAGGAAATCTGAGAAGCACAGCTGGGTACTGGGCCAGCAGACACATCTGAAGACTCGTTTCCTCAATTTAATCTTCCCAAATACTTGGTTAAGGTTTCCTTCATGTGTTCTTCTGTTATGTTAAATCCAGAGTTTGCTTCCTGGCTTATGTTTAGTGTTTTTGTCATTGTTGTTCATTCTGAAGTAGTATTTGTCATATGATTATTTTTGTTTACAGGTATATTGTTCTATTTACTTTTTAGTGTTTACGTACTGTTGCTTGCTATGGGTGGATCTCCCAAAGGTGCGGCCGACATCATGTCAGTGCCAAGGGCCCACCTTCAAACTGTATATTTTAGGGTGGGAGGGGGTCCCTCAGTGGTTCATTTAATGAGTCCCTTTCCGTTAGGGTTATAGGGATTTTCTGTCTGTCTGTCTTTGAATTAAGATTTTTAGATTATAGATTAGGATTTATTGTGGTGGGTAGCCTTGTTAAACAAACCCTTTTGCCTTTTTTTAGCCCCTTTTGCAATTTTTTGGTTAATTAATAATAAACTTTAACATTTATAAAGATTCTTAGTTGGACCTGTCTTTCAAGTCAGAGGTTTGAGAGTTTCTTTTTGCATATTTTGGGTGTTTAAAATACTTTGGAGTAATATAAGCCTTTTCCCAATTTCTAAGACTGTGTAGGCCGAAGCTTGCCTGTGGAATTTGGAGCTGGGCTGCCTGGCGTGAGACCTTTCACTTGACAGGCCAATGAAGATTCTAGTCTGGTGTGTGGGTCTTTCTGGAGTCCGTCACCTTTTGTTGCAATTTCTTGTGCACTTGTTTATAACATCTTCATCATTGAATGCTATGTTGCTTAAAACTCACAGGCACAGTGTGTGATTCACATGCCTATTGTGTTTATAAATCTAATTTGCTGTATCCTTAACTCATGACGCATCTCTATGCTACATTTGTTGATAGTTTTATCTTTGTTTCTTGTTACAACATAACATGTTTTATATTAGGTCTTTATTCTTGTCACAAAGCTTCCAGAACCACCAAAATGCACATTATGTGTTGTCCATAATAAACACAAATGCACCCCTTAGTTCTTTTCCTACAAAACACCATTATTTTCTATTGTGTGATCTTTATCTTACTGGACACAAAATGGTTTCTTACTTTTCTTGTTGAATTTAGCCATTCTGTTTTCTAGATAACTTTCTAAATCACCAAAATCTTTTAAAGAAAAAAGTTCTTTTTTCTCAGAATGTATTAAACATCTGAGCTAGTGCTTCCTTTGACTGTGTCTCTAAAACAGAAAGAAGATATTCAGCTTTGCAAAGATGAAGACACATTTTGCTTAATGTCAGTGTAAGATAGATTGCTCTGGGGCTCCTAGGATAAGCCATGATGGCCAGCAATAGCCGGCTACAGGTTGATTTAACTGTTGCGTCAAATAAAGCAGACAAGTTACTTGAGGAAGTACAGGAATTGCAAGAAATGCATGGGGTGGAACTCTGCATAAGATTAGTCCATAGTGGTCAAGGCAGCTGGCAAAAGCTAAAAGCACCACAGGAGAATCTGTAAGAAGTTTAAATGTTGAGCTGGAGGAGTTCCTATAATAGAGTAGTTAGTGAGTATGTGATTGTCAATAAGTTTGAGAAATTCAATGAGTTTGTGTGATTCGAAGAACATCGGCCCAGAAAGAGGTAACAAAGAGAACCGAAAAGCTGCCTACTTATATCACATCCAGCCCTAGCAATCAGGGCCAGTCTTGTAGCATTCACTAAACCCATAATGACACCAAGGAGGGGATCAGTGTTGTGCAAGTTCACACCTCACAAGATCTAGTTCAAAGTTCAGTTCACACAGATTAAAATGAATCAATTCACGTTCAAAGCTCACCATTTCAATTTTGAACTAGTTCATGTTCAGTTCATTTTGTATTTTTCAAGGAGTGACAATAAATGACCCATGAGTTTACTCTTTTCAGTTTTGCATGCCTTATATTAGGCTATTACTACACGTATAAAACCATATATGCTAATATCCTCCTGGTCAAAAAAGAAACTAAATATATAAATTTCTAACCGTGTGACACAAATGGTGACTGTGGAACCAGCGTGTAGGTGAATTAACTTATTACGCTGCCGGTCAAAATTCATGTCACATATTCCACGTCCAACGGGGAAAAATATAAAATGGCCTCGCGAAGTACGTTTTCCTAAAAGCAAAAGTGGAGCTTCACCGCCTGCTCGTGTCTGTGGGGGTGCAGCTTAAGCATAAGCAGGCAGACACAGACAGTGCCTATTTGATTTTATGTTATTTTTTCTGAATACAACAAAATGGAAAAAAATTTGTACAAAAAAAATATTCATAAAAATCCACTATCTGTGCTTATCCGAATATTGTATTCCGATCTGACTGCACCCCTACATTACAGGGTAAGACAAATAGTTTAAACTGGATCTAAACCAGATCCAGAATGTCACATAAAACTGAACTAGCTCACGTTCAAGTTCTTTACTTGTAAATACGTTACATCAAGTTCACTGTTCTTAAAAGAATGAACTTGTTCAATGAATGCGCTATTTTGAACTAGTTCATGCACAACACTGGAGGGGATGATATATAAAACAAAGATTAAATTAAATAAACGGCAGTTCACAAAGATCAAGATGAAAATAATCAACCTGCTCCCAGTCTGAACCTACCTACACAGGTTGGCTCCCAGAATAACTAGTAGAGCTGCATACCTCTCTTCATACATCTAAAGCTATAATCTTCTCTGACACCTTCTATGCCTCAATTGCCACTTTAGCCTCTCCATGTGTCAAAAGCCACCTTGATCCTGGCCTGAGGAAGCTTTATTTGCATCTCTTTTGTACTGCATAGTATCATAGGGGATTGTGCCTCCTGCCTGGTTGGTCCTTTCTAATAGATGCCCAGGATGCCATCCTGACATATAGAACATACCACTCCTCATGGTCTCAGGTGTTACACTGGAAGGCCAGTGCTTGTCACCTGCAGACTGGAAAACCCCTGAATGCCTGTGCTACCATTCTGTAGCACCACTTTGACATATAAAACCTCTAGTTGGAATGAAAATATGATGTGGACCAGGACACCTGAGATACCGCTCCACCTAATGTGCAATCTCTGACCTTTCCCCTTAAAGTCTCTCTGTTTTGTGTTTGAATTTCAGATAACAGATAGATAAAACTAGTAATGAGCTAAACAAGAAGAAGGTATCAGAACAAATGTTCATGAATTTCTTTTTTCAGATCAGATTGCCACATACTCTCAAATAGACCTCAGTTAAAATGATGAATCTGGGAAATGGCCACATGTCATATACGAGAATGTTTTTAATTATTTGTCCTTTTGCTCGGAGTTGGTTTGAACCATAATGAGAAACAGCAAGAGAAGTGTAGCATACCAGAGTTTTTGCAGTGGTAAATTAGGTCAAGTTCTTCTCCAGAATGGATTTGATGTCACATTGTCAGAGTGCTCATCCAGTTGTTGGGTGTTGTGGAAAGAGTTAACTGGTCTTTTAGTACAGGCCAAGGAAGTGCATGTAGGCCATGAGGCTTTGACTTTGTGAAAGGTAATGCCATTTATTTTTAACTTTGCTCTCAAAATGCGTACGCTGCATATATTTTAAATTGTATGTGTTTAAGAAGTTAGCATTCATTGTAAGAATACATCCATTTTCTAAACTAGCTGAGGGTCATGAAGATAACCTCTTTCAATGACAAAGTCAATTCACCTAAGAAAGTGTTATTGGTGCTTTTGACAGCATCAGCATGTAATCTTAGCTAGTGTCATTTAGTCACTTTTCTAGTGCATCTTTGCAATCAACAGAACTTAATTAGCACTAATCAGATTCAGTTAGTAAGGAGTGTCTACCACCAACATCATCTGCTAAAATAGATGAAATTAAATGCTGTCACTTCGAGGACTTAAATGTTAGTATTGATGTGACAAGCGTCTCAGGCGGGAGAGGAAAGACAGTAGGGTCTCTTGCATGTATGCACGAATGGACTGAGTGTTTTGCAGCAGCAGCAGCAGAAGAGATTATATGATATCTTACCAGGAGCAGAAAGCTAATTCAAGCAGAGTGAAAAATAAAATCCAGTTAGAGTAAAAATCCAACACCCAACTACAGTAGGCAAAAAAAACAGTAGAGTGAAGTTGGTCTTCCAGCCAGCAGTGAAAGACTGAACGCTCTCAGCCAACAGCAGCATTTTTGAAGTTACTGCAAGCAGAAATAGATAATGATGACCTCGCACCAAATGAAAGTTTGACCTTTTCTCTGCCTTTCGGGGGCATGTTTATATGTCGTGTGTCCTACAATATGTTCTTGCCAACTGCACAGATAGCTTCATCTACCAATAATGCAGAGCTAATTTAGAGTTTGTGGGAAAAATATGCACTGTGGAGGACCACATTATGAACCTAATAATAATATAACAGACCGAAAATAGGATTTTTTTGGACAATCCATCCATTTCCGACTCAGCCTTAATCTATTCAGGTCCCATGGTAGTCCATGCACAATCAAAATCAGCAGCACCAATTTGGCCACAAGGTGAGACAAGGGTACAAGAGGTCAAAAAGTATTATCTTGGTGTCCAGGGACCTCATGCATAATGCTGTGCGTAGAATTCACACTAAAACATGGCGTACGGAGAAAAGTGGAATTGTGCGTGTGGACAAAAAAATCCAGATGCATAAATCTGTGCGTTTGCCAATTTCCATGTTCTTTTGCTCCATAAATCCCGGTCAGCGTGAAAAGTAACACATGTGCACGCGCCTGCTGCTACTCCCCAGCTCTTCCCAGAATTACGCATCTTTGAATATGCAAATCAATATAAATAGCCCTTAAGCTCAGCGTTCTGTGAAAAGGCAATGGCAAAAGCACGGAGGAAAATAGAAGAATTTCAGCGAATACCAAGTGGAGGCAAGGAAAAATGTACTATTTGTTTGTTTAAACAGTGGTAAAAAACAACAAAAGGAAGTTGATAGAGTACGGAAGCTCTGAACTGCACAGTGAAAAAAAATTATGGGATAACCCTTATCTCGTACGTACAAGATACTTTCACGTACGTACGAGATACTTTCACGTACGTACGCGATAAACTTAGATTAAAATATTACAAAAGTGTGCTTCGGGGCTTCCTAATTACGACCTTACCAAGGCTGTGGCGCTTCAGTTTGACGTCACTTCCAGCGCTTGTAGCGCGGTGATATAAAAAAGCAGACGGATGGGCTTTTATTTATTAAAGGAGTGTGGGATGGTTAGAGTTGGGTTTAACAGCAGCATGCAATACCTACGTCAGGTAATGCCCAGAACGTCAGTCACGAAATGCCCATCGCATACCCCATTATACTATGGTTAAGAGTAGGCTTGAACTGCGATCTTTAAAAGCACAGCAGAGATCTAAATCGTGTTGCTGCCGTTTTTATTGTCACGTTTTTGACAGGATGGATCACTAAGTTAAATTCGCATCACCGATAACAGGGCAAGTTAGTCAATGAATTTCCTTACGTTTGGGCTAAGGAAGTATTATCTGCCATTTAACTTAGGGATCCATCTTGTCAAATACGTGACAATAAAAATCCGCCGCAACACGATTTACATCTCTGCTGTACTTTGAAAGATCGCATTTCGTTTTTGCACAATGCAACGGGTGACCCGGTGTGCCAGGTTTGCCAGTGGATTTCACTAGGATATTCAAGTTTGGCTTTTTAGCAAGGGTACATTTCTTGTCTGAAAACGGCAGGAGTTACAGTGGCCCGATTTGGATTTAACTCTTTAGATGCACGTTAAATCACACAGTTCATTAGTTCAGATATGCGATCGAGTGTGCCAGGTTTACCAAAGAATTAAATTAGTGAACCCGCATTGAACTGGTTAAACTTCACACGCACTAAATACGTGAAATATGAATTCCTTTTGTAACTTGTGCGAATAACAAGCTGCGGGCTAGAAAGTAAATGGCTAACTAATGTAATTTCCTTTTACTATAAATTAGTGCATTGGTTGGTAGTGCTGCTTCGCGGATTTAACGATCTGGGCTTGAATTCATAGCCTGCCTTTATAAACTTGCCAATATTCATTTCTGTGGACTGTAACTGTGTGAGGAAAACATCAGACTGTTCAGTGATATGTCCCGTTTCCAGAAAATGATGTACAGTAGCACGCGACGGCATTTGGTGCTCATCTGAAAGTATGCGGCGCACACACAATATTGGCAGGTGCGACTTTAAAGAACATGGTGCGCAGGCTATGGTAAGTGGTGGGCACGAGATAGTAAGTTGTACACACCAAATTGTTTCCCAGGAAGAAACAAAACACCATATCTCCTCAGGTGCTCCGTACGAGTGTGCAGACGAATACCTGTAAACTAAACCCTTAACCTCCCACAAGCCTACTCTTAACCATAGTATAATGGGGTATGCGATGGGCATTTCGTGACTGACGTTCTGGGCATTACCTGACGTAGGTATTGCATGCTGCTGTTAAACCCAACTCTAACCATCCCACACTCCTTTAATAAATAAAAGCCCATCTGTCTGCTTTTTTATTTCACCGCGCTACAAGCGCTGGAAGTGACGTCAAACTGAAGCGCCACAGCCTTGGTCGTACGTACGTGAAAACATCTCGTATGTACGTGAAAGTATCTTGTACGTACGAGATATTTTCACGTATGTACGAGATAAGGGTTATCCCATAATTTTTTTTCACTGTGCGGTTCAGAGCTTCCGTAATAGAGTGACATAGAGTGTTGGAGAAACTCGAAAGCTCAAGTACACAAAGATGTACAGTGCCTGGGGGAAAAAGCTGGAAATGTCAACTTTAATCTTGAAATTTCCATTTTAATCATGTAGTTTATTTTGACATTAAAGTAGAACATCATAAATTTCATCTTAAAATCTTTTAATTTACTAGTTTCTCAAATCCCATCGTAAATATAATAGCACGTTAAATTCTTTGTTTTGTATGTGTTCTTCTATGTTGTCTATGTGTGTGAATCACTACATGCTTCTTAAATGGGCTTTCTCTTCCTCTGACAGGACACAGAATCCATTACATTCATGATATTACAGCTCTCTGAATAATTAAAATACTGAGATTTATACTTGGTATCATTTCAGTATTCATATCATATCAATTAAAGCATATATTAAACATGGGAACACGGTGGCACAGTGACAGTGACGAACTGGTGCCCCGACCAGAGATTGTTCCTGCCTCACGCAAGATGCTTGCTGCGCTGTGTGTGACCTTCGATGAAATAATTTATTGCAGCAGTACTGTCTCTTTCAAATGTACTAACCTCCAATTCCTGCTCTTCCTTTTCTTTCTCCAAGTACCCAATCACCACACAATTGACTCAGTAATAAATGTTAAGCCATCTGTAAACTTAGAACTCTGATTCTTCAAAACTTTTAAGGAACATTGAAATATCTTCGTACTACATGTTTAATTATTCTACCCATCTATTCTTCCAGTGTTGCGCCAGCCCCAGCAAGAATACAGTGCGAGACAGGAACAATCCCTGAATGGGGCGCCAGCTCCCTGCTAGCACTGCGACACCGTGTCCTCACATGTTTAATTATTAAAAATATAGATTATTTAAGTGATGTTAACATTTGATCTGTATAATGTACTAAACATATTTTGCTGCATTTCTTCTTAAAAATGATATCATCATTGTATTTAAATACACGCTCTATAAAGTGGCTCAGGTTGTGCAATATTATTACTGTATCGCAAGTTTACAGTGAGGTAATTGTACTTATAAGTACAAGCAGTTCTACAAGGAGTACTTGATGGACTGATTGAGTGCGTTTATAATTCTTGGGATGAAACTATTTCTGAACCGCAAGGTCTTTACAGGAAAGGCTCTGAATCGTTTGTCATATGAAAGCAGTTCAAATAGCGTGTGCTTGATGCTGTATACCAATAATTCTCTTTACGATCAGCTGCTGTAGAGGTGTGATTCCACACTCAGATACAGTGATATGAATGCTCTGAGTGGTGCAGTTAGAGTAATATGGAAAAAGATGATCCGCTGTTGCAATCCCTAATGGGAGGAGCTGAAAGAAGAAGAAGAAGGAGGTGCAGTGAGAGTAACAACGCTAAAGCAGCTATGGTATTTGGAACAGTTTGGCCATTCCGTGGACCATTACATTGATACGGGTTAATTACAATCAAATGCCTTAAACTAATAGACAATATGCGGTTAATTTCAGTGTATATGATAAAGCCGCGTCAGGGATGTGGATCTAAAAAAGAAAGGGAAACCACACTGGAACAAAAGCAGTGCTTTGACGCTGGGTGCCGCCAGTTTGGTAGTGTGAAAATGTGCGTGGCTTTACTCCAAGTTTAGGTTTTATACATCGTGATTTGAGCGTGGAAATGGGCATACGCAACCCAGCAGCTAGAGTTGTTCTTAAAACACAAGGTGACATCAGCTAAATTGTTATTAGACCTGGGAGATGGAATCAAGTCAGAAGACTAGCCGAGATTGTTACTGGGAAGACAAAATAAATCTGTTATCAGAAAATTAAGAAGGTCATTAACAAAGTAATAGTTTTTAGTGAGAATTTTAAAGAGTACGCAAAAACCTGAACAAGAAGAAAGTATATGACACTGACCTTTATGCCTTTGTCCTGGAGGTTATGTTTCAGCCAGAGTGTTCCCTTGGTTTATGTTTATTTTCTTTTGCTGTGTTTTCTTTGTTCATTGTAAGGCTTTATTTGTCATGTGTTTGTTATATTTGTGTATTTTCTGTAACCATTATTATGTTTATTCATTATTTACCATCCATGATTTAACATTTTTTTTCCTGCATCCATTGTATTTCATGGGTGACACCCCATGAAGTGCTGTCACCCTGACATCACAGATGAAGGACTAACCTGAGCCTATATATTGTTCAATGACTGACGTTTGAGGAGAGTGCATCACTGTAAGTGTTGTTTTATTTATTTATTTATTATTTGGATTCTGGATTTTTGCTTCTTCTTTGTAGTTTCAGCTTAGGAAATTGTATTGGGAGTTGGTTGCTTTGGATTGCCTTTTAGGAAAATCCTTATTGTCAATATCCTTTTGATTAAAGCAAATTAATTTTAGCATTTATAAAGATTTCATGTTGGAACTGGTCCCTCTTCCTTTGGTGGCATTTGTATACATTTTTGGTAACTTCATAGAACATTTACTAGATTTTAAAGTTTTGAATCCAAATCCCCTGTGTAGGTGAAATCCTGCCAATATAGTTTGGGTCAGGCTGCCAAAAGTGAGGCCTATTATGGACTGGATTATGAAGGTTTTGGCCTGGTTTCTGTGTCCTTTAGGGGTCTCAAACCTCTTTGATATTTTCTGCTCACTCAAATTATTAAACTTGTAATGTCATGGACCGTACACTTCCCATTGACCTTACCTAGCAATTGCTTGGCACCAGATCAAAAACAAAAAAAAACACACAAAATAGTGGCACTCATTTCACACACAAAATAGCAACAAAGAAACACAAATTTATTTTTTAGCCCTAATAAGAACATGTCAGAAAAAAAAGTAAATGTAATGTCTGTGCTTCATGCCACCCAAACCACCAAAATGATGCCTTGAATATTTTTAAAGGTCAAGGAATGATTCCAAAAAATTAAGAATACAACTCAGATAATGACAAAAGTAAAGATCTTTCCAGGGTATTAAACACTAAGGCTAGATTGGACTTGCTGGCTGATTGTGAAATGTCTACCTCATTACTACATGTTGCTTTGCAGTAATGTGAGCCATTAAAGAGGAACTTCATATCTTTGTGCACCAAAATGAAAAGAAAATGTTTAGATGTAATCGTATATGCCCCCTCACCCACATTACATTGAGGGGATGTGGTCTATAGCAAATTGTATTCCCTTTACTGCTGGTTAGAGACTGCAGGCCTGGTGTATAAAACTTGCTTAACCTTACTCTTGTGTTAGCTTTTTGTTATCATCTCTTATGTTAACGGGTCGGTTTTGACCCATGTATTAAATCAGCTATAAAATACACTAAAAACAATAAGCTATCATCCAATTTGTTTCTCATCTCTTGGTTACCTTGTTAGGCTTCCTTATCCATGAAAATGTTGGTTTTAATACTTTTGGTGTGGGCCTCTGGGCCTTTTTTGTCAGTATACCCCTTGATTTCAATTTAAAAAAATGGTAAAATGAACCTCAAGAGAATCATATTAATAAATAAAAGGTTGTTGTGTTACCTGACTAATACTGAGGGGTATAGAACACATCTCTTAAATACATTTGTTTTATTTATTTTTTCATTTTAAGCTTTGCCATCTCATATGCAGAAGCCAGGATTTATCAAACACAAACTTGGAGTAAAAATTGGCTGACACAGCATGTTTCAACCATCCATAAATCCTATGAAGACTTTTTTAATGTAGGCATTTTAGCAACTTCAGATGGCAGGATAATGAAGTGAACATAAAATCTCATATGCGCAAGCATATAATTATTTGACTCAAAATTATCTATTGAGTGCATCTGTCTCCTTTAAAATTATTCAAAATGTTTCCAGGGCAAGATCCAACCTGTGAACATTGCAATCAAGCTCCAGCTTCACTAGGCCACATGTTTTGGGTGTGCACTAACTTAACATCATTCTGGGCAAAAATCTTTAAATGCCTATCAGACAGCCTTGGTGTCACAATCACTCCTAACCCATTAACAGCTGTGTTTGGTGTACTTCCAGATGGCGTTAAAGTGGAGAAGGACAAACAAACTGTGACTGCCTTTACTACACTATTGACACGTACACTTGTCTTGCTCAACTGGAAGAATCCTAACTCTCCTATTCTAAGTCAGTGGGTAACTGATGTTATATACTATTTGAAACTGGAAAAAAATCAAATTCTCTCTTAGAGAATCTGTACAAAACTTTTTCAAAACCTGGCAGGATCTAATCAATAACATCTTAGAATAAGCATCCCTTTTTTATTCTATTTTTATTTATTTATCTATCCATCTATTTATTTATTTATTTTTCCTACTATTAAAGTTTTATCCGGTTGGCCTAGCTCTCTCTCTCATGGTTGGTGGTTCATTTGATTCAAACCTAGTTTTTTAAAACTTGATTTGCTTGTGTGGAATGTTTTTTGATTTTAAATAAATTTAATAAAATGTTAAAAAAAATCTAATTTCATGGCACATTTCAATGATGAGTCAGTAACATTCTGTTGCTCTTGAACTAATTAAATCACAGGTAATTGACATGTTCTCTCAATACATCTATCTTCAGTATTGGTAATAATGTATGTAGCCTGTCTGTTTTGTCAATAATAAGGGTATACTGTGTGTTGTACAACACAACTAACAAGGGGAGCTTTAGTTGTTCTGGAGGATATGACCAATGACAGGCTAAAGCAATTTCCCACAGAATGATTTTTTGGATTATGATAATGTCTGGCTCATGAGCCAATTTAGACTACCTTGAGCCACCCTCTTGGAATTATGTGCTGAACTGGAGCCTAAATTACAGAGGCCATCACACAAAAATCATGTTCCTTTACAGGTTTTACAAACCAGAGGGTATTTTGCTATAGCCATTTTTCAGCGTGAACTGGCTGACTGCTCAGGAATCTCTCAATCACCCTGAGACATGTTGTGCCATCTGTATGGAATGGTATACTGAAGATGCTACCCAGTGTCACACATGTGCGCATAGGAGGCAGCTAAAGGGCTCAAATGAGTGTAATTGCATGCCAGACCAGGGGGTGGCAGAGTGCACAAACCCTTTCTCTCTTTCCTCTGCAGACCAGTTACGGGAAGTTCCACCTGGCCCCCGATGAGATTACTTCCAGTCCTGGGCCAGATGATGTCACTTTCGGTTCCGACCCCAATGATCTCATTTCCGGTTTTGATTGTACTGATCTCACTTCCACTGCCTGACCATAAAACTGCCATTTTGTTTCTTACAAGTCAGTTCTGTATTGAACTCAGTGTGAGCATAACTGCTTGAATCTTCTGAATGTTTTTGAACTCAATCAAAATTATATGGGGCGGCTACCCCAAACCTTTCTGTGGTGTTTGTCTGTCCATTTGACATCAGATACATGCAGTATCCTTACTGATGGGGTAAGCAAGCTGAGATCAAAGGGAAATTGTTGATTTTCCTAATCTAATTAGTGCAATTGTCTGCAAACATGTTGCGATTAAGATACCATCACAAAATGAATATACATTTCTAAAAAGAAAGCACTTTCATTCATATAGTATAAAAGTAATATGTGATGCTCAAAGATGTCTGACTAACGTTGTTGTGTGGCTCAGAACACAATTCCTTTATTTTATTAAACAGTAGTGTCTAAAACAGACTTCGGGGTCATTCTGTGTGTGATCCTTGGCTTCTTGGTAAGAAAGCCTAATTGATAGGATTGCAATTAAGTTTAGTACATTACAGACAACTTGTATTAACTTTCTTTTAGGTGCTAGTGGGTACAGCACAACAGAGAAGATAAAATGAAAGGCACTCCACCCGCGATTGCTGACAGAATGGACCGCCAGTTCATTAAATGGTAGATGGCCATGTTTGGACTCATCAGGTGGCACACTGCTGTACAGCCCTTCAAAAGTGCATCACATTGAGAATGCTTATGTAGTACTCCACAGCACAGCACAGAAACATGGACGGCCTCAGGATATCAACACGATGGCAATTCAGACATGTTTGGGTGTAAAGTATAGAGACTAGTATTGACACATTGCTATTTCCTTTGGAAGATGACTTTGTTTTTTTACAATTTTAGTAACAATGTCTTTAATATCTCACAATTCTGTCCATACGGCCTAAGTCAATTCATGGTGTGCACTGGCGGCGGTCTGGTCACCTCATTATAGCACATTGCTATTGCTCTCTCCACTCAGTTGCTCCCACTCTTGTTTTTGTTTATTTTATTTGTGATTCCAAAAGAGAGACCAACAGAATGAATGTTTTTGTAATTCTCTACTTCAATCAGTAATACCTCAAGTTCACATTCACACAAGTTTTGTTTTATATTTTTTTTACTTTTGTTCTTCCATGGTTTGCAGTAAAAACGTCACTCAGGAACAAATTTATACGGTGACTAGCAAAATACCCGCGCTTCGCAGTGGAGAAGTAGTGTGTTTTAAAAATAATGTAACATGATTGTCAATGTAATTGTCGTAGGCTTATTTTAGTTTTGAGAGTGAATTTGATGATTGAGTTTAATTTATGATTGTAAATGTTGTGTATGAGAAATGCACATTTTTAGGATGTAAGGATCTCTTTGTAAATGACGTTTGCAGTAAGAGGCAGGTCTAATCTCGGGACATGGAAACCATCGGGCACGGGTCAGTGAAAGTGTGATTGACGGTGATCTCCGGAATAGACAAGTTATTTGGGGTAAACTTGCACCCATTGAGAAAGAAAGTACGAAGGAAGGCGAGAAGCGGTGGAGCAAGGAATGACAAGCAGAAGTCCGCACCAGGAGGATGTACCTGAGCAGGTAAGGAAGCCCAGCGATGACAGCCTTGAAGCATTGGAGTAAAAAAAAGGAAGGAGACACCAGCAGAAAGACGTGAAGCAAGGCGAACAATAACAGGCTTGAAGCGGTGGAGTAAAGAAGAAGGGAGCAGTGAGCACGATGAACAGCTGAGGAAAGTAAGGAAGCGAGTGAGGAGGCACATGAGCGCAGGATGTCATTAATGTATATAGGCAGGGAGCCAACCACGTGGTAAATGCACAGACAGCTGCCGTGCAGAAAAAGGAAGGGGGAACGGGGGTGGCCCTTGTGCGTCTCTGAAATAAATAATCTATTAACGGAAATAAGGAATTATACCTCCAAAAGGAGAGGTCAGTTCTGAAAGTTCCTTATGGCATAATGGTGAGAACCGCCAAAAAGAAGACGTTATTTTCAAATGTTTGTTACTGGGCACTGTATGAAATGAAACATACTTAAACTTTATAAGTACAGTGTAAAGGATGAGCATGGGAAATTTGGGCTTCCTATGTATATTGGAAGTTGCAGAAATAGTAAGGAGGGGTTTCCCCTATCTATATATAGAGTTTAGGGGGTACACCTGTTTCCCCCTCTTGGGTGTTGCAATAGGACATGAAACATACCTAACTTTTGCAAGTATACTGCAAAGAATGAGCACAAGAAATTTCAGCTTCCCACCTATATGGAAATTGGGAGAATTAGTAATGAGTCAGTGAGGGCTTTGCCTTTTATATACAGTCATATTAAAAAGTTTGGGAACCACTCTCAGCCTGCATAATAATTTACTCTACTTTCAACAAAAAAGATAACAGTGGTATGACTTTCATTTCCTAGGAACATCTGAGTACTTCAGTGTTTTCTGAACAAAGATTTTTAGTGAAGCAGTATTTAGTTGTATGAAATTAAATCAAATGTGAAAAACGGGCTGTGCAAAAATATGGGTAATTTTGCTGATTTGAATGCATGTAACTGCTCAATACTGATTATTTGCAACACCAAATTGGTTAGATTAGCTCATTAAGCTTTGAACTTCATAGACAGGTGTGTCCAATCATGAGAAAAGGTTTTTAAGGTGGTCAATTGCAAGTTGTGCTTCCCTTTGACTCTCCTCTGAAGAGTGACAGCATGGGATCCTCAAAGCAACTCTCAAAAGATCTGAAAACAAAGGAATGTAATCAGGAAATAGAAGGCCACAGGCACAGTTGCTGTTAAACCCAGCAGGTCTGACAGGCCAAGAAAAATACAGGAGCGGCATATGCGCAGGATTGTGAGAATGGTTACAGACAACCCACAGATCACCTCCAAAGACCTGCAAGAAGATCTTGCTGCAGATGGTGTATCTGTACATCGTTCTACAATTCAGCGCAATTTGCACAAAGAACATCTGTATGGTAGGGTGATGAGAAAGAAGCCCTTTCTGCACTCACGCCATAAACAGAGTCGCTTGTTGTATACAAATGCTCATTTATACAAGCCAGATTCATTTGGGAACAAAGTGCTTTGGACTGATGAGACAAAAATTTAGTTATTTGGTCATAACAAAAAGCGCTTTGCATGGTGGAAGAAGAACACCGCATTCCAAAAAAAACACCTGCTACCTACTGTCAAATTTGGTGGCGGTTCCATCATGCTGTGGGGCTGTGTGGATAGTTTAGGGACTGGGGCCCTTGTTAAAGTCGAGGGTCAGATGAATTCAACCCAATATTAACAAATTCTTCAGGATAATGTTCAAGCATCAGTCACAAAGTTGAAGTTATGCAGGGGTTGGATATTCCAACAAGACAATGACCCAAAACACAGTTCGAAATCTCCAAAGGCATTCATGCAGAGGTAGAAGTACAATGTTCTGGAATGACCGCCACAGTCCCCTGACTTGAATATCATCGAAAATCTATGGGATGATTTGAAGCAGGCTGTCCATGCTCGGCAGCCATCAAATTGAACTGAACTGGAGAGATTTTGTATGGAAGACTGGTCAAAAATACCTCCATCCAGAATCCAGACACTCATCAAAGGCTATAGGAGGCGTCTAGAGGCTGTTATATTTGCAAAAGGAGGCTCAACTAAGTATTGATATAATATCTCTGTTGGGGTGCCTAAATTTACGTACCTGTTTAATTTTGTTATGATGCGTATTGCATATTTTCTGTTAAACTTAATGTCACTGCTGTAATGCTATTCTTTCCATAAGGCATGTCATATATTAAAAGGAAGTTGCTACATTGAAAGCTCAGCCAATGATAAACAAAAATCCAAAGAAATAAGAGGGGTTCCCAAACTTTTTCATATGACTGTATATAGATTAGATTGTGAATATTCAGTAAAGCGTTATGACGATGTCGGTCCCCTACAGACTCCCTTTTCCCACATGAGAGTCTGCTGAACCAACACTGTCGATAGTTAAGACCAAGATGAGCTAACAAATGAGGACAATTCTCTGATGGTGCCAGAGGATAGTGGAAAAAGTTCCCAAGCGCTTGTATTAAAAAAACAGTCAACACAAAAGTAAAACCAACAAACGTGTCAATTGTGCAGTGTTGTAAAAACAGTACATATATAAATCCATAAAAATCCAGTGAAAAGTGGGGATAAATCCGTTAAAAATCAGAGGTTAAAATGCAGGCTAACTTCTCCCGATCTCAGCGCACCTCCTTCTAATTCTCCCAGTCTTGCCCATTGCTTGCGTAGCCGGTGGAGACTCAGTAGCCACGAGCTCCATTATGCCAACCCCCATCTTCACTGCCTCCAGACATCGCAGCCAGACCGTCCGAGGCTGGCTCTCCTGTCTTCTTCCTTTGCGCTCACTTGGTTGCACCTCAAAAGCCTAGGGAGGGCACCTGCCTTGCTCGCCATACTCCACCCGAATATTCAGTGGGGCGAACTAGCCCCTAGAGTGCCACAGCCAACGATCCTTCGCAGGGCCCCAGCTCGTTGTGTTTCCTCCTTCCATGTGGCCAGATCGTCCTTCCAAGACTGCCTTTAACGTCTTTTAACCTCTTTCCTTTCCATCTTTTTCTTCCTCTCATCTTTGATTCATCTCCCACTTTTGTGCCGGCCCATTTATATATCTATACTAATAAAAGGCAAAGCCCTCACTCACTCACTCACTCACTCACTCACTCACTCACTGACTGGCTGACTGACTGACTGACTCATCACTAATTCTCCAACTTCCCGTGTAGGTTGAAGGCTGAAATTTGGCAGGCTTATTCCTTACAGCTCACTTACAAAAGTTAAGCAGGTTTCATTTCGAAATTCTACACGTAACGGTCATAACGGTCGATAACGGTCGACAACGTCCGCCATGTTGAACTTTCTTATTTATGGCACCATCTTCACGAAATTTGGTAGGCGGCTTCCCTGCGCTAACCAAAACCGATGTATGTACTTATTTCGATGGTATGACGCCATTGTCGGCCGCCATATTGAACTTTCCAACGTCACTAATTTTCCAACTTCCCGTGTAGGTAGAAGGCTGACCCCATCTTCACGAAATTTGATAGGTGGCTTCCCTGCGCTAACCACAATCGATGTACGTACTTATTTCGGTGGTATGACGCCACTGTCGGCCGCCATATTGAATTTTCCAAACATCACTAATTCTCCAACTTCCCGTGTAGGTAGAAGGCTGAAATTTGGCAGGCTCATTCCTTACACCTTACTTACAAAAGTTAAGCAGGTTTCATTTCGAAATTCTACGTGTAACGGTCATAACGGTCAACAATGTCCGCCATGTTGAACTTTCTTATTCATGGCCCCAACTTCACGAAATTTGGTAGGCGGCTTCCCTGCGCTAACCGAAACCAATGTACATACTTATTTCGGTGGTATGACACCACTGTCAGCTGCCATATTGAACTTTCCAACGTCACTAATTCTCCAACTTCCCGTGTGGGTAGAAGGCTGAAATTTGGCAGGCTCATTCCTTACAGCTTACTTAAAAAAGTTAAACAGGTTTCATTTCGAAATTCTACACGTAACGGTCATAACGGTCTATAACGGTCGACAACGTCCGCCATGTTGAACTTTCTTATTTATGGCCCCATCTTCACGAAATTTGGTAGGTGGCTTCCCTGTGCTAACCAAAACCGATGTACGTACTTATTTCAGTGGTATGATGCCACTGTCGGCCGCCATATTGAAGTTTCCAACGTCACTAATTCTCCAACTTCCCGTGTAGGTAGAAGGCTGAAATTTGGCAGGCTCATTCCTTACAGCTTACTTACAAAAGTTAAGCAGGTTTCATTTCAAAATTCTACGCGTAACGGTCAACAACGTCCGCCATGTTGAACTTTCTTATTCATAGGTAGAAGGCTGAAATTTGGTACTTATTTCGGTGATATGATGCCAATGTCGGCTGCCATATTGAACTTTTCAACGGTCTTTGTTACTTATGGGCCCATTTTCAAGAAATTTGGTACGCGGGTTCCCAACGCTAACTGAATCCTACTTACGTACATATATACGTCCATAGCCTGCAGCTCGGTCACCGTGTGAGGCGGCGTTGGGTCCCCCATCCCAACGCCTCCCACGTTGTTGGCTGCCTGCCTATATAAGGCCGTCTGTCGCTCCAGTCTCTACATTCCCTTCCTTGCTTCGCCACGGTATTCACGTCTCCCTGCTGATAACTACAGCCTTTTTATTTAATCCACATCTTCTCCGCTGTTTTATTGTTCATTTATTACGATTATAGTTATTGTATAGGTATTTTAGACTTACTTTACATTGTTCAGGTACCCATTTCCTTTATCATTCCAACCGTACCCCCATTAACATGTCTATCGAGGTAATCACCATCGATCAAAGAACTGTCACTTACCAAGTGGTTTCCATGCCCGGAGATGGCACCTGCCTTTCCATTCTCTTTGTTACATATTGCACAGCCATATCAGGCTCACTATTGATATCCGGAGGAACATTGTGTCTTATGTATTGAATGACTGGGACAGGTTCAAGGTGTGGACTGATGACGGTACAGGAGATAATTATACTACACAGGAGCACTAGAAGAGTGAAATGCTTAAGTGTACCGAAATGGCCAAATATTTTACACCTTTGGACAACCGCCAATGCCTCTTAAACATCTTAGCTTCACAGGTGACGATTTCAGTAGTGGACACTTTGATGTTTAGAAATGTTTAAACTCTCAAAAGCTGGATGTGAAGTTATCAATGAAACTGGTTGTATACTTACAACGCTTGACAGATGCCGAATGTCTCTTCAACACAAGTCCTACAAATACTGTCGTAACTGAAACAAACCATGAAACTCAAACCGATTATGACAGCAGCAATCCAAGCTGTGAGATTTGAAACAAGATTACTGTTCACATGGGCAACTGTACGTTGCATGCTCAAGAGTAAGCTCAGCGCACAGCTACAGCTTGGTCATATTGCAACTGGAGGGCCGAACTGACAACATGGCATACAAAGAGATCTTTAACAAATAATTATTGGTATATTTTCCCTCAGTTTAAAAAGGTTTAATTTTCTTCTTAATAAAAATTTTAAGGCAGTACTTCACCGCTGCGAAGCGCGGGTATTTTGCTAGTATATATATATACACACACACACATCTCTGTGGGTGGAGCGCCTTAATCACTCGCTGCAGGAAGCCAATGAAGCAATTGAGAACAATCTCGCCCCAACAACCTCATTAACTCCCCGCTGTCATGCAATCGCGCCCACTGAGAGTGACACGGCTTTATGGATTTAAAACCTGGCCCTTTTTTTTTGAAGCCGCTGACCCACTATACCACAGGCATTTTCACAACATATATGGTGTCATGCATCTGTGTCAGAGAGTTCCTCCCAGGTATGTGATACCACCCCAAACCAAAAGGGGGCACTGTCACTAACTGTTTTGTCTTCCTCTTCCTCCACAGTACAGAGAAACTCCAGTGAGTACAACTGACTCCATAAAACTGTGACCATCTGGAAGGAGACGTAATTTTTTGTTTAGGTGACCTGAGCAAAGGAGCTTCACATTCCAATGATAATTGAAGAAGCTACTGTTTCTTTTGAGCACCATTGTGTGTTGTTTTTCTTTAAAAACTTTAAGTAAAAGGAGATGGCCAAATTGGCGCTCCAAAAATGTAGCTGCATATCAGCCTGTTATTCCTTTGGACGACCACAATGGTTATTGATGGGTGGCGAAAGGGAGTGCACATGCACAGAGTTTTAAGATGATTTGAGATTTATTAAGGACTTTTGCATGGCATGTGGCGTACATGTGTTTTACGAATACAATCTTGTGCCTACGCCATTTTGTTCTTTCCAACATGAGCAAAATTTTTATATGGAATCTAAGCAAAGTTTTATACATGAGGCCCCTAGTGCGCAAATGTAACCTTAGTATTTCTTCACAATTGGGATAATTTTTGGGAATCCAGAATTTTGAAGATAGAAAGAGATGTTCTTCACTCCAACTAGAGCGGGGTCTTTAATTGTATCCAAAAATAGGGCAACAGAATTGTCTGGCTACTAAGCAGAGCCCCATTCAGGCCACAACCTTGTGATCTTAAATCTCAAACTGTTTATTCTTTCACCTTCAATTATTCTATAGCTACTACCCAGAACCCTTGTAGTGGGGCATTTTCCAAAGTTTGTTATGAAACAAAATGTAAATCTAACTAAGCTATAATTAATTATATAATTATAGTCTTGCTATAAAGTTTTCTCTTTAAATGCAGGTGACAAAACAATCTGGAAAAAAACTAGTCAATTTGGTGCTTGCAGAACCCAAAAAACACTTTCTTACAACCTGGCGCATGTGTTCCATTAGTTGGTAGCAATGAAGGTAAACTGTCAAGGGCTGCAATGGCTGAGTTAGAGTTAATGAACAGTTCTGTAACTCTGTGTGACCAGAGGACTCTATTAGCATGTTAGCAAAGGGTTTCTTCAAGTTGGTCATGTGGCTGAGCTGAGCATAGACCATAACAGCATTTAGAATATATCTGACATATGAGATATGGGCAAATATAGCTAATAGTTAATCAAATGGGCCTGATGTACAGAATTGTCTCTTCTTTATAAAATTTCTTGTTAGACCAGTTTGCCAAAAGTGAGTAATGTAACCAAGTGGAGTTCCTAGTTATCAAGTGTAGATTATCATAATGAGCTTATGAGGGTTAATGAACTGGCCAGCAGGTTCACCTACTTTTGAGATGAGTCAGAACCTAAACTGAATTCCTCGGGCATCACAGGGACCAATACTGGTCATTCTAGTCCCAGCTGTTGCTTTGCTCAAATCTTTTGGACCCACTGGTGTGTCTTCCTTTAAAATGAGCAACTTGTCTTGTTACATTCACTAAGTAAAGGAGACTTTCGCTTTGTTTCTTACACACTTGTCAAGCAGGTCTGACTGAATTAGAGCAATTGCTTTGATTTTTGTAGATTTCTTAATGCAGGGCACAGATTAGGTGCAGTTTTTCTTAGGAGATGTTGCCATGGAGATTAGTCCTGTAATATACGGCTATTCACCAAATCTAAATTCTTTTTTCTATAGTTTCAGTGACAGGTCCAGATACTGAAGGGAAAACATCCTGTACCCTACGCAGAAATAAAACCTTAAATTGACCAAAAAGCCCCGTGAATTTATGGATCACATTGTGGTCATAGACAGCCATTTATTTGTCAGTGAGAGTGTGGTCCTTAAAGTCAGCTGTAGGGCCTGCAAGCCTAGCATCATTCAACAGTCTACATAGTTTACAAACCATAAAGATCAGTAAGCATGGGGTACGACAAGTTCAGAATTATTTCCAGAAAAATAAAACCAAAGAGGGGAGTTTGCATAGGTGCCCATGGAACTTGGATGTAAGTTTTATTATTCATGTGCACTTTGGGTTTTTCTGTAGTAAGATGTTACACTCCCGTATTTAAACCTTTACCCTCTCAGTATTCTGGTACTTACAGTGTTAGGGTTGGGAATCCCTTGGATCTAATGGTACTGAGGGCTTACCCTCTTGAAATCCGACCTTGTTAGGCCTTAGTGTGCTACAGCTCTGCTCAGATCACAAGTCACCCTCCATTTTAACATCAAACTTTGTCATTTGTCAGTACAGGTCGGTATAGAGCTTATCAATTGATTAGGCATCATCATTTTGTTGCTTCAGTTCTGTTGTTAATTCCACAATATGCTTTAATAGTCCACTGCAGGCATGTGAGGGTGATGCCCTGCTTCCCCACAATGCTTGTGCCATGAAGGCAGTATCTCCGCTGAAGGTCTCTGAGCAAGCGATTTTTTACATCATGCGCACTTCGTGTGAAGTGTCTTTTCCCTCCATTAAACTGCAGTGCTTAGATCCTTATTCTGCCTTTTTATACTTCAGTGAATGCTCGTGTGGAGAGCTATTTATGGCTCTGCCACTCTCCAGCTCCTTCTCTCATTGCCCAGGGAGCGGAGGCTGTAAGCTGGGACAGCTCAGCCCCATACGTCTGTTTCAGTTAGCTTCAAACTCAAAAAAAAAAGGAGGAGGAATACAGGGAGCCTGGAGCGCACAACTTTCTCTGCAAGCCTGATGGACGTGAACAAATGAGAGAGGAGAAAGCCTATAGAGAAAAGCCAGCCGATAATGACGTACTTCCAAGAAGGAAGCGTCAACAGTGACCTAACATTTCAACCATGTGACTCTTGCAGGTTCCTTTAAAGCAGGTGCTGCACTGATGGAGATATAAAAACACAAGAACAGTACGTTCAGAAACATGTGAGCTAGTGTCACCATGGATTCCCATAGCAGCCCACTCAAGTTACTTAATGACATCACATTGTCAAGGCTTGTTTGTTAAGCATTTTTTTATGTTTGTGAGATCACAGTGAGAAGTACTCCACTTGGGCTGAGTGTTCTCTTAAAAAGTTGTCCTTTTCTTCTCCCTTCTCTCGCTGCTTACCAGTACACCATCATGATGCATCTTTGGCTTCCCATTCCGGACTAGACCACATATGTAGCTCTGGACTCTTTTATCTGAATGTCCTGATGTACTGTTCAATAGGTACCCATTTGGAACTGCTTAATCGAAGAAGCCTTTCATTTGTTGTTCCTCTCTGGAAGTGCTTGGCTACAGTATTAACTGGAAGGTCCTGCATCTCCAAACACAGAAACCCTGTACAATCACATGATTCCAGAATTCCCCATAAGTACCCCAGTCCCAGATGAGGGCTCAGCCTTCCCACAAAGGTAGGTCTCTTGCTAGAACGGAGACCAGCTTATTATCGTTAAAGGGACCCATTAGCGCTTCTGCACTCAACTTGAACGTGTGGTTCTGCAAATAAGTCTGTTTAACTTATGAACGTGATATTTAAAAGATGAATGAAAGCACAGTTGGTGATGACCGATGCTTACATGGAATAGTTCAAATGGGGTCAATATGCATATGTTACAAAGAAGGGCATCAGCTGACTTGCCATAGACTGCCTCTTGTATAATACAAAGTGGCAGTAGAACCCGCTAGAAATGAGTGTCCGGGCTGGAAATACAAGACACTGATCATAAGTCCTAGACATACTGGGGAAGGGGGTAGTCTGCCACAGAGAAAAATGTGAGTGGTAGGACTTACTCATAGTCAGAACTTGTGGCAGGGAATTATTCCTCTTCATTATGATCAAAGGATAATCATGACTGGGAAACTGATTTATCCCAAAGCTAACTTCAGGTTCAGTAGTTGAGATTGGAGAAGAGGTAGTTAGCCACAGATGCTTAGTGTGTGAGCCTGGAATGGTCTGACCTGGAAGTAAAACACTTATGACTGGAACCAGCCAAGGCCCAGTCCATCAGTTGAAGGCTGATCTTAGAAACAAACTGAGAGTATGGGACTGAGCCAAGGTGATTTGTCTCAGGTTTACACAATGAGTCAGTGGCTTAAAAGCAGGAAGAGTTGGTCAGTTAGAGACAGGGAATGTGTACAAAGGTCATTTATCTTAGGAACACACTGTGAATAGATGTGACCTATCAGTATCCAAAGAAGCAGAGGAGGTGATCTGTCTCATAGATGCACTAGAGTTCTGAGAAACACACTCTTGGAGGAGTAGTGCCTTTAAGAACACACAGGTAATTAGTTGATCATTGTCAAACCTGCTTCATATGATTAAGTGTCATGAGCAGCCGGAGCCTATAAGAGTAGCTCTGGCCATGAGGCAGGGAACAGCCCTGGACAGGGCATTGGTAATTTGCAGGGCGTACTGCGAGTTGGTGTGCAAAGTTAGAAAACAGGGCCCTTATCTCAGATCTTGAGAATTAAGTTGGCAATAACTGTAAGTAGTGCAATACAATACAATGCAACTTATTCTTATATAGCCCAAAATCACATAAGTAGTGCTGCAATGGGCTTTGACAAGCTTTGCCTTTTGACAGCCCCCCAGCCTTGACTCTCCAAGAAGACAAGGAAAAACTCCCAAAAAAACCCTTCTAGGGAAAGAATGGAAGAAACCTTGTGAAAGACTGTTCAAAGAAAGACCCCTTTTTCAGGTAGGTTGGGTATGGAGTGGGTGTCAAAAAAAAGGGGTAAATATAATACAATACACAGAACAGAATACAAATAATCCTCAATTCAATATACTAGTTCAATAGAAATCTTACAAGTATAGAACAGAATTCAATAGTAGGTGATATTACATAATATGATTTGGTTTTGTTCAGAGTCCTGGAGACATCGGCCATTAAACTGCTCCCCCTATTGGCCATTCCACAACTGAGTCAGCGCTGGGCCAGTCAATCTGATGAAAGGACCCCTCTACCTGATGATTCCTGTGGTCCTCCATCCATCCAACTAGTCTTTGTGACACACACCTTGGAGGAGTGGAGATCCTTCTTTGTTGAACACTAGAGGTCGGTGTCAAAAACTGAGGATGTGGCCTGTCTCTGGGACGTGCTTGGAGTCAGTGTGTGTGCTGACAGGAGGGGCTAACCTCAGAGACAACCTGAAAGCTCACTCTCTAGTAGTGTTGGATTTTCAAGCTCATGACTTGGGTTCAAGACCTGATGTGGGTAGAAAGTGTTTAACTATTGGGACAGGTTACCTATTAGCTAAATAAACAAACCTGAGGACTGATCAGTCACCTCTCATTTGTCTAGTTTCTTATGTGCTTATATCTGAGATGAAGACTTGAAGACGTACATATTGTACGTTGAAATATTTTAAATAATACTGTATATTGTTTGTGCTAAGTGTTAATTTTCAGGTTTTAGAGTGCATTCTCTCAGTGAAGAATGGAAGAGGTGGATGCATTTGAGGTAGGTTAGCATTACATGCCGTACTTCTATGACTAACACGGTGCCTCAAGTGGAGGAAGATGTCTCCTCTTTCACTTTATTACTTCTAAACTTTATTACTGGCAGCTGATTAGACAACTTTAAAATGCTTTCCAAAAGGTCTCTTTGAGGTTTATGTTATTAGCTGACTGCCTGTGCCATCCATTTACCCAACTCAATATTGTGTAGGAAGACAGTGCCACACTTGGACGGTCTCACTTTTTGCTGTTTCACCCACACAGTCTGGGCCTTGCAGATCTACAAGTTAGAAAATGCAGGCATGGCATAACATTGATGTGCATTCAGATACTTAGTTAACTGATTTGAAACTTGGAACATTTTGCATTTTTAGTTACTTCTTCAAAGAAACCCAGCCACAGAGGATGCACAAACCAGTGTGTTTCTTTGTGCCGGTCCCAAGCCCTGGATAAATGGGGAGAGTTACATCAGGAGGGGCATCCGGTGTAAAATTTTGCCAAATCAATTTGCGGACAACAATACAAATTTCCATACCGGATCAGTTGAGCCCCGGGTTAACAACGACCGCCACCAGTACTGTTAGCCAACTGGGTGCTGGCGGAAAATGGGCTACTGTTGGCTGAAGAAGAAGAGGGGTGAGACATGTCCGGTGGCAGGAGGAGAGGAGGAAAGTAAAGAAAGTGGAACTGAGGATAGGAACTTTGAATCTTGGCAGTATGACTGGTAAGGGGAGAGAGTTAGCAGATATGATGGAGAGAAGGAAGGTTGATATATTGTGCATGCAAGAGACTAAATGGAAGGGGAGTAAGGCCAGGTGGATCGGAGGTGGATTCAAATTGTTCTATCATGGTGTGGATGGGAGGAGAAATGGGGTACGAGTTATTCTGAAGGAACAGTATGTCAAGAGTGTTTTGGAGGTGAAAAGAGTGTCACAGAGTGATGATTATGAAGCTGGAAATTGGAGGTGTGATGATGAATGTTGTTAGTGCATATGTCCCACAAGTTGGGTGTGCAATGGGTGAGAAAGAAGATTTTTGGAGTTGGATGAAGTGATGAACAGTGTACCCAAGGGACAGAAAGTGGTAATTAGAGTGGATTTCAATGGGCATGTTGGTGAAGGGAACAGTGAAGACGAGGAGGTGATGGGTAGGTATGGTGTCAAGGAGAGGAATAAAGAAGGTCAGAGGATATTAGATTTTGCCAAAAGGATGGACATGGCTGTGGTGAATACGTATTTTAAAAAGAGGGAGGAACATAGGGTGACGTACAAGAGTGGAGGAAGATGCACACAGGTAGATTACATCCTATGCAGAAGAGTTGATCTGAAGGAGATTGAAGACTACAAAGTGGTGGTAGGGGAAAGTGTAGTTAAGCAGCATAGGATGGTGGTCTGTAGGATGACGTTGGAGATCAAGAAGAGGAAGAGAGTGAGGGCAGAGCCAAGGATCAAACGGTGGAAGTTGAAAAAGGAAGGCCGCGAGGTTGAGTTTAGGGAGGAGGTGAGACAGGCACTGGGTGGCAGTGAAGAGTTACCAGACAGATTGGAAACTACAGCAGATGTAGTAAGGGTGACAGCAAGAAGGGTGCTTGGCGTGACATCTGGAAAGAGGAGGAGGAAAAGGAAACCTGGTGGTGGAATGATGAAATGCAGGAGAGTATACAGAGGAAGAGGATGGCAAAGAAGAAGTGAGATAGTCAGAGAGATGCAGAAAGTAGACAAGAGTACAAGGAGATAAGGCACAAAGTGAAGAGAGAGGTGGCGAAGGCTAAAGAAAAGGTGTATGATGAGTTGTATGAGAGGTTGGACACTAAGGAGGGAGAAAAGGACCTGTATCGATTTGCTAGACAGTGGGACCGAGCTGGGAAAGATATGCAGCAGGTTAGGGTGATAAAGGATAAAGATGGAAAAATACTCACAAGCGAGGTGAGTGTGCTGAGCAAATGGAAAGAGTACTTTGAGAGGCTGATGAATGAAGAGAACAAGAGAGAGGAGAGGTTGGATGATGAGGAGATAGTGAATCAGGAAGTAGGATAAGCAAGTAGGAAGTGAAGAACAGTTATGAAGAGGATGAAAAATGGAAAGGCCGTTGGTCCAGATGACATACCTATGGAAGCATGGAGGTGTTTAGGAGAGCTGGCAGTGGAGTTTTTAACCAGATTGTTTAATGGAAAGTGAGAGGATGCCCGAGGAGTCGAGAAGAGGTGTACTGGTGCCAATATTTAAGAATAAGGGGGACGTGCAGGACTGTAGTAACTACAGGGGAATAAAATTGATGAGCCACAGCATGAAGTTATGGGAAAGAGTAGTGGAAGCTAGGTTAAGAAGTGAGGTAATGATTAGTGAGCAGCAGTATGATTTCATGCCATGAAAGAGCACCACAGATGCAATGTTTGCTCTGAGGATTTTGATGGAGAAGTTTAGAGAAAACCAGAAGGAGTTGCATTGCGTCTTTGTGGACCTGGAGAAGGGATATTAGGAGAAGGGTGATAAGGATAAAGCTGCCAGGGAAGAGGAAAAAAGAAAGGCCTAAGTGAAGGTTTATGGATGTGGTGAGAGAATACATGCAGGTGATGGGTGTAACAGAACAAGATGCAGAGGACAGAAAGATATGGAAGAAGATGATCCACTGTGGCAACCCCAAACGGGTGCAGCCGAAAGAAGAAGTTACTTCGTCAAAGAGTCAGTTATCACATTTTTGTTTATCAAATATTTTTGTAACAGTGAGTCATATTCAAAAATAACAGTGATAATAGAATGCATTTACATGCATTAGTAGACAACATTAAATCCTGTAATGCTGTCTAACAGCACGTTCCAATGTCATGTAGTTACAAATGTAGCCCAGATAGGCTTGTGGTGGCTCAATGGCTTTTGTAGACAGTAGAGTCCAACTCAATGATGGAGAAATGGCATAGATTGATGTTCTACTGTTACTTGTTGGCTGAGGAAGGTCAGTGACTAATTGTAGTTCAGATTCTTAAACATAACATTTTTGAAAGAAACATTTGATGGAGAGTCTCAAAGTTAAAATTGTTGGCTGCTTTGTTCCATGATGCAGAGCAGGTCTGGAGCTTTCCTGATAAATGACAGCATCAGAGAAATACTGAATCATTATCATGTGCAGATGGTACAGCCGTGAAGATGTTTGTAGTGTACTGTGACAGCTAGGGAGCACCTAACTCCAGACACAACTTGACCACAGACCGTTCCAAGTTCAATTAAACTGTTATTTAATAATAAAATTACCCTTTAGGCTTTATTCTAGAAAGCAATTAATTAAATAACACACCAATATTTTCCATCTTCTTCCCGTCCTCAAGTGTTGTCTCACTAACTCAAAAATCTGCCGTCCCGATACAGTAAGGCAGCTTCCTTTTATCTTAAATCCAGGAATGGGTTGAAAAGTTAACCTGTAAAAGCATTTTTGGGTCACATGGAAGCTGCAAGCTTCTTTTCTGTAGAGGCCTCTGGTGGCACCCAAAAACCATGACAGGCTCGCCCTTTTGGATTACTTGGCAACCCCGCTAGTGTCCGACTTGGGAGCCAGTCAAAGGAACACTGCCGCCTCTCATGCTGAGGGATGAATTATCCATAAAAAGCCATTTCCTCTGTCCTTTCACTACTCATCCCTAATACCAATGAAGGCTTTGCTCAGCTGGGCTTTGTCGCCACTCCACTGGTTCTTCTATTACATCGACCCAGCCAGTTGAGGAATCTTCTTCAGGCCTCAGCCAATTATGTACTTACAGTACGTATTTGTTCACTGTGTGCCTATAAAGCGACTCTTACATAATTCCTTTCCTCTTACCTTAATTTCTAGATATGTGACTTTTTGTTTTGTTTTATTTTTTTTTCTTTGTTACTTTTAAAGTTAACATACCTCAAGGAGCAGGAGAATTGAGGCAGAGTTCAAGTGACTTGCATGTGTGCTTCTCTCTCATACTTAAATTGGGGAAGCACCTGTTGGACAAGTAAAAGGATAAAATATTCGAGTAGAAGTGACCGTTCTCAAGGTAAATCTAAGCCATAATTGAAGTCGCACAGAATATTTTTCCGTTTTAAGATAAAAGAGTTTGCAAATTTGCCAATTCTTTACAAAAGGAGATCTTGACAAATTCAAACATTTGTACAGCTCCCTCTATTTGAGGCATCTCAAGGAAGACTGAATATTCATTGAGATACCTCAGAAAAGTGAATTTTCCTGACACATTTTCTTGAAGAATAAGTGTGCCAAATTTCAACAACATATGCGAACATGCAGTAGAGTTATTACATATGGACAGATAGATGGACAGACAGGCAGACAGACATGGCAACCACAATAGGTGCCTTTTGCATTACATGTGAGTGGACCTAAAAAGGACTAAAAGCTAAATAGATGTTGATAAAAAGTTGTAGATTAAATGAACTACCAGGGGACTTTCCAGGTTCTCTAGCACAGCCCACTGACACTTGCAGGCAACTTTTACCAGGAGCTGAAGGTTATTGCTGCTTCCCTCCTTCTGCTGTAAAACAGTTAATTAGAATTGTGATCTAATCGCTGAAGCTCAGCACACTGTTACTATGGAGGTTAATTTATTCAACTGAGAACAAAGATGCTGCAAAAATAATTAACTATGGGCCTCTTTTTAACTGTAATCAACAGGGTTTCAATGCACTCATTAAAATGAGGATGTATGAGCGACTGCAGCCCATTGTGTCCTTCCTTGCAACCTGTGGTTTACAAATCACTGTGTCATTTTTATCATTATTATTTTTTTTCTTTCTAAATGGAAAGAAAAGGCCCATGATTTGGAGCCGACGGCCTGAAGAGCAAATTCCGGCAGAAATTGAACCTCTTCATCTAGTTGGTGCCTACCTGGGTAATACAGCGAAAAAGTCATATTTGAGGTCTACACAGTGGGGGTAGAGGTAATTCCACATGTAGGGGTGTAATAGTGGTTTGGACTCCTGCTTCTCAGCTGTGAAGAATCCTGGGTTCACATCCCAGCTCAGGTACTGTCTGTGTGGGTTTTGCTCGTTCTCTCTGTGTCTTCCTCTTACATCTCCAAGGGACATGTATTAAGTTAATCATTGACTCTAAATGAGTTCTACAGGAGTGAGTGTTCCCTATGATGGCCAGGTTCCTTCTCCTGCCTTGTACCCAATGCTTTGGCAGCATAGTGTGAACTCCCTGATATGGACTGAGCAGGATTGATAATGGATTGATGTAATACATTTGTATGTTCTCTGCACGCTCATTTCAGCAGGGATGTATGAAGTGCTGCTGTGCTCTTCTGTTGTCTCCTGAGGCTCATTGGACCTTTTCTTAAAGAGCTGACAGAGATTGATCACTCCATACATGACCTCTGCGTGACTCATTCTAGTCTCCCTCTCTCGCTCTCTCTGTTGTCCCTACAAGCCTGCTGTCTGTGCCCAAAGCTCTCTGTGCTCTTCACATTTGTTGTAAGGTCAGGCTGGTTGCTGTAGCCTCACTAACCAGTGGATTTTTCAGCTTGCCTGTTATTTGATGAGAGCTTTTATGCTGTTAAGTCTCACTCATTTTTGGATGATTTGGCTTTTTATTTCATCTCTGTATCTGCTGTGTGCTCCCCACAAGCTCCCTGCATAAAGTTGGTCTCTTGCTGGTTAGTTAATGCTCACTGTGTTTGCTGCTCAGTGTGTCGATTCATACCCAGAACTCGGCACTGTGGCTCTCTTCTGTACACGCTGACTTTCTGATTACCACTTACCCTCCCTGTTTTCTGCCTGCTTTCTGCCTACTCACAGTACGTTTTCTGTACTGTTTCTTCTCACGGTAAACCTGCATAGTCACAGCCTGCAGCCTATAAAATGTCCACATCCTTGCTGTATGGTCACAGTTGCTTTTTGCCAACTGGAGCTCGATATGGCATCACTCTTCAGTGTCAGTTCATTGAACTTGTTCAGTTTGGTGTGTTTTCGTGTGTATTCTCTCTGCTCCCTATGCACAAGTCACCTACTCAGTCTATTTGATCAGCACGCCTTGTGCACGATCACAGCAAGTTCTTTCTGCGTATTGTGTCTACAAAACATACAAAAATCTGTGTCTTTTTTTCCTTAGAAACTGAAAGCTTACAATACGTGTTTTCCTGGCAGCTCTACTGATGAGCTTGTTCCTTGCATAATAACTTCAGATTCTCCACGCAGTCTCTCTGTGAGGTCAATCAACGCCCTCAAGTTACAGCATTTCTCGTACACTCATCAGAGATCCTCTGTGCAGTCTTTAGCTGTCTGCTTCTCTCTGTCTGTCCACTTCATTGCTATTGTACACTTGCTGAAGGTTCTGTATGCAAATTTGCCATACAATTTTTGGCCTATTTTCTTCATATTCAGTTAATGCATTCCCATCTTTCAGATTATTTTTTCTATACAAACTGTCTGGCTGCTGTATATTTATTATGTGACGAAAATAACGGTATACTCTAAAAGTTCATTTACAGTGCAGTACATTAAGGTGCTCATTATAAACCTGGTAATAAAAGTCTGTACTCTTCACACATTCAGTGCCCACTATCTATGCCCACTATATAGTCTCCTCTTTTCTTAATACTCAATTCACGTCCACTAGTTCACTTCATATACACTGACTAAGACGTTTTTTGTATGCTGATTGGAAGCTCACTATACCGTCATGGTCTCTAAACTTAGTGTGCTTTAAAAATCCATCCTTCCACTCACCTTATTAGCCCGCGTATCTAGGGCAGGCTCGGGGAGGCAGCTGGAGCCTATCCCAGCATTCACAGAGTTCAAGCAATGAACAGTGCCTGGACGGGGTGCCAGTCCATCGCAGGGTGAACATACACACAGAAGGGCTAAATTAACATTGTCAGTTTATCTAACCTGCATGTTTCCAGAATCTTTATTTGAAACTTTAGATATATTCTCTTCCAGCACTCTATGAGCTTGATATGTTTTAGAAGTAATAGTAGTTGTAATTAGTGATGCATGAACCCCACTGAATTTGTTTTGCTTCGTGTTTGGGGAAAATGTTGTGTAATAGCAAAACAAAGACAGTCAGAAGGTTTGCGGCCCTCATAGGCAAACCTCATATAACAGATGTGTCCAAAAAAATGAGAAATAAAACACAGGTAAAGTATTATGTTGTATCTTTTCAAATGGGAGTCAGGATACGCCTATCAAAGATGGCGGTTCTTCTGGTTAAGACTGTTTCTGGCAGGAATAGGCAGGTTCAGGTAGACAGACACCAGAGGTGACATCAAAAAGCCATCTGTCTTCTGGTCTGCAGAGGGAGAGAAAGAGAAGGCAGCTGTGTATTACCATCACCAGAGCCCTTAAACCGACCCCTGTGCACATGTGCTGACAGTGGAAATGTTCTGCAATTTCAGCAAACTCTGTGAAATGCATTGAAGTCAGTGGGAAAGGAGAGACTGAACTGGTTTTGAGTGGATTATAAGGGCGCAATGGTCTTTCAAGCATCCCAGAGGGCTAAGGTATGCATTGTAATAAAATAAACACTGGGAAAACTCCAAGAAAGGCTGGGGAATGACCCTGTATAATGTTCATCGGACACAATGAATAATATAGTGAAAAATAGATCAAAAACAAGATCATTTGACAAAATAGTGATGGTTACATGGAGTTTATATAGGAAAATGGTGCTAGGAAATGATCAAGACAGGAAGTGACATCAAAAGCAGACAGACGGAAGTGACATCATCTCTGGAGAGCTGCAAGTGACGTCATTGTTTAAATTCAGAGGTGGGATTGTTGGATAGTAGTCATTTTGGGGAACCAGAAGTATTGTGGATGAGTTATGTTTTTTCTTCTTTGATTCTGTTGATGGAGAGAAAGGCATTAGTACATACAATCAACCCTTCATCTCTTGTAATATCACTCACCTTAGGGCTTGTTTTCGGCATCCTAAGCGCACGTGTGTGACAGGTTCTGTCAACTGCAATAGGCTGGACTGAATGTTTTGACCAGAAATGTGACCTGAAATGCAAAGCCAACCACTGTGTCACCGTGCCTCCCTGAGATAATTTATACTCTGAGTCCACAATACAGAGTCCTTTATCTCTCTCTGGATCTGCCAAGCTTCTCTCACTACAACTCAGTAACAACCCACAAATACTGTGTACTGTATCTGCACGTGTAGTTCAAACTAATTAATTAATTCATTTTTTTTATGCTGGCAGGGCGAAAATCTAACTGGAGTATTGACCAGGTAATGGCCTCATGCATATGTGGCCACTGTTTAATAATAATAATAATAATAATAATACATTTTATTTATATAGCGCCTTTCCCATGCTCAAGGCACTTACAGAAAATAAGAGAAAACAGCAGGGTATACAGTGTATAGCATTGTACAAACCAAATAAATAAATAAAGAATATTACCACAGTAAGTTCAAAGAAAGCCTAACAGACAACAGAATTGATGGTCTAGCACACACACACAGGTTACATGAGCATCTTGACAGAGAGGTAAACTGAGAGAAGGGAAATGAAGTCAAGTAGAGCTAAAAGCCTTCCTGAACAGATGAGTTTTGAGTTGTTTTTTAAAAGAATTCATGGAGTCAGCTGACCTGATTAATTTCGGTAGGTCATTCCAGAGTCTGGGCGCTATACAGCTGAAGGCCCTGTCACCCATGGAGTGTAGATTAGTGTGGGGCACAACAAGATTACCAGAATCAGAGGACCTTAGTGGGCGGGCAGGCACATAGTGATGAAGAAGGTCACTGATGTAGTTTAAACTGTTTAAACTATTCCTGCATGTGTAAATCAGATCAGGCAGTGCTGTAAAGTGTGTGAGGTTGAGTATACTTACAGTACAGTTCTACGCTTGTATGACACAAATCGGGCAGGTAGCACAGATCGGATAGTGACATCCCCACCCTGCATTCACAGTCACACACACCCTGCTACAGCTTTACAGTGTCACACTGACTCTTGCAAAGCATCATGATGTGGTGGGAATTTTTTTTTTAAAGTATGTCTGAATCAACAATTCAATGAACAAGGTCACAGGCAAACCCAGCAAATTCACTGCAAAAAGTCTGGGCAACACGCACCACGCAACACGCAGCTCTCTACTGCCATGATAAAATACTCAGTTTATTGAAAACAAAACACAAATCTGCTTACCTGATGTTCAGCTATGGGATGTCAGCTGCTACAGTATATTCTCGCCAGAAGCTTACTTCTGTTTATTCAAGCTACTGTACATAGTGATTGATGTGTGCCACAAACTCTTTATACGTTATCTATGCATGTGTGTGTTTGCCTTACGTGGTGCTGAAGATCTGTATTTTTTTTTGGAGGTCAGAGTTCAGGGTCAGCCATTGTACAGCACCCCTGGTTAAGGGCCTTGGTCAAGGGCCCAAAAGAGTAGGATCCCATTCTGCCACTAATGAGATTTCAACCTTCAACCTTCCAGATATTAACGCAGATCCTTAGCCTCAGAGCCACCACTATACATATCTTGTGCATCCATCGGTGTCTTTATTGGGTCCTGACTGTTAGCTCACTATAAATGGCCTCCATGCCAACTTCATGTATCGCTAGGTGTGTTTGTAAACACACTGGACACTATTTGTGTGCCATATGCTTACTTCATGTACAGCGGTTTGTACGTTTATGTAATGGTCAATCAAAACTAATTTTTTCTGGCCTTCCATGCTCACTGAATGTCCACAGATAAGTGCATAACCTGCATATTCCATACGGGATCAGTATGCAGTCTTTGTGTTTTATGGATTTTATAGCACACACTGACTAGAAGCTCCCTGTTCAGGATTTTTCTTTATTCCCAGTTCTCACTTTATATAGAATAGTCAGTGTTTTTAAATTCCCACTGCAAGTTTTAAAAATGTAATCCACCTCTGCTCTCCGTATGCTTAGTCTGAGATATTAGTCATTAGAACCTCACTGAACGCTCACTACGCAGTTTATGTCAGTTCTCTTTACACAGACTAGATGTTGAGTGGTTAACGTGTCTCCTGGATACTCACGATCTTGTTGGACGATGTCTGTCTGCTGTCTAGGCCTTCAGTGCAGGTCCACAAGTCTGCTTGTTTTCCTTCCGCTCACTCTCTATGTGGTCTGTGCCTGTGATCGATATGCTCACTCCATGTCCGCTGGTTAAAGTGTTCACTGCTTGCTTACTGGAATTTAACGTTCTTTGTAAGTGAACAATACATATTTTGTTTAATCTTGTGGAGGTAGCCTCAATCAGGACCAAGGGTGTGGGTGCTTTCAATTAAAATATATTTTCAATATTCTTTTTCATATGATTCTGGATTATGGAGATGTGTTGCATGTCAGTTGAACAGGCAAGTAAGAATTTCATGATATTCCATACTACTGCTGCTGCTCCTTTACAGTGATCTCAGACAGCAGTCGCCCAGTAAAGTGCCCTTGTTAACTGCACTGGCAACAAAGACCTAGACGTCCCTGGCCAGGCTTTAAAATACCTTCTTAGCCACAACCTAATTTGACTTGGACGTGGGTAGTGGAAGGACAAAGGCTTGACAGGATGGAGTTGTTGATTCCAGAGTTTGGTGGGCAGCATGCAGAAAGTGAATAAATGTGAGTTTTATAGTAGCATTTGTTAGTTGAGTGCCAGGCAGATGGGGCTAACCTCTGGATTAGTTGATTTCTGTGAGGCTGATAGGATTTATTTTAAAGGTCCATCTGCTTTTTCTGCTACTTTGTTTCTTCCTTGTGTTGTTCCCTGATATTTTCATCACGGAAAAACAAATGTTTATATACTAAACTTTGGCTTCACTGGCCTTCTTTCTGGGTTTGGAAATTACTTTGATTGTCCCCTACGATTCACAGTCCAGCTTTACTATACAGTCTTCTCCTGATTTATATGGTCGCTTCATGTCCACTCTTTTCTTGCACACTTAATACCATTACACTAAAATCTCCTCGAGTCTGAGTGTGCTGTCTGCTTGTCCATCTGTTACATTGTCCTCCCTGACAGTGCCCTCTGATGTGCGGTGGGTACAAGTCTGCTCACTCTCACATATTCACTACATGCCCATATGTAATGTCATCGTCTTGTTTGTAGGCTCACTTTTTATGTGGCAGTGAGTGTTTGTTCTACATATGCTCTTCAAGCTCGCTGTGCAATTTCTTTTGGGTTAATAAGATTGAAATGCACTCAGCCTTGTGTGTTTAAAAGCGTACGTAGTGTCTGCTTTCTGTATAATTAGACTGTGTGTCAGCAACCACTGCATTTACAGTACCTACTACATGACGGAAGAAATCTGAGGGCAAGGGTCCTGTGTGAGGAAACCTCAGTCAGAGATTGTAAACCCACTGACAAAACCAGACAGCAGCCACCTAATGGCTGATGAGTTTCCTGCATGTCCACACTTTAAATAACCTCTACTTTCCTAAGGATTGTCCAGGATTTGCGTATTTCCCTAATGCTCATGCTCAGATCTGTCCATTTTTTTGGATGTTTTGCATGTTGTCCATTGATGTGCTTTATGCATCACACTGCAAGCTCACTCAAGCCTCTTGTTGTTTCTTGCGTGCTCACTGTATGTATGCTGGCTTCTGTGTTTCATGCTTACACAGTGTTTGAGTGTGCTGTGTACAGCGTGGATTTCCTTTCCACTGGATAGTGCAACACCTTCGTCAAGTACACTGGAGCTCTCTTCAGCAATCAGTGCTTGTTTTATGGGGTCTTACTAAAGCTTCTCTCTCCAGTCCTTTTCTACTCATAGACTGTATACCAGGGGTCCCCAACTCTGGTCCTGGAGGGCAACAATGTCTGCAGGTTTTCATTCTAACCCTTTTCTTAATTGGTGACCAGTTTTTGTTGCTAACTCCTTTTCCTTTCATTTTAATTGACTTGCATTTTTTAAGATTTGTTCCCCTGAATTTCTTCATCATTTCTCTGAATTGCTTCATTTCTTTCCTTAAATGGCACCCAAACAGAAATGAAATGTGAAGCGAGTGAGCCAACAGAAGACCAACTCGGTCAGGACCTCATACTACAATCAATTTCACTCCAACCAGTTGCTTAATTAGGCCGTGAGTCTTGTTAATTAAACCCGTTCTTTAATTCCATGACTTATGGCTGCTGTCATTGTGCGACAGCACACATTTCTAAAATTCTTGATTTTCTCTTTTTAAAATGTTTTGGGAACCTGAGCAGATCAACATTCCTGAGACCTTCATCTTTCCTTATTTTCAGTTATTGTATGATGGACACAGTTTGCTGGTCATGTTTTAACTCATTTTGTATCTCATTATTGTATGGTTGTTAATTAAGGAAAAAGTAACAATTAAAGGGTCTGAGTCTTCAAGAGCAAGTCAATTAAAATTAATTCAAAAGAAGTTAATTAGGAGCAAAAACAGGTCACTAATTAAGAAGATGGTTAGAATGAAAACCTGCAGCCACTGTGGCCCTCTAGGGCTAGAGTTGGAGACCCCTGTCATATACTCGGCTAATGTATAACGTTCAGTGTTCTTTCTGTTTGCTCACTAAATGTTACTGTTCAGTTTCTGTGAGTTTTTTCCTTGCTCTCTTGAATTACAGTACCCCGTTTCTTAATAGGTTTTGTATTATAGCATTCATCCAACCCAGAATAATAACAGCAGCAGAGTGGTGGCTCTGAGGCTAGGGATCTGCGCTGGCAATCGGAAGGTTGCCAGTTCGAATCCTGTAAAATGCCAATTGGGACCTTGAGCGAGGCCCTTAACCTGCAATTGCTGAGCGCTTTGAGTAATGAGAAAAATGCTATATAAATGCAAAGAATTAATAATAACAGAGACTGGAATACACAAAAATAGTGTATTTAATTACAAAGCAAAGGCACACAGGAAAAGTCCAAATAAACAAGCAAAACAAAACCCTATGGGCCCTGCTGTCCTACCTGAATAGGTCCTGTCTGCCTGCACCAACCAAAACTGCTGCACTAAGCTCTCTCTTCTTCATCCCCTCCTCATTATCTTCATGTCTAACCTCCCTGGCGTACTCTTTCTGCCTTTGAGAGGTGTCACAAGTGAGTCTGCAACATATTTATGTTATTATTTTTTTATTGTTAATATGTATATTATAACACTATCATGCCACCATTTTGAATATTTTTTGGTCTATGGCCAATTGCCATTTTTTTAAGATTTTATTATGGATGCAGCCATATTGTTTGTGATCTACTGCCAGTCACCAATATCTGACATCATCATACCAAATCTCTTTAAAATGGCGGCATGCAGCATTTGCCATCCTCGCTTTGGATCATTTACAGTCAAACACATTTCATAAAGTTTGGTTATTTAGGGATTATCATTTGGCTCCTGACTCTGACTGTTCTGGTGTTGTTAGGGTGTTGTTCTTATTTTAGTTTCTGTTTCTGTTTTTTTTTTTTTACATTTTTTCCATGGTTTTCTGAGATTGAACACTTGTTCTAAATGTTTTCAGGCCCCTGAATATGAATTTGATGTTTGCTTTTGGACCCTCCTATCGTGTAAAGAGTTATGTATTTTTCATGATCGCTGCCATGTTTGGTTCATGTTATTAGGACTGCTTCACATGTTGCTAGACCTTCGGTTACTGACACAACAGGATCAAATTTCATTCAGTAATGTACTTCCCTATCTGATTGATGATTCAAAACCCTTTGCAAATCATTCTTTCTAAAAGATTCTTAGTCCTATTGTTTATTGGTTCTGACTGGATAAAGTGGGTTTAGAAGACAGATGATGGATGGGTGAATTAACAAACTTTTTGCTCTGACTATCTGACCATGTTTTTTGTCTCTGACTCTTTTGGCTTTGACGCTTGTGTTTCTGATCTTCCAGTTCTGAACCTCTTTCTGTTTACTTGCCTGTGTCCTGGTTCATTCTCACTCTGAAGCAGGTCAGGGCTAGCTTATGATACAGGGCCTGGCTCAAGTTTGTTATTTTTACCCTTTTGCAGTTTTTTAATTTTGTTGCAATGATTGTAGTGTATTGTAGTTTTGTTTTGTTGCTTACATGGATGCTGAAGTCGGAAACAACGGGAGACAAACACTAATTTAAAGTAAAAAGCAATTTCTTTATTCTTGGTGAATCAAAGAGACTGCAGCCCCTCTCAGCTCAGTCCACTGACTGGTCAGATCAGACAGCCTGCAGCCTAACGTGTTGCTTCCCTCTATATACCTAGTTTGTGTATTAAACAAAAAAAAATATATATATATGGCAGTTCATTTTGAGGTTACACATAAATTACCATAGCTTGTGACTCCCTGAATTGGAATGTGTACATTGCTTCTTTCAGATAAAGAGGTTATCAGGGTACTCACAGTTTTAACAAATATGCTCAAATAGTTTTAAGCAAGAATTCAGAAACTGTCATAACTGATTTATAATATCACAGGGTGTTCTGTTAGTATCAAGAGGTCAGCATTTTCTCATAAAAGAATGCAAGTTAGTCCCTTATTCTGTGCACAAGCTTAATTCTTTTTCTACCTAAATGAAGAACAAATCATATAAAAGTAATAAATCATATAGCTCTCTGCAGCATGATTAATACAAAATACAGTCCTTGGTATTGTGAGGTAGCTACTTATAATCATTACAGTTAATAATGTTTTTTCTTTCTCACTTACACGTATTTCTATAATGAACATTTTGTGTAAGTTATTGTTTTATGTTTTTATATGTCTCTTCTCTAAAACTCCGAAAGGCGGGGCCATGTCGATGTCCTTCCTGAAGGGCCCCCCTCAGTTTATTCATTCTGGCTGAGAGGCCTTTGCAGTGCCATTGAGTGTTGTTGGTTAAGGATCACTTGTGTAAGTATTGTTTGAAATTTCTGGTTTTCATTGATATTTTGCTCTATTTCTATTCTGATCATAGATTACTGGCTGGATTTATTTTTATGCAAATCCTTTGTGATTTTTTTCTCCTTTTTTGTAAGACTTGTGTGCTTTGTTCTTCTTTTTTTTATTATTTAATACATACTTGTAGCAAAATTAAGCATTTTGGACCTTGTTAGACATCTCAGAGCCCCAAGACTTAATTCTGTGTTTAAACTCCTTACTTGTATTTAACAAAATGCCTTATCACATATGAAATTGAATGTAATTAAATGTGAAATATTACACATAGGAAATAATAGTGATAGATTTGAATGCACAATGGGAAATCTGAAACTTGAAAGTACCTCTTATGAGAAGGACCCATCAGCTGTTGTGGACTTGTTACTATCTACAATAAGACAATAGGATATTAGGTTATAAATCAAGATGTGTAGAGTTCAAGCCAAAGTATAAAATGTATTACTGCAGCCTCACCTGAGTACTGTGTGTACTTCTGGTGTCCACAGAGTCCAGAGAAGAGCGTCTAGTCAGACTGCAGGACTAAGAGGTATGAACTATGAGGAAAGAGTGTATGAGCTGAACCTCCTCTGTTAAAGCAAATGGAGTTTAAGATGTGACAGGACTGAAGTGTCACTTAGGGAATTAGTACAATGACAGGCATTACTTTACAATGAGTTCTTCCACAAAAACATGAGAACACAGTGGAAAACTTGTGTAGGGCAAATTTGGCACAAACACTGAAAGGTTTTTCATCAGAGAAAGGACCATATACTCAAGGATTAAATTCTCAAGTAGTGTAGTAGAGAGTAGGACTTTGGGAACTTTACATCTTGACTTGGTGTTATTTTGGAAGAATTAGGTGAACAAGATTGTCAAGCTTGTTGGACTGAATGGCTGGGTCTTGTCAAAGTTCTAACTGAAGGATCCATGGACACTGTCAGCACAATAAATGTATTAGAAATGAGCTAAAAGGACCACATGAAGATGCAGTCAATAAAGAAACTTAAACGTCTGAAAAAGAACTTACACAAAATGTTGTAGCTGCTACACTGAAGTGAATACAGAAGTAAACAAGAAGCTAGAGGCACACGTCAAGAACTTATAAAGCTGCTCAGCAGGAAAGCAAAACACTAAAGTGAGAGACCAGCTTTAAAAAAGCTTTCATAGCACACTACAGCAAGTTTCAGAAACATGTGAACAACGTGTGTGGAGTGGGGCTGGTGCATGTCTGATGTCACGCAATCTCTGTTTTCTCTTAACAGACCCCTGGTGATCGACTGCATGCCCTCCTTCTGTCCCCTTATGCCAGAGCCTGTTCACATAGAGGTAAGAAAGCCACCTTCATAATGGAATAATCAGAGAGTAAATGAAAATGAAAGCTCAAGGACATAATATTTACTGGGTCGCCATGCTGGAGAGATCCTACTGTTAAACAGAAAGTACGCAAAGCCTTGGTGTCAAGCAACAAAGAAGAGAATGCTGTTTGGAGTCATTCAAGTTTCCACGGCTGCCTTTTTGTCCAATTAAAATCCTTGCAATTGATGACAATTATCTTCCCAGCAACAAAATTGGCATTTCAGGCTGCGTCTGTTCTGCTGACAGAGGTGTACTGATGGAAAATCAAGGTCTGTGATCACCTGTTAGAGGATGGAGTCTCCATAGGAACCGGACATAGCAACCACATTTCAGGCATGCACTGTATTAAGAGGATGTGGGCTGCAGACAGCCCCCTGAACCTTAGTTGTTAAGCCCATTACAGTCTTCCTGTGATAATACTTTGCTGTTCTGCTTATAATTACCCAGTCTGCAGATGAACATTATTGATTAACTAACAGAGGGGTGGGTTAGCTGCACAAGTAAAACACAAGAGGCCATTTACCATTATGTCTGCATACCAGACAAGCCCTTGATATTCTGCAGTCTGCCCTAAAGCTTCAGCTGCTTGCATATTTAAAATTGCCATGCTCCTTTATATAAAAAGCTGCAAAATTCAAAACAGAGGCTCTCAGCTGTCAAGAAAACAACAAGAAATAATCATTTGGTGAAGGGAAGGGATTTAGAATGTCTCAAACCAAATCAAAATCGTTCCTGTCCATGGAATAGTTGGGGCAACTCAATAACCAAAAAAAGGAAAACAGGCAAAAATTGCGGAAATGTCTTTCCAGATGTGAATTCAGAAATGAGTTGCTTCAAGATCCCGGATCTTCTGGTCTTAAGTCCTCCCAACAGGAAGCGGCGGGGCCAGGTTGCTGTTAATCTTCTGGTTTACAGAGGGAGGATGAGATAAGGCATTAGGATACAGCACCAACCCCAGCCTTTTACGCTGTCCCCTATACCCTCCCTTGTGACAATACTGTATATATTGTATATAAATACCGTATATATGCTGTGTTTTTTTTCTTTTATTTGTGTATGTTTTTTGTTGCCATTACTGTTGTCATTCTAAAAAGACATCCACATAAGAATTTCATTGTACTGCTGTATATATACACGACGATAAACTTTAACTTGAATTACTACAGAGTGGAAACAGAAAAGAGACTTACCTATAGTATCTGAACTTATCAATTTGAACATACAGGAGCACACAAGATGATCTCAGGAAGCAGGCCTACGAAATATTGCAAGGATTAATAAAATAATAAAGCTGTGGAATGATATGGCTACTCTTATAAGAGATGGCATTTCAGTCTCAGCCTTTAACCCTGGCTGAAAACTCACTACATCAGTCTAGCATACCCTGACTAGAACTGCTGTTTGGCAGTGCATACTGTGACTGTGTTTGTTAGTCATTTGATCACAGATACAAGTGAGGCAATCACAAGGAACTGTTAATAACCCCGTAACAGACCTGGAGAATCCTAGTAGTGCTGAGGCCACCTCGTATTTGTGTAAATATAAAAGACTACACTTAATTGAAAAGGATGGCATCTGAAGACCACGATTAGCACAATACTGTAAATATACTTTTTCCAACCACTTGATAACACTGAAGAAAACGCATTAAATCCAGATTATATTATCACAACTACACAAATTTTTTAAAATATTTACAGCACCCCCCAAAACAATCAAGTAATAAATATCACTGTATCTGCAGAGTCTCAGACAAGTCGAGGATAGCAAAAGTGATGAACAGTCCAAATTTAAATGATGAATACTTGTGGATCGTGTTAAATAGTGAAGCAGCAACTCTTGCTCATAAGAAGTGACTCTAGGTGTATTGGGAATCTTATAATCCAAGGATAAAGGACTTAATCTTCGTATTACACTGACCAGCACATGCCCCTAATATTGTTGAACGCCCAGGAGAAGGTGGGTGGACACTTGGCCGAGGTCTTCAGGTGTGCGACTGTGTCTGACTTTGTCTGTTATATCTAGATGTGGTCCATCCAGAAGTTTTTTTTCTCCAGGTTATGGTGCTGACTGGAGTTTTTGCTTTCCTTTCTTCTATTATGACCTGTCCATGTCTCCGTTATAATGTTATAATCATTTTACATGAATTTAATTGAAATTGCTTTGTTTTACTCTGTGTTTTACCTAATACTTGTATTCACGTTTGGAAGTAAGGCTGAAGTGTAGATGCCCTCGCAGTCAGCAGGGTGGCTGGTCACTTGGTTGATCAGGGTGGCCTAGATGAGTTAGTTTGCCCTCTGATCTCAGTAACTTGGTTCATGTCCAGGAACTTATAGACAGGGGATGATAAGGGGGGCCTGAATGACTAGGCCGTGGTGGGCAATTTAGCCTGGACATTGGGACATACCCAACTCTTTACAAAGGATGCCCAAGGATTTTTTATGGCCACAGAAGTGGTTTTCGGTTCTCCGTCTCATCTGAAGGACGGTACCATTTTTACAGCACAGTGTCCCCGTCACTGCTCAGGGGCCTTATGATCCACATTCATACCAGAAAGGTAAGCACTCACCTGCTGGCCTCACCAACACCTCTTCCATCAGCAACCAAGGCTTTTCCTAGATAGTTTCCCATTCAAGTACTGGTCGGGCCTGTATGTGCCTTCTGTGTATTTTTTGACAGTGGTTCTCTCTTTGACAACTTCCCACAAAGATTTGACTAATGAAGCAGCTGGACAACAGCTGTTGTCTGCATAGTCACTTCAGCTTCATCAGCTGTAGCTTGTAACTCCTTCAGGGTTCCCATAAGTCTCTTGAGTTCCCTCAAAAACGTTATTCTTGCATGATCACTCAGTTTTTGTGGATGGCCTGCTCTCAGCAGATTTCCAGCTGCACCATACTGTTTCAATTTCGTATTGACTGATTTAGTTGGATTTCAATGAATATTCAGTCACTTGGATGATTTCTTGTCTCCATCCTCTGACTTGTGCTTTCCTATTACCTTCCATGGTTTTGCTTGGAGTGTTTTTTGTCCTCACCGTGCCAGTTAGGCCACCATACTGACTCACAACAAGCTGCACCTTACAGATGAGATGCCTTTAAACTACGTCATCTGAAACCCTTGATAGATGATCTCCATTGAACTAATTGTAGGATTTCTTAAGCCTGTTGGCTACACCAATGACAATTTAGGTGTGTCATATTAAAGGGGTGAATACTTATGAGACCTTTTACATTTGTAATTAATTTAGACCACTTTGTAGAGATCTGTTTTCACTTTAACAGTAAGGAGTCATTTTCTTTTAATCGGTGCCAAAAAGGATACACTTTAACATGTCTGTCATTGCATTATAGTTGTGAAGTCCTAAAAGCACTCTTTGAGCCTGTGTTCAGTGAAGGCCACTATATGGAAATAAACTGAAGTGAACTGAACAGTAATGAGGCTGGGTAATAGAAAACAGATCTCTAGTGCTGCGAGTTGGCTATGTGGCCCAACTAGTGAGCCAAAGTTAAACCTTAACCAGACTCGGCTTCTAAATTAATTACTATTACAGGTCCACACAGAATTGGCCAATGAGCAAATGATTGCAATGAAAATGAAAACTCTCTTCATTGGAGACCAATATTTGTACAGTTTAATTCGACCTCTCTTTGCTGCTCCATGGGGGCCTCTCCTTTCCCCATGCAATGCAGCTTTATTTTTAGAGAGATGCATCTAAGCGCAGCATTTGTAACAAAGAGAAATTGTCCACAGGGGCTTTCCTTTTTTTATATAAATAGAAACGCTGGCTGAAGTGTAACTAGGAGCCGTTTCTTTGCCTCTTCCTCCTTCTAGCTGAGCTTGTCAGTCTCTAGCAGGGGTGGTTTGTCTGTTTTGCCCCAGGAGATGATTCAGCTGTACTTCGGTATAGATCACATTCAGTTTTTCAGCGCTACAATCTGTACTAGTTATGGCTAATAAAATGGGACACACAGATGTATTTTACAGCCTGTAGCCATGCCTGGTGGTTTACATTTGGGAATCGAGCTACTGTAATTATTAAGACAAAAGAATGCATCCTCTGGGATCGCTCTCGTGTAAAATGATAATTCAAAGAGACACACTAGCACTCTCGGTGGCCAAGGCACAGGAGAAGTCTTCCTATTATGCCAGTGTATCTTGCTGACTTGAGGATGAAGACACCGTGATCTCCTCCAGTTTTGCAGTGTTTCATCCTCCACCATATAACAAATTTATAGAACATTAGTTCCAATGTTATCATCAGGATTTTCATAATGCTTTTTCCATGCTGAGCAGGGCTTATCAGACCTCCCTGCCCTCAACTACTTTCTCCAGGCCTTGTTGTGGAACAAGCACCCAGACGCTCCCAGGAGATGTCATCTCATTAGTGTATCCTTGGTCTGCCTCTCAGTCTTCTTGCAATAGGTCGTGCCTGGTATACCACCTGTAGGAGTCACAAAGAGGGATTCTTTTTACATTCCTCAATCACCTCAACTGGCTTTTCTCATACCAGTTCTCTGCTGAGGTCCTCCCATATTGCCATTATGGAATAACCCCAGCAACCCTGTGCAAGAATCTCATTTTGACAGCTTATACTCATGATCACCTTATTGCTACCCAGCATTTGTGAATATAGATGAGTTTGGGAATGTAGACTCAAGCACTTCATCTGTAGGTTTAGCTCTAACTTCACTACCACTCTCTGGTACAGAGTTTGTAGGCCTGAAGCCACTGTACCATTTTGTTGGCCAAACTCAATCAACTCTACTCTCACTTGTGAAAAAGTCCTTGATGTGCTTTAAGTTCCATCCTTGGGGCAGATGCTTAGTCATTTTCTGAAGGGAACTAGCCATTCTCTTCTGAAAGTGAAACATGACCTCAGATCTGGAGCTGCTAATCATCCCAACTGCATTTCACTCAGCCCTGAACCATTCCAGTGCATGATGGAGATGACAGTCCAATGAGGCCAAGAGGACATTACTATCTGCAGGCAACAAGTTGCCAAGCTGGATATCCTCCAAAATCTTGAAATCATGTCCATGAAAGCCGTGAGCAGGACAGGAGCCAAGATACACTTTGGGTGGGATTCTATGTCCACCTTGAACATTCAGTTTATTATCATGTATGCAAACACAACCCTTGCTCTATAATTGCATGAACTAATTGGTACACAGCAGTAGCCTTCAAATGCCATATGCTTTGTGAAGAAAACACAGAAAACAATGTTAAGGGTTGGGGATTCCGTCCCCGTATGCTGTAGGTCAAAATTCCAAAACAACGGTCAGTCAACAAGTAGTGTATAACAGACAATGTTTAACATGAAGCACGGATATTTTATGAGGTGGGACTGGAAATGGGAAAGCTGGGAAAGGAGGCGCTGAGGATCTTGGGATCTAGTGATATCATCAAAGCAGGACCGGAGGGGATAAAGGAACCCAGAAGCGGCTCGGACTTCTGGTTAGGGTATTGGAGATGAATTCATGGTGGTGTTTTCTTGTCTTTCCTGTTGAAATAAAGAGAGATCGGTTAGTACACTGTCACCGTCCCCTGCCTTGCGGTTTTGCGCTGCTCGTCGGGTCCTTTAGCTGCTTCCTAATCGCTCGTGTGTGAGAGCTTGCAGCACCTTTCACGTGATACTAAGACCAGTTCATGTAGACAGAACTCTCACGACTCCTCAAATATCTGTGCAATGTCAAAGTGTTGGTCAACTGCTCCATGCTCAGGATTTAATCTTAATTGCTCTTCCTAAATCTGAAGTTAAACTATTGGATGGACACTTTTATACATCACAATATAACATAACTAAAGATTAAAACATCATCATTTAACCCTAATCTTAATCACTTTTGATAAAGCACCATATTTAATAAAAGGATGAAGGAATGTGGCACATGGACGAAGCGGTGAAGACTGCAGAGGTGTGGAGTCAAATGGCATTCATTTCTATGTGAGTTTGGGAGGTTCTCCACATGTTGTTCTAAATTGTTTACCCTGGATTTCCCCTGGTTTTTACCCATCTCATACAATTTAATCTCTATATATGTAAAATCATCTGTACATCTGTTTGTCTGTCTGTCCGTTTTTCACAAGAGAACCACTTAACAGATTTAGATCGGGTTTATTTCTATAATTTGCTTGAACATTCTGATTAATTTTGTGACTTCTCTCATCGTGCTAAGTATCATAGTTTGTTTGCAGTACTGATTTATTTGTGTGAATCCGAGAGAGACGCAGTGGGCCGAGGGGCGTATCTTTCATCTGCTTAGCTAGCGAATGAGAGAACTACTTAACATATTTAGATTGGGCTTTTTTACAGAATTTGCTCAAACATTATGGTCGATTTTTCTCATCGCACTAAGAATCATAGTTCACTTTCAGGAGCGATGTATTCGTGCTAATCCATTTGGAGGTTGTGGGCAGAGGGTAGGGGGAAGCGTGACATCAGGAGTGGGGAGCCAGGCAGGGCCCTCCTCGCTGTCCTGTTTCACTTCTACGCAGGCGAAGCCATGAGGAACAGCTAGTATTAGATAAATTGGCCCAATTTTGATAAGTGGGGTGTCCATGGTTGGTTCTTCCTTGATCGCAATGATTTTCGAAATGCCTCCAAGTCCCCACTACCTTATCCTGACATAGCACAGAAAATAATTGAATAAAAGAGAAATGTTTACAGTTGTCTGACTTTTGTAAAGAAGGAAGCGAGTTTGGAACTGGAGGCAGCCCACTGTGCTCTTTTTGGACACATGGCTCTGCTGGTTCCCTTAATGTTTCTCTCCTTGTTTCTTCTCACATCCCAAAGATGTGCGTGTTAAGTCATTCATTTACACCGAATTTGCTGAATTTTCTGGCAGGTGTCCCATACATTCTTAGCTCTTGACCCACACCCAAAACACCTTACCTAGACAGTGGTGCCCTGCAATCCAGTGACGGAAAAAATCCATCCATTATCCAACCCGCTATATCCTAAATACAGGGTCACGGGGGTCTGCTGGAGCCAATCCCAGCCAACACAGGGTGCAAGACAGGAAACAAACCTCAGGCAGGATGCCAGACCACCGCAGGGCACACACACACACACACACTAGGGACAATTTAGGATTTCCAATGCACCCAACCTGCATGTCTTTGGATTGTGGGAGGAAACCGGAGCACCCAGAGGAAACCCATGCAGACTGCACGCAGGAAGCAAACCCAGGTCTCCTAACTGCGAGGCAGCAGTGCTACCCACTGTGCCACCGTGCCGCCTCATGGAAAAAATTGTTTCATAAAATAGAAGAACGTGTGGACGGTTATGTTTCATCCTTTTGTACTGTACAATTATTTAAGGTATCTACACAGTCTGCTTGTTATCAGCAAAATTAGCATCAACATCCTGGGACAGTCCCATGCAAATGGCCCAGTTGGTGCCTGCTAAGCAAATCAACAGGTAGAGGAGGTTCATTATTTGGAGAAACTAAAAGCAGAATTATAACCACACTAAAATTCTTGAGACTATTGAGGAATTTTAAAAATGATATGCAGCAATACACGTTTATGTGTTAAGCCAAGTAGGGAAACGTAAGTTATTTCAGCATGTCATGTGATGTACTATGTGGACATCAGGGGGCACACCAGTTCCCCAAACACCCAACACAAACAGGCATGGGCAAAGGCAAAGAGTCTTTTTATTGTGGGAAACTCTTCTTTTTAAGTGTTTTCTACCACTACAGCAACAAGTACACTAAATAAAGGACAATTGTAAGCACGATTCCTTCTCTTACTGGTCACTGCCTTTTTCACTCTTCCTCTCAAACTTAGTTCACCTTCCACTCAACTCTGGCTTGTTCATGTCTGGCAGGTAGCTCCTTTTATCTAATCCTCAGGAGTGCTTCCAGTGACATGACATTGCAGCACACTTCTGGGTGCGGTTTAAGCTCTTTGGAGAAAGGAATCCCAAATTCTGCAGCTCCCTTTGGCAGCCCCAACAAGGCACCCATGTGGGGATCTGAGCCTGGGCTCGCTGCCATCTAGCATTCTGGGGGAGACAAAGCCCTGTGTAAGATGCCTGCTCCTATCCTTCCACCTCAAGGACATCCCAGCCATGTAAGAATGCAGCTCATACCTCACAGCTATTAACATGAAACATTAATTACTGACCTTTAAAAAAGGACATTCATTCCTGGAGAGAGGTTGCATTGAAGCTCTTGATGCCAGCAAACATGGGCAGTGCTATCACTCAGTAAGTCACTGATAATAAACCTACTAGCTGGATTAGGGCCCGGCTATTTACTGCTCCATGATGGACACTCATAACAGTGGTTCAATGGACTAAAAACAGTGCAGGAGGAAAACCACTGCTGGTTTGCAGGCTGTACAAACAGAAAGCATCATATTTGCTCTTTTGTAAGAAATTAAGAAGACTGTAAGGAAATCAACAAGATCATTACAAGGCAAAACAGGCAACTGCAACCAGGAAACCAACAGCAAGGACGTGGCAGGGAGGAAATCAAGGGACAGGCAGGGGTCACAAACCAGGAAAGCAAACTAGAACCACATCAAACCAGTGAATGATTTTAAGGTCTTCTGTTGATATCCTAATGTTACACTTGTTATAATATTGTATTATTGTTTAGCAAACATCACTGCAGCACCCATTGCTGTCTCTTGGAGGCCAGGCATGCAGTGTGTCACATTATGGTGTTTTAGATGGCAGCGCACTAGTGTTATGATTTGTGAGACATTAAAAATGTATTAAATATAGTTTTAGAGGATTTTGAGAATTAAGATTTATGATTTTTATGTGTTTAAAAATCAATAGTTATTTTTATTTACATTTTTTTGGTATTAATGATATGTCATTTATTTTTTTGTTGGGTGCCACCATTTTGCTGTGTCATTTTCTGGATATGACAGATGGTTGCTAGGGTCGGGGCTTCATAAGTTCCCCCATGATGCATTGTAACATAAGAGTTTGGTTTTATGGGAAGTGTAGAAGAAAATTTGTAGTGCTTTTGCCTTAATGGGAATGATAGCATGCTTTAGCACAGTGGAATAGCCTGCTAAGAAATTGTAAGGTTAAAATGTAATGTCTCTGTAAATTGTAAGGTTATAATATGACGCCTTTGTAAATTGTATTGTGCAAGATAAGAAAGAGTGGAATGCTAAACATGTTAAACTGCACATTTACAGCCTGGACTTGAACCCTTTAGAATAAAGAACATAAAGTGGACAGCACATAATCAGCAAATCAATGAAGTATTGTGCAGTGTGATTAAATTGTGCTTCTGAAAGGAATAAATCAGTAAAATGAAAAACTTTATTTCATGTGTTGTGTAAGCCTATTCTGACAACAGAATGGTTTTAATTAAAATTGTGTGCCTCAATCTGAGGACCAACCCGCTCGCTACACAGCTGGCCACAGGGATGCTCCATTCTCATGAGAAGAAAATAAATGTGTGTGGACAAGCTTCCTCCTGCCAGGTTTTCTGTCTGTCTGACTTTCTTCCACAGAAGTTACTGATAGAATTTTCTCTTGCTAAAGTTCATTATTGAGATATCAATACTCACCTTTTTGCTTTGTTTTTTTTTTCTTCTTTTGACTTTAACTCCTTCTTGGGGTACAGACATGACTCGTTTAACAACGTCCCAAACTAAGGATGTCGCACTTTACTAACGGAACTTCCATAGAGGTACAATAAATGAAATCAAATAGCATTGAAACGCCATAGTAAGTGGTTGTACAAGAGTATTAATATTGTTGTTAATGGATTATTATTACTGGATTTCAATTGTAATTATTAATTTATGTGATGTATCCATTATGCTAGTCTATGGTTAGGTTAGCTTAGGGTAGGGTACGTTAAGTCAGGTGTGTTGCCTCTGTGTGTTGCTGGCATGTGGTTTTCACAGTGTGTTGCACACAGAATGCAACAATGCAGACATGGCGCCTTGTATCCAAAGTTTGTCAGTTAAAAGTCAAAGTAGTATTTTGGTAAACAACAAGAATCTTTCAGCAGCACCCTGTGAAAACCAAAACTTTGTCAAGATTCTAGATTTAACATACATTGTTCATACAGAGAGCCACTGGAGCTGGTAGGAAGCAGTGCTAACCATGTATTCCCTTCATAATCAGTCATATGTCCTGTTAACGTCCTTTTCCTAAGGCAACACCTCCATTTCTAGGATGTCTTTCCTTGGAACAGAATAGCTAATTTGACCTCACAAGTGCATTATAAACTTTAAAGTTTAAACAACCCAAAGCTGCTTAGTCCAGTCCAAGGGTAGTGGCATGATGGACGTAATGACAGTCCATTACTGGGCACACTCACTCACTCATTCACTCACAGCAGGCTGATGTGAAGTTTCCAATTCGCCTGACACACACAGATACAGTATAGGAAAGAGAAAATGGAGCACAGCAAAAAAAAACGCCCAAAACTGGGAGCACATCCTAAAATGTGAGCTCAGACCCCTCGAGTGATGAGATAGCAATGGTTTAAAAACCGCAAAGTTAGAATGGAAGAGAAAAGACCCCCAACCACCCCCAATGGCTCTTCTACCCACTCCTGGAGTTCTGTTGTGGTGTTTAGCTTTCATTCCAGTGAGTGCTAAATCAGAGGAGATGAACCACCATAACTTAGATGACACCTTGCTGTTGTTTCTCTGTGCGGTGTAGGAAATGTCATTAGCTAAGAGGGTCTGCTTGATTCACTGCACTTGTTTGACTGTGTTGCTCATAACTGATGTGCTGTTAATTAATTAACAGTGAGCAGACACAGGTGCAAGCAACAATGCAGAGCAGCTGTTAACTCGCCATCATTAACACCTGTGTGTGCTCCTCGTGAAAAAAAACATTTGAAGCGAAATGAAGAAACACAATCTTAATGAATAATTTACACAGAGCTGATCTGCTAAGTTAGACATAAGCTGCGTAATTGAGGTAAATTTCTGAGAAACCAAAGTCACAATACCATGGCATGTGCATAGCGTTACAGACTGAGAGTACAAGCAGGTACACCAAGCGGGCTCTTTGATTTGTCTCTGATTAAGAAATTGGTAGAAAAGAGACCACTGACAACTGAATGTGACGGCTCAGCTCTGCAGCTTTATGAAAAGAAGATAATGCCAGATAAAAACAGTAAGTAGTTAAGCAGCTATTCATCCATCAATTCGCTGAACCCTTCTTTGGGGTCATGGGGAACTGGGGTCTTCACTAAACTTTGATTCATGCTGGTTCCCTTGGTTGTGAATTTCCTGACAAGTAGTGGGGCTTTAAACTTCAAGGCTGTTTTGTCTTGGAAGAATAATATATTACTCTGCTTTCCACTTTTGTGATATTAATATGTAGCCTTTGTCAGAATACCTCAAATCTCACACATTTACCACTGTTTGTAAAGTATTGTACCATATAACTTCTCCCCACCTTCCCTTCTACATTTATAACCTTTGGCAATTAGGTGTAGTAAAAGACAAGCAGGAGTTAAAATAATGTATTATTGAATATATTTATAAATGATAACAATAAGCAAAGTAGATTTGAATATTGGCAACCATACAACCTGATAAATGGTGATGTGTAGTTTCAGGCAGCACACAGACTTGTTAGTTACTTAAAACTGTCTCTAGTTCATATGTGGTCATCTTTCTTCAGAAAAGGCCGCATGCCTGTCTCAATATGGCTGCCGAGCTGTGCTCTTCATTGTGTTGTCCTTTTCAGTTCATGGTGTGAGATGGTCTTTCATCAGTTTAGTAAGAGAGAGAGAGTGAGGTAAAGCAAGCAAATTTATAGGTTTTCTGTCCAACCCCTACAGCCAATAGGGTGTCATGGTACTCAATGGCTTCTGATACAAGTCAATTCCAAACAGCCATACTTCAGACCAATGGGGTACAGTATACCTTCACACCTGCCACCCCCCAAAACCATTTGTTAAGGTGAAGCTTTCCAGCTAGGTAGTTGGCCTCCATGAGGGGGTTGATTGAGAGAGCCCTGCCATACTTGTTTAAAGCACTTCCACCAGCCCTGTCGTAAAATTACAAAGACTGATTCCTAAATGCGGTGGGTTGTTCTTAACCATCAAATCATTTCTGTTCTTATCAACAATGTAACATTAATATTACATTGCTTTGTCTAAGTTACAAATAAAGACATACATATGTCATATGCAAAATTTCATACCACAACAAGGCTGTTGTTTCAGCCCCACTGCTATTTCACTGTGTGATCCTGCTGCCTGTTCTGTAATTGGTAAATGTGAACAATTATCTATCATTTTTTTTAAGTCTTTCAGGGCGGATGTCAACTTTTGGCAACAGGAGGGGATGACAGTGGTAATCAAGTGTAAATGGTGACAAAAAGCGCCGTTATTTTTTTTTGTTTAACTCTGTTTTATAGAAGGAAAGTTAGCTTCATTGGTTTGACTGAGATTCCCTACGTTTGCGTGAGTAGCGAGGAGCAAACAATGGCAAAAATGGCATTGACATCTGCCAAGAGATTGAAGCGAATGCGTAAAGAAAAATACTCCATGGACAACGTTTTGCATGTTATCGCTGAATTGGCTTCTTAGTTGTCGGACTCCAATTTTGATACAAATGATTGAAAACGAATGTGAGGTACGAGCATCAGCTGATCAGTCCCCAGTTGACTGTGGTGCAGAACAGGTTAGAGTAGCTGACGCTTCTATGGCAGCGTTCACTTGGGAGGACCGCCACTTACAATGACAAGAGGTACAAACCAGATTGTGATGCACTGTGACCACGACCACTGCTGCCATCTCGGCCACCTGCCACGTGAAGATGGCCTGGCAGCCAGCGTGCCACACATTCCTCCTGAACCGGTGGCCACAGCATGTAGGAACAGACATTTTATGTTGATTTTTATGTGAAACCATTACTTTCCAGGAAACTGTGTCTTTTGGAAAAAATATTCATCCCTCAAAGACTTAAAGCACCTTGAGATGGAGATAAAGGAGTGTCTGACTAGTGGTCTGCCAGATGTTATAGTTTAGATAGCACTTTGCCCAGACTCAAGTAAGGTTTTCATTAAGGTAATATTTTTGTTGTTATTTTAATATTTTATTATTAGTTTTTGTCTTTTCTTTGAATTTATGTCATTGTTTTATTTATTTTGCTATTCTGTATTATGTTAATATGAATGTTTTAGTTTTAATTATCTGCATTGAGCATGGGAAAGGCACTATATAAATTAAATGTATTATTATTATTACTATTTGCCCTGCTTCCTTACAGTGAATGCCAAAGAGGCAGGGCCACCAGGCAATTCAGGCCCCAGCAGAATCTGATTATGCTCCACTCACTTAGAATCTGGAACCAATGTAGAAAGCATTCTAAGACGGAGAAGCTTCTATCTGTGCACCTCTGCAAGAGAACCACCTCTTTCAACCTTCACAAACATATGCAGTTTTTAATATCTGGAATAAATTTGGAATTAACTTGCTTAGAGATCTTTATATAGACAACGTCTTTGCATCCTATAAACAATTACATTCCAAATTTAACATTCCAGCTACACATTTCTTTCACTATCTTCAAATTAGGAACTTTGTTAAACAGAACCTTCTAGATTTTCCTCATCTTGCACCCTCATCCATGCTGGAAAAAATATTGCTCAATCTCAAGGACTTAGACTCCATCTCTACAATATATAAAATCATTTTACAATCCCTCCCTTTCAAAGATCCAAGAGGACACTGGGAAAAGATCTCTCAATCAATATATCATAAAAGGAGTGGAAAGTAGCAATGCAGAGAATTCACTCGAGCTCCATATGCGCAAAGCATACAATTATACAACTCAAAATTATATATCGAGCACATCTGTCTCGATTAAAACTCTCCAAAATGTTTCCAGGGCGAGATCGAACCTGCGAACGCTGCAACCAAGTCCCAGCCTCACTAGGTCACATGTTCTGGGCCTGCACCAAATTAACACTATTCTGGACAAAAATTTTTAATTACCTCTCAGACAGCCTTGGACTCACAATCCCTCCTAACCCATTAACAGCTGTGTTTGGGGTTCTTCCAGAGGGGCTTAAAGTGGAGGAAGACAAACAAATTGTGATTGCATTCACTACACGTTTGGCACGCAGACTTATTCTGGTAAACTGGAAGAACCCAAACTCTCCTCTTTTAAGTCAGTGGGAAACCGAGGTGTTATTTGAAATTGGAAAAAATCAAATACTCAGTTAGAGGATCCGTACAGACTTTTTTCAAAACATGGCAGGATCTAATCAGTAACATTTTAAAATAAGGTCTTGAAGCACAGAGAATTTATTAATTTAGGTATGTTTACAAGCCTTAAATTTTATGCCGTTTGGCTTGCTCTCTCTCTCAGGGGTGGGGATCGATCTGTTCTTAACTCAATTTTTCTTTTTGTAAAAACTTGATTGCTTTGTATGGATTGCAATAAAATTAATAAAAAAAAAAAAACCAACATCTCACTACCTGACTGGTCATCGTTCATGGATGAAAACCACAATTCAGCATGGCAGACACAAAGGACTTGCTTTCCTGTATGCATCTATATTGTGTTTTGCACATGCACAAAAGGCAAATAATTTACCAGTTGCTACAGTTTGCTGATAAATCCTGTGGCTGGTGGTGTTACTGCTCCTTCATGGCCATGCCCAATGTAGGCAAACATCTTCATCATATGCATTTTTGTTCATTTCACTGTGGACTGAGATACTTTGACAACCGATATGAAAACGCTAGTATGTGCGGAAATGGTTTTCAGTTAAAAATGCTGTTTTTAAATGAAAATGTAGTAGCATAAGGCCAAACAGGAATACTGAGGTTAGTAGAGTTAGGGTTTCTGGAATTAATATTTAAATTTAAATAAATTAATATTCTGGAATATGTTAATAAATCTCCTTTTTCATTTATTGGATTAGGCATTGTTTTTTAAATAAAAATAAAAAAATCCTGCATGTTTCAAGATGGAGAAAAGCCAGGCAGGACTTTATATAAAAAACATAAGATATGCCTGTCTCTTACAATAAACTTTGACAAATAAAAATAAATGTTGGAAAATTATTGAGTGACCATGATGGTATTATTTATTTAAACAGCTTCTGTAAAAAGTCAAATATGGGGACAAATAAAAACTTAATTGCTGAAATCCAAAAGACATCCTTCTGAACTATGGAAAAAAGAGATGTTCCATCAGCAAGAGCGCCCCCTCTTGTCTCAGTGGTGGTATTGCTTACCTGTTCAGAGCCCTTAGGATGTCTCCTCCTTGCATATGCATGACACTGTCTATTACATAGCCTTTCTTATCTATCTGTTGTAAAGGACGGCACCCCTGGGTGGGCATCCCAGGCGGGATAGGGCAAGGTTCCTTACCTGAATGAGAGGACAACCCATTGGAACTTCATGAGGGAAGACAGGCTGTTCCCTGCCTTAGCCAAAAGATTCCAGTTTAGAGCTGGGCATACTGGCATCACAGCATGGGCTGATCAAGGAATAATATCTGGCCGGGAGGCCACTGTAATAGCGGAACAGGGGAGACAACTTGTTACGGCTACACTCTCCCCCAATCAGTTAGATGCCAGCATTCTTCAGAGGCTCTACCTGTATGGACACCCACAAGGCATGTTGGAAACTGTATTGGGTGTTGTGAGGGTCTGTGATCCCTACTTCAGTGGTTCTCAACCTGTGGGGCGGGCCTCCCTAGGGGGGCGTGAAGTAACAAAAAGGGGGGCGTGAAGATGTGAAAAAAAGACAACAAGAATCAAAAATATTAAAAAAAATCTGTTGAAACCAAAACGAATTAACTTAAACTACATTCTGATACTAGAACAATAAATATAGAGTTAGATAAATGTTGATAAAAGTTAAGTAGGTATAATAAAATATGCATCTACATTTCAAAAAAAATGTTCGGGGGGGGGAGGCGTGATTAAAACTGTTATGAAATCTCGGGTCGCAAATACTTAAAGGTTGAGATTGAGGTTTGTGTTCAACCTGGAAGTGCTTGGGATTTTGGGTGCTGCCGTGCCTCCTACTGGTCACACTATCTATCTATCTATCTATCTATCTATCTATCTATCTATCTATCTATCTAT